>OY744522.1:157343362-157543362 GCA_963556195.1 Sepiola atlantica | reverse complement strand
GGTTTTATCTATTTTAGCTTTAATGTAGTTTGTCCTAATTGCATTGTTCTGTGCAGCTATCAGTAAAGATTCCGTTTCTCTCTTCAAGTGTATTTTTCTTAGCCATGCCCAGCTATTTTCGTTGGTTTCTTCTCTTGTCAGTCTTCTGAAGGGTCCATGTAGTTTTTTTTCTTCCCACTTTTCTTTTCTTGTCGTTTTGTTTCTGGTTTCGGTGCTTCCCGAGTTGTTCGTTGGAACAGTGTCTCTTGCTGCAGTGATAAGGGTTTCCATGTGTTGAGTTATGTATTTTTTCCAGCTCTTTTTTTGAGTCTTCCACACAATCTTCTATACTTACCAGTCCTCTTCCCCCTTCATTTATTTTCATGTAGAGCCTGTCTGTATCGTCTTTTGGATGTAGTGCGTTGTGCATGGTCATTAATTTTCTAGTCCTTTGGTCAAGGTGCCTGAGTTCCTCTTTGGTCCAGCCTATGAATGGTCCAGAGTATCTTATTAGTGCTACTGCGCAGGTGTTTATTCCTGTTACTAGATTCTTGCTATATAATTTCGTTTCTATGAGTTTTTAATTGTTCTTCGTAAATATTCTTTTCCAATCTTCTCTTTCATTTCTGTAGATTTGATGGTGTCTGCTTCCAGAACTCCAAGATATTTGTAGCTATCCTGTTCGCCTAGCGCCCTCATTTCCTCTTGGTTGGGAAGTTCCATGCCCTCTGTTGCCTCCAGTTTTTATTTTTTTTATTTTTAGTAGTGCACACTTTTCCATTCCGAATTCTATTTTGATGTCCTGGCTGAAGATTCTGGTCATATTTATGAGCTTTTCCAGTTCCTTTTTTCTTTTTGCAAATAGTTTCAGGTCATCCATATACATCAGGTGGTTTACTCTTATTTCTGTGTCTATAAACTTGTATCCGGCATCACATTTTCTGAGTATGTAGTTAAAGAGCATAATAGCTATTATAAACAGTAGTGGTGATAGGGAGTCTCCTTGGAAGATGCCTCTCTGTATCTTCTTCTTCTTCTTCTTCTTCTTCTTCTTCTTCTTCTTCTTCTTCTTCTTCTTATTATTATTATTATTATTATTATTATTATTATTATTATTATTATTATTTTTATTATTATTATACACCTTGTCACAATTTCTAAAAGCCGTCCAACACATGCCAGCATGTAAAATGGACGTTAAACTGATGATGATGATGATGATGATGATGATGATGATGATGATGATGATGATGATGATGATGATGATGATGATGGATCGTCTATTGATTTTACGTCACTTTTCTCGTGTCCAATGGTCAGACGTTTTTGATATTTCGCAAGCTCACTCTTCAGTCCTCACAGTTCAGTGGGTCAACTGTCTCCAAATTCCACCCTGTACAGTCTTGTTTAATCACTTGTTTCCAAGTTTTCCATGGCCGGCCAACCTTCCTGCAATCCAAGACATCAATGCTTCTGCAACAGTTTATCCAAGAGGATGAATGTTCCACATGACCGTACCAGCAAAACCGATTTGCCCTTAGGACAACCTCTATGCCGGACAAATGTAGCGATTTTCGCAAATCCTCTGACTGTTGGGTTTGGTCAGATTTCAAATTGTAGATCCATCTGTGTTGAAAACAAAGTGCATATCAGAACTGTATTTTGAATATCTATAATATAAATGTGGTCTTTCTGTCTGTCTATCTGTCTTTCTGTTTGTCCAGAGATACAATTGAAAAGTAAAGCCCTATACCAAGATCAAACAACTTTACAATGAATCCAATGGTGGTGTTGTAGAAACGTGGCACAAATGACGATGGTCAACAATCACCATCGTCATCATATTCGGTTTAACATTCGTTTTACATGGAAGAAATTCATCATCTTTAGGAAGTCAAGCGTATTGTTACAGTTGTAGGACAAAGTAAACAGGGTACATGGATCAAGTGGGTGTGTGTATGATATATATATATATATATATATATATATATATATATATATATATATAGAGAGAGAGAGAGAGAGAGAGAGAGAGAGAGAGCTGTAAGATAGTACAAACTCAAACACATGGCATCAAAAAATTAAGTTTCCTTCTACAACATTTTACCAACACCAGTCAACCTACATGTTTGGTGGTTAACTACATCAAACCGATGCAGACCATGTGGAAAAACTGCCAGCCTCAAACATATTCTCATTGGATGTGAGTATGCACTAAGACGCTACACGTGGAGACACAAGGTGTCCTGGAAATGTTTTCTTGGGCCTAGAGACTACCAATTAAGTTCTCAATATCATCAACAGAGCAATCCATTTCATTAAAGAAGGAAAAAGTTTGAAACTTCTGCATAAAACCTGGCACATTGTATCCTATTGAATATTAACAGCTGACCATCAGAATATTATCATTTGGTCAGTTTTTTTAAAAAGTTTTATCATTGAGTTAACGGTTCCTTTTGCGGAAGATTTTGACTGGGCAAATCAGCACAAGTTCGAACATTATGAAAATCTATAAGAACAATGTTTCAGAAATAGGTGGATAACCAATATATTGAGGTTCGATGCTGAGGTTTCATTGCCAACATTCGCATATTTGACTAATCTTCGGCTTTCTCCATCAGACAAGAGGAAATACATAAAAAAGATCCAAGATAAGGCTTTAAGTGCACACATGCCAGCCAAAACAAACATGTGTACTCAATTTCTCCCAACATGCAAAACATCTCCTCTTTCACAAGAATACTCTTGGAACTATCTGAACTTTCATATTATACAAACTCTTTATATTTCGCTGTCTTCAGATGTAAATAAAAATGAATGAATTTTGTATGGATTGACTTTGTCATTCTTTCTTTCGATAATGTCCTATCTACCACAATGGTGACCCCGACGTAACTTTGTCATACTTTCTTTTGATAATGTACTGTCAACCACAGTATCACACAAACTAAGTGCAATTAAACATGCCCCCCCCCACACACACACATGTGCTTACAATTTCATCACCCAATTTGGTATGGGCCTGTCTCTTCTTGTGATCACATCATGATGTAACAGAAATATTGTCCTTATCAGTGTTGATATTTCTACAGTAAAACTCCTTATACCTGGACTTAGCTAAGAGTCTGGATATGAGGAGTTGGTCAAAAAGGCCGGATATGAGGAGTTTGTAAAAAAGTCTAACTTTTCTTTTGTACTACTGAGTCACCGCTTATCAAGGCCTAAAGGTCACTCGAGAACAAGGGTTAATAAGTTTGTCAGGTGGACGGTGAAACAAACACTTGAGGATTGGAGACGATAGTTAAAACTGATCAGAATTTGATTATTTAAGAAGAATTTGTTAACATTGGACTTGAAAATGACCACGTTGTAGTCAGTTGGGAAGCAGCTCCGTGGTATTGTGTTCCACAGACGGGTAGTTCTTTGAAAGAAACTCTGCTGATGAAAGTTCTGTTTAGCTTCAGCTACACAGAAGAAAAAGGAAAATTCTTTACAGTGTTTGTAGCTAGACGAGTTTTTGCTGTGAATGTTTTAAAGAGGGGGGGGGCAAGATATTGGGGATCAGTCGAGCACCTACCATGAAAATAACGATAGAGTAGAGAAAGACTAGAAAACGTCTCTTCTGTGAGAAAGAGGGTGTAAAGAAGAGAAGAGGACATCCCCCACTAGACTATGAGTAATTAAGTCGAAAATCAAAATAAATAGCATCAAAGTGACATTTTACATTTATTTCTTAATGCTTTTGCCTTAAACTAAGAATAGAAATGGTAATGTGCGGTTCATGGCGTAGAGCAGAGTACAGAGGGGGTCATCGTTGTTACCCGGGAAACGCCGGATGTGTATCAAAGGGTTAAAGAACGGTTAATTAAAATAAAAATTATTTCAATGAATGTCACTTTACTTACATCCCCATTCATCCAATCAATGTTGAACATAATAACGCAAAATGTAACAACGGAACACAATTATAATTGCAATAATAATTTAGATATTTCAATCAGCGTTTTTTTTATACTAATGAGTCACCACTTACCTAGGCCAAAAGTCACTCAAGGATAAGGTTAATGAGATTATCAGTTGGATTCTGAACTATACTATGAAAGATTGAAAACAATAGACTGAAAGAACATTGCTTGAAGGCAACGATTTTGTAGTCTGCAGTGAAGCAGTCCTATAGCAATGTGTTCCACAAATTGGAGGTTCTTGGAAAGAAACTCTGCTCATGGAAACTCAGTTTGTTTTTCGATAGACAGAAGAAGAAAAGAAAGTTTTTCTTGGTACTTGTCCAGATTTGAACCTAATTTCCGTGACTGCCTGGCAGCAGCGAGCCGACAGCTAACTGAAGCGTCCGAGACCTGCCGAGTCGGCAGACGACAACAATATAAGACGATGAATATACGTAAAGAAAAAGAAATGCATATATTTTTATACAAAAAATGAAATAAATGAACAAACCCATAGCTGAAATAAATAACCTTTTTTTCGCTAAAATAATAAATACTGTTTATTTTTGTAACTTTTAAACGCTAAAATAATAAAAACTGTTTTTTTAAAAAAAATTTTTTTGTAACTTTTTTTTGTTTTTTGCAATTACGCATTGTTTTTCTTCATTTTTTTAGCTTTTTTTGGAGGTTTTTAAAATTTTTTTTTACATTAGGCATTTTTTTCCTTTATTTTGTTTAGCTTTTTTATGGGGGTGGGGAATTTTGAAGATTCTTTTCCTGGAGGGGTAGGGCTTGATTTTGTTTGGGGGGGGGGCGCTGGAGAACACGGCCGACGTTATGTTTTCTACGGTTGAACAGACTCTCGTCTATCTCAACCGTATGCCCTGGGCCTCCGAGTCGTCTGGGGTTTCGCGCTAGATGTTCAAATTCTTCCAGTCCACTTGCGTGGTTCGAGACAGTACGCCGCATTCTTTTTGGTAGGTTTTTACCGGTCGCCATATCCTGGGACCACAGGTAGATCATCTTTTAGAATGGTCGAAATTTCTAATTTTGATCGCGAAAAAAACGTCCCCGATCGCAACGAAATCCAAGCCTGGGTGGGGCATCTCCAGTCATATTTGTCCGCCACAGTCTTTCGCGGTGCTAACCGGCAAAGTCGGCCGCCGCCTCCGCATCGTATACACCGCATTACTTTTGCCAGCAGAACTTTCTGCTGACAAAAGTTAATGCACTCTTGCGGAGATCCAATCGTGCGACACAGCACTTCGAAATTCATTTTTTTTGCAATTGGTTAACAAGCGTCTCTCCTTCAAATCGCTATCGGCTGCTTGACGCCAGCCTCGTTTTCGACTCGGCAGGTCTCGTACGCTTCCGTTAGCTGTCGGATCGCTGCTGCCGGGCAGTCACGGAAATTAGGTTCAAAATCTGGACAAGTACCTTGCTGTATAAAGTTGAGTTCTTGCTGTGAATGTTTTACAAAGATTGGAGCTCAATCGAGCACCTATCATGAAAATAGCAATAGAGTAGAAAAAGACTAACAAGGTTTCTTCTGTGAGAAAGGGGTGTAGGGAAGAGAAGAGATCATCCCCTTCTAGACTGCTCAGTCGATTTAGTACTCTGTAAAGGCAAGAAAGAGTGCTGTGAGCGGCACCTCCTCAGATGTGGCAGCAATACTCTATCTTAGGACGAATCTGACTCTTATGTTATGATTATTTCGATGCATATAGTATAGTGTTTTGTTATACCTGTAAAATGTTATGCCATTTATTGCACATTTGCAACATCATTTATTTTTGTTAAATAATTTTTTTTTTTTTTTAAATCATTTATACTACTTTATATTACTGTAGCAGTTACCTCCTCCTTTCAAAACATAACTACACCGGTTGGCCGTTAGGTGGCGCTTTTTCACCGACAGGTGACGCTGTAAAGCGACACCAGAGTTATCTGCCCTTCGGACTATAAAACCAGGTGCAAACGGAAATTCTCTCTCTTCTTCACCGACCAGATTCGACAGAACGACGCTGACACTAGCGTTCCGTTTCACTTTTCTCTTCTGGTCGATTGGCCTCGGCAGAACGACGCTAATACACTAGCGCTTCGTCTCACGCTTTTCTCTTGAACTGGTCTCGGCAAAACAACTACCAACACACGTTTCTTCCGTCAGCACGTGGTCAAACAACGGTAAGAGTTCTCAACTCATTTTCTTTGTGTACGGCTTTCAAAGACTTTCCTCACGCCGGATTCATTTCTTCTTATACCTTTTTCAAGAACTGTTTTTCCATCGACACACATGCATACATCACACACTTCATCATTCCACGTACACACACGTTCAATAAACGTTATTTGAACTACTTCATTTTGTTTATTAATTATTACTCTGTCTTTGCATGCAACATTGCTTGATTCAACTTTGCACGTTAATGATCGGGGGAACACGACCCTCGATCTTAACATTACCTTCATGAAATGTTTTTTTTACTTGATAACATTTTTCAAACCAATATAAAAAAATAAAGCATTTAAGCCTAAGGATGTTGACTGAGCTTTTATTTCTTTCTTTGAACTTTGAAAAAAAAAAGAAAAAAAAAAAGAAATACAACAAAAGTAAAACAAAAAGAAATGCAAAAAAGCCATTGAAATACTGCATTCTCAGCTAAAGGACGTCATTCATTTATTATTTTTATTGTATAAAAATGCAGAGAACGAAAGAAGTAAAAAATAGGTTAGTAATATGAAATTAAAATGCAACTCATAGGTTAGGGTTGCAGTCAATCTTTATGATTAGACTTTTAGTTGGCAATCGTGTTTACTTTAGTAGAGGATCGCATCAGTACTTTCTGGTGCAGGAGAATGAACCAAACATCTTTCCAGCGACCTTAGCAAAAGATTTGATGAGTATGTATGCAATTCAAATGAATTCCATAGATGATTTTAATCGCTGATGACTCCCCCTCTTCGAATTTTAATGTTTTTTTCAATTGGTTCTTCATTTGATTTTGTATTTTTGTTCTAACTTTTGTTTTCAGTGAGAGACAATTTTGCACTATTTGTGCGTCATTGAAATCATCAAACCTAACTGCTGGTCTTTTTCTCCATAAAACCGACAACACTTTTATTAGCATTTTCTATGTAAATCCAGATTCCCTTTCTACCTTCCATGTCTTTAATGTCACTGAATTATAAATAAACAAATTTTCTAATCTAATAGGTTATGCACTGTCTGACAGGGAGGTGATGATGGCTAAGGGTTAACAACACGGACTGACAACCTGGGTGTGCCAAGTTCGAATCCAGTTGTTCCACTTTCACTTAGGATGTTGGCAACCTTCACGTGACCCCTCCTGTAAGTACCTGATTTCTTTCTAACTAGAAAGATATCGGGGAAACCAATGCCAACAACAGAATCATCTGATTCATACGAAATGAATGAATGAACTGTCTGCCAAGTTCCTCCCCCTGTCGCATCACTGTGCTTGTATTGCAAGTACTTCCACTGAATCTGCTCTGATGAATTTACTGCACTTGTACACCCTCAACGAAAATACCTCCGATTCCCCCAACTAGCAATAAAACTCCACCCCTTCACTGTAGAGGTGGATACATGCCGGCAGATGCCTACTCTAATAGCTTTTTTTTACAGACTGCTTGCTTTTGGAATTCCCTCCCTACTCCCTGCTTCCCCGACCACACCAAGATGTAGAAATTTAAATGTAATGTGAACAAAGATCTTTCTGCACAACTCCCCATGCCTTCCTATAAATCTAGCTTCTATCACAGTAGCCTCTTACACTTTAATGGAATATGCCTTGTTTGGTGCAAACAAAAGTTAAAAACAAAACAAAAAGAAAGCAAAAAAAAACAAAAACAAAGGGACCTTCTTATTATAACAATAACATGCATTAAGAGTCTGGATATTACGCACTCCGGATAGGAAGAGTTTTACTGTATTTTATTTTAGTTTTCGGCTGATGCGACTCTAGCTTTTGTCAGGTACATTTATGGTGATGTCTTCTCGTATTTATATATGACTAGCAGGACCCGTGTCCCGGCGTTGCCCGGGGAAATATAACAGCCTGATTTAAATTTTTAAGTTAAATGAATAGATTCAGAAGATAAAGACAAAGCCTATTCCTAAAAAAAATTAATCTTTCCAAAGTTCAAAAGTGGTTCAGATTTTGGTCATGGGGTTTACTTTTGAGAAGTATCAGAGAAAATATATATTCGGTAAGATTTACCTTTTGCCATTTAATGGGGTGGAATTGCTTTTTTAAAAAAAATATTTTTGGTAATTTCTTTAGAACAATGTTAATCATTTTGGAGATCTGAAGACCTAACCGTATTAAGCAAATAATAAACCCAAGGCTGTTAAGATCTGATATATCTTGTTGAAGATATAATGACAAATAACCCGTGTGGAAGGTCTTTAAAATAATAGGTTTATTTCTGGATATATATATCTTGTACATACAAGATATGTTAACAGAATACAGAATATGTAATAGGGCAGACCGACTAGAGAATACGTAAGACAGAATGTTAAGACTGCATGTGTCTTAACTTGAATGTGTCGACTGCTCGCTGTAGTCGTACTTATAGTCCGATGAGGCCATTAATTTTGTGAATGAGGAAGTCAGGTTATCCCATCACAACAAGATCTAACGTTGAAAGTCCTGCTGGTGTCTGTAGGTAATAATAATAAATATTTATTAAAAAAAAATAATGTTATCGCCCACTAAAATCAAGGATTGGGCTTCTAGAAAAATTTTTAAATAAGCAGTCATACTAGGCATAAAGCGAAGTTCTCTGCTGTTGAACACTATCTGACTTAGCTTACTGTATATGTCTGCTGATTTGACATTTATAGAGTTTAAATTCTCTTCATTTCAATATTAATTGATGGCGGCCTGGGGGTTGAATATTAGGCTGCAGAGTCCAAGGTGACTTTGCAACTGGGTTCGAATCCTTCGACCAGCAATAATTAGCATTTCCTACACTGAAGATTGCATAAGCATGAAACACTGGTATCTGTAGGTATGATAATAAATATTTATTTACAAAAAATATTGTGCATATATATATGTATCTGTCCCGTTGTCTGGATGATCATTAGGGGTGCCAAAGATGACCTGGCAACCAGTTTTCTTCAGCCCTCCTGATTTTCGATCTTCTTGAGCGTGTTACTCACTGGCCAGTCACGGATGTTGCCCCCCCCCCTTTACAGCCCCTTGCAGGATTGTCTTTGCGAGATTTGATGATTGTGTGGCATGACTTAATTTTTCTTCTTCACAGTGCTCACTAGATCTTCATATGATCCGACTGCTCGTATGAGTCTGTTTTTCACTTCCTCTTTTGTAATGTGGTCTTTGTATAGGATCTTGAAGATCTTTTCAGAATCAACTCATCTTTGTGACCTGTATCCTTCCATCTTGATCGACGGTTAGGATCCATGACTCACACACGTACAGATATATGGAGATGACCAAGGAGTGCATCAATCTGGTTTTTGAGCTGAGTGTGATGTTTCTGTCATTCCATATGGGCCTTAGTTTGGCCAGTGCGGTTGTTGTCTGTGCAATTCTTACAACGACACCAGGCTTGATCTGTCATCCATAACAAGTGCCCAAGGTACTTGAAGACGTTGATGGCTTCCAGCTTCTCACCCCTGACCTTGATGTTTTTACTGATGCCTATCGTGTTGTTGGTCATCACTTTTGTCTTTTCTATGCTGATCTCCATGACACAGCTTTGTCGTAGAGGTTTCTCTATAACCGTGATCAGGTTGGCATTGATGTTGTACAGTCTCATGGTCGCTCACAAAGCTGCATGCCACATGCTTTCTTGAAATTCACAAAAACGTAGAAGAGGTCTTGCTGGTGTTGGAGGTATCTCTTGTACAGTATCCTGAGATTGAAAATCTGCTCTGTGGTGCGTCATCCTTCCCTGAAGTCTGCTTGATGGTGTGGTAGTTTCGGCATTGTTGTAGCTTGCCTTTCTTGGGATTGGATCCATGGTGTAAGCCCTTCTCCTGTCTGCCAGATCTTGTTGCAGATTATTTTAAGCATGTTTATGATGACTTCTCTCCTTGCCTGTACTAGCTCATTCCCGTTGACTTCCCTTTCTCCCACGAAGGATGGGGTGGTTGTCAGTGTTGGTTGCTAGCCCCCCCCCCCTTAGTACCTCTGGGTTTCTTGTGACTCTGTGACTGTACAACTCTGAGCATTATTCTGTCCGTCCCTTCAATATGTCCTGCATCTCTGTCAGACAGTTCCCATCTTTGTCCTCGATGGTTGTAGTTCACCCTTGTTTTGTGCCTGTCAAGTCTTTCACTAACTGGTATGCCTTCTTGGCATTTTTCTTTTCCAATTTTCTAGTTTTGATATCTTGACACTGTTTTCCTATCCAGTTTTTTATTTTCCTTTTCATACACCGTTTGACCTCCTGACTTTGCTCCTTCTGTCTCCTTTTCATTCTTTTTCAGAATGTCTGCTGTGAGCCATGGATGATGCTTGCCAAGAATTTCATTGCTGTTTCTGTCACTGTTGTGTTGAAGGTGTTAATCAACGTGTCCATGTCCGTGTCATCAATATCTATGATGGTGAGGGGGGGGGGGGCAAAATCTTATCCTATCATTGCTTGGAAGATCTCTGCTACTTCTGGATTCTTCAGTTTCTCAAGATCAAACTTGACCATCATATATCCGTCTCTCTACATATTTATGCTTTTCTGCCCCCCCCTCTATCTTTCTCTCTTGCGCGTGCTCTCTCTCTCTCTCTCTCTCTCTCTCTCTCTCTCTCAAATATTCAAGTTCTGTACATTTTTTGATGTATTGGTATTTCTTAAGAAAAAAATAATTTATGCTGTGAGATTTTTGTGGGCTTTATGTTTGCTGAAAATTAAAAATTAGAAAAATTATTCTCTCTCTACTTCTCTCTCTCTCTCTCTCTCTATCTATCTATATATCTATCTATCTTTACCTTTTTCCACATATCTGTATATACCCGTCTCTCTCCAATTCTCTACATATTTCTGTCTCCTCCCCCCTCTCTCTCTTTGTCTGTCTGTCTCTCTCTCAAATATTCAAGTTCACTTCATTTTTCGATGTTGGTATTTCTTAAGAAAAATAATTTATTGTGTGATATTTTTGTGGGCTTTGTCTTTCTAAAAATGAAAAATTAGAAAATTATTCTCTCTCTCTCTGTCTCTCTCTCTCTCTCTCATGTAAATACATGGAGTCTGGCAAATTGAAAACAGTATCTTTGCTAGAATGTAAAATTTCTGACATTTAGAATGCAAATAGAATATAATAAGGGTATAATTTGTCCCCTCCTCCCGAGGCCTACTCTAGTGTATGGTCAGGCGCTACAGAAATAATTTCTCCTCTGAAATCTAAATGTTAAACTCAAAATCTAAAGAAAAACCTTTATTTAATTATTCATTCTTTTTTTCTTCTCTAATATAACTGTTATGGTGAGATGGTTATTTACCCTATTTCGTGACTATATGGACTCTTCAAGACATTATGCATAGAGGAGCCTACAACAGTCTTTCTGTAACGTACTATTCTGTACTTCTGTAAAAGCACACTCTTGTAAACATACCACCGTGTGGTCTTATTTATATCGGCCCTTCAAGGTCACAACACTGGTGATGAAGAACTCGGACATATTCGGACACATTTGAGATACCAATTCCGCAAACAGGTTCTGAACAGTGAAGATCAAAAAGAAAACGTAAAATTATGGACTTGATTGTAATAAATCTTAAAAAGAAAAAGTATTGACTCTATATGGAGCAAGGCTAAAAAGAGGGGTGTTATGGTATGATGGTAATCTACCCTATTTTGTAACTATATGGACTCTTCTAGACATTATGTATAGAGGAGCCTACGACGAAGGACAAGCAATCTTTCTGTAACATACTATTCTGTACTTCTGTAAATACACACTCTTGTAAATATACCACCGTGTTGTCTTATTTATTATCGGTATTTAAAGGTCACAGCAATAACAGAGTGAATAAGAATTGTCTAGGCTAGAGTTATTTCACCACAGGGTCAGACTGACAGTGATTCGGGCAAAAGAGTGTCATTGACCCCTTAACACAGCTCAACTATGAATCCAGACCGATATGTACAATCTTCGACAGACATTTGTTCCTAAAGTTTCATGCTTAAAATAATATCTGGTTCATTTCAACTGAGGCTAAACAAGGATCCGAGCATTGGTAGTTAAAGGAGAGACTCTTGGTTTTAGAGGTGTTAAAAGTAACAAGCCACTTTTTTCCCCATTGCATCACGTGCCCCAAGTCGGAAGAGAGAGAATCTGCAAGATTTTTATCACCAATGTTCTTCGAAGTGCTGCTATGGACAGTTGTGCTGTCTCCATAGATGTCAACAAATGATCTCAGAATATTATTTGGAAGATCATTAATGAAGAGGGTTGGGTCCAGAATAGATTCTTGAGGCACCGGACATTGATACTATGTGCTTCAGACTTCTGCCCATCAATAACCACTTTTATAGACCTATCAGAAAGAAAGGATTTGATGGTTGAGAAAACATTTCTAGATATTCCATAGCTAGCAAGCTTGTGAAGCAAACCTTTGTGCCTGACCCTCTGTTTTTTTGTTTTTTTTCACAAAATCCGCCTAGGCTTTTTGGAGATAAACCTCAGTAACCATATATATTCTGAAATTGTATTAACCAGGGTAATTGGATAAGTATATTTCATTTGATCAAAGGGGGTACAATAATATCGTGGGGTCAGTGATCGTGCCGGACAACATTATTCTGTTGTATTTATAATGTGAAAATGGAAATAGACCCCCCCCCCCGTAACTAATGTGAAACTACATTGCACAAAGTACTTAAACAAGCATACTTCATTTTTAATCAAAAGGAGTACAATAATATCGTGGTGTCTGTGTTCCCGCCATACATCCATAAAAAGGAAATAAACTTTTTACTTTATTTGATTTTTTAAATTATTTTTATTTTTTTACTTTTGGGATCACCACTTATCTAGGTCAAGAACCACTCGAGGATAGTAGAAAGTGGACCATGGGTTTACTTTCGGCAGCCTCGTAATTCTCACTTGCCTTATTTTTTCCTTTAGTCCTCACATTCCATGAGCAATGTTTATGACAAAGGGGGAAGAATTGCTGTTTTCTGGGTCAGAATCTATCCATCTAACACTTATCGTTGGCCAGTTTTTGCTCCTACATTAAGTGGCTTCGTGCCTTGTCTGGAGCGATTTCCATAAAAAAAATAAGGGTTAATGAAACAGAAATAATTGCCAACCGAAAGATGAGGAACACTATGGGAGTACTAACATTGATCAATGGTATGAACTGTGTTTGATTATTTATGAGGCGGTCAATGACAATAATTTGAAAACGACCAACTTATAATCAGCAGGGAAGCAGTCCCATGGCAAAGAAGCTCTGTCCATGGAAATTTTGCCTGATGGTAGGGAGAAAGAAAAGTCTTTTTTCGTTGTGGTAGGAAGTTAAGTTCTTGCAGGGCGAAACTAAAGATTGGGGCTCAGTTGAATACCTTCCATAGAAATAACAAAAGAGTTGAGAGAGACTAGTAAAGTCTCTTCTGTGATAAAGAGGCTGTAGGGAAGAGAAGAGATCACCCTCTTCCTCTACACACATTGACACTAGGTTATGTACTCTGTCAAGGCAGGAAAGAGTATTTATAATTTGAAAATTATAGAAATTAAAAAATGACAATGAAAATATTAATATGGGGATTCAGGACTTGAGACAGGATTGCACATTTCTGGAAAATGCCGGGTGTACCCTGAGGAGGTTAAAGACTATAAATTTACTGAGAATTATTTCAATAAATGCCATTTTACTTATACTTCTTCTTACCCAATAAATGTTGAGAACATCCTTTGGATCCATTCCAAAAATTGAATATTATAAGATGTAAAAATCAGAGAGAAAATATAGTAATATGATGTTATGGGTTGGGTACAGCAGGACATAGGGTTCGTCATTCAGTCCTGAGCAATGCCGGATCTTCCTGCTAGCTTGCTTACATAACACATGAAACTATGGAGGAACTAAAGAGATCGGCAAGCAATTGGATGGAGACAATGAAGAGAGTTCTAAATGCATGCTGCGAATATTTTAATTTTTTAATATTTGTTTGTTATGCCTCTTTTGGTTCACCCCCCCCCCCCATTAATTTTTTTTTTGCAATTTCACCCTTAATATAAAATAAAATAAAAATAGTCTGTAATGTGTATATAGAGGAGTCATAGAAGGCTATCACAATGCAAGAAGTGGAAATATGTCGGTGTTGAGAAGGGGGACAAAACCCCGAAGTGATTATTTTATGTCTTTATTTTTTTATTCTTTCTTTATTTTTAAAAAATAAATCTTACTTGATTTAGTCTCAACCTCTACACAGTGATCTGGTGTGTGTAAATATGTTATATAATATATTTCGAGGTAAGACCTCTTTATCAAATGGTAAGTGTTTAAAATCTCCTAAAACGTGTGGTCTTATGTGCTGGTGGTATTGTTTTCCTTTGCATTAACACAGTAATTGGCACAAATATTATGGAGAAAATTAGATTTAGATATTTTAAATTATGAAATAAACCCTATTAAATTTATTTATTATTATTATTATATTCATTTATTTAAAAAATATTTTATTATAACAAACTAACCTATCCATGGCAGGTCTTTATTTATCCCTCTTTCTCTCAAATCCATATTTATCATCCCCCCCCCCCCATGTTTTCCTTGGTCTTCCCCTGTGAACTGCTAGATTAACTGTTCTACATCTATTAACCCAAGAACTCTCATCTATTCTTTCAACATGCCCTACATATCAAAGTCTCTTGTTCTGCACACATCTCCCTATACTGCCCAAATTTAATCTTCCTCTGAGGTCATCAGAACTAAGCATGTCTTTAACACTCATATTACACATCCATCGTATCATTCTCATATCATTTCTTTCCATGCAATTAGTTTTGTCATTTTTCTTTGTATGCCTTTCAGTCTCAATATTACATTCCAATTTCAATTTCTAGGCACAGAATGCAACACACTATATGAGGTCTTATTAGGGTTTTATATATCTCTAAAACAACGTTTATTTCTCTTGAAATAATATTTCTAACCATTCATCCAATCATTCCATGTGCCCTTGTATCGTATATTGTATCAATATGTTAATAGTTTAGGCTCTTCCACAGGGAGCAAAGGGCCTAAAATAAAAATGAAATGTATGTTGATAAATTTTCTTATCTGTAGATAATTGACCTGAACTTTGAGTTATACAAACATACATAAAATGAAAAACAGACAAATCTTCCCCCCTCTCTCTCCCATTTGTGCTTATTCTCTGCTCTATAATAAAGACCAATGTGTATTTATTTGCATGAAAATATATTAATATATATATATATATATATATATATATATATATATATATATATATATATATATATATATATATATATATACGCCCCGCTACACGAAATTAGCGGGTAAAAAAAAACTGCCAGACGAAACCATTTCAAGTGTTTAGAAGAATGGAGAAAGCAAATAGTAAGTTTGAACCACCTTCCTCCGTCTAAAATGAATTCGGAAATAAATCCTTCACTCTATTTCCATCATGAGACGTTTTATTTCGGTTTTTCCCTTTCTTCTTTCTATATCGTTTGATACGTTTTTGTTTCTTTCATTTTTCTTTTTATAAACTTTCCAGTTTGAAACGTTTTCTTTCTTTTTTTTCTTTTTTTAACTTCACCAACTGAAACGTTATTTTATATGAATACTAACAAAAATATGCTCCTTCCGGTCGCATATTTTTGTTAGGCCGGGAGTCTGATATCATGATGAACGAACTACATACACTGATCCCCTCAACAGGAAGAGGTAATGACTGAGAGGATTATATGAAAAAAAAAGATGTGGTTATGCCTGGTCGGATGGTATCATGACAACAGAACAGATACTATAATACCCCTTCAAAATAGAGGAGGTGATACCTGTTAGCATCACCCCATAAAAGGAGAAGTTTTATTGTACACGTAAAATGCTGAAATGAAAAATCGGCTGAAAAATATAGTCGCCATCTTTATGAAAAAAGAAAAGAAAAGTATGCTAGCTAAGGAAGAATGATAACTTCCTTTCATATTTTTTCATATAAAAAAGACATTAATCTTAAGTTATCCTTCGTCCTTAGCTAGCCTCTTACTCGACTTGTTTAGATGGCGACTATATTTTTCCGACCTAATTTTTATTTTGGCGTTTCACGTGTACGATGAAACTTGACATAACTTAGGGTTTTTAATGTTTTTTTGTATTGTTTTTTACTAAAACATGGTTTAAGTAAAAACAATATAAATTCATTATATGTAATGCCGAAACTTATTTCACTCTAAATAATTTATGTGACTGAAATAGGAATTAACGCCAAATGAAAGGCATGCCGGCTTTTTTAATTAAAAAGTCAGTATGCCTGTTTTTTTATTTATTTAAAACTGGAGGGGGGGGGGCGAGAAATTACAATTTAAACAGAAAATCCAATTTTATTGGTTTGTATTTTAAGTAAAAGACTTCTTTTTTTTATTTCAGACTGTATATTAATATATTTTTTGCTCTTTTATTTCGTAAATAAATCATATCCTTCAAAAACAATAAGATAAGAAAATCTATCGTCACTAGAAACGGCGAAGGAGAGGTAGTGATGACGACGTCAAATTTTATTTTTTTAAAAGAGTCCAGAGCGCGAGAGTGAGAGACCC
The DNA here is from genome assembly GCA_963556195.1 of Sepiola atlantica. Taxonomy (NCBI): domain Eukaryota; kingdom Metazoa; phylum Mollusca; class Cephalopoda; order Sepiida; family Sepiolidae; genus Sepiola; species Sepiola atlantica. Next base: position 157,526,654 of record OY744522.1, on the reverse strand, counting down.
CACCTCTCTCTTTGAACTCGTATGCCTCATCGGTATATCTTTCTCGCTGGCTAAGACATATTAGTTTAATCTAAATTATCTCCCTTGATATTCTAAGAAATTTTTTTTTGTAATTTATTCAATTTTTTTAATTAAATTATTAGATTAATTATTGTTAATAACGACGCAACTATTGCAGATACACAGGTAAAATAAAATAATAAAATCATAAATGAATAACAGCAAACATTAATTAATTATGGACAGTTAAAAAAGAAATTATGCAAATTAGACAGATATTTGAATGTCTATATGGATTTCTTTAGTACTATATATACCGTATTTGAAAACATCTAAATGTATTAAGCTTTAAATAAAATTAATCCGTTTTGGTTGTAATATATGAGTGATAAATAAATATGAAAACTTTCTTATTTATTTAGATGAATATTAGTGCGAGCATAATGAGTTAATCAGCGTTTGTTTGCCTAAGGCCTTTTCTCTCACACAAAATACAGGTTCCTTCATTTTGGGATTGAGTTATGTTTTTTAAATCAATTTTAATTGTTCTAATTAGCCATAATTTGAAATTTAATCACTCTTTACTCTTCCTCACACTATTCATTCATTCATTTCGTATGAATCAGATGATTATATTGTTAGCATTGGTTTCTCCGATATCTTTCTAGTTAGAATTCTTTCTAGAAAGGCATCGGGTACTTATAGGAGGGGCCACGTAAAGGTTGTCAACACCCTAAGTGAAGGTGGAACAACTGGATTGTCAGTTCGTGTGTGTGTGTGTGTGTGTGTGTGTGTGTCGTTAACCACTGAGTCACCATCCCCTCTCGCTCTATGTTATTTTGACTACCCTTTGCTGTTATTTTATAGTGTCTATTCACTTATTCGCTTCTGTCTGTTTGTCTGTCTGTCTGTCTGTCTGTCTGTCTCTGTTTATTAAAAGTCAAAGCTAATAAAACTAACTATAAAACAGAAAATTTGAATAGTCCAGTTTAAGTTTATGCATCAATACATTTATCCACACCAGCAACTTAGATTAATTTGGAATAATTTCTTGAAAAAATAAACTCTGCATTGAACGCAATGACTAACAAAGTTTTTCTTTTAATAATTAAATGGACATATTTATTTTTAAAACTAAATTTATTGTTGATGATGATGATGATGATGATGATGATGATGATGATGATGATGATGATGATGATGATGATGATGATGATTGCCATGAAAAAGAAAAAAAAAGCACCCTGGTCTCATCTATCTAAATTACAACAACAACAAAAAAAATGGATTCATACTTTTATAAAATCTTCATTAAGTTTATTTTCTATTTTTCTGTCTTTAATAATAAATGTGAAAAACATTTCAAATTACTCAGTAATATATAATTATTTTGTTTGATCAATCGACGTTCAGCTTTTCCGTTTATTCATTTCATTGTATAACGAAATTTTAATGTTCATTTTTTTTTATCAGCTAGTACTCAACAGTATAAAAAAATCAACACACCAAGACTAACCCCACCTGATGATGATTTGATTCATCAAATCGAAAGTACTTGCGAAGAAAGAAAGAAAAATGGAACAAGAAACACATGGAACTTATATACACAAATTTGACCGAACTACTGTTATAAACGTGATACCATGACACCGATGTTACAAATGTGTAAATCAGTCACGAATGTTGATAATGTGTAAGGTTGGAAACCCCCGCTCCTCCCACACTACGCGCCTACTGTCCTTTATGTTTTAATCGGGGCCCACGAATCACGTGTTAGACTCACTGTTAGGGAAAACGACTTTTATTTATTTATATACTTTTTTTCGTTAAAACGATGAAAGGGAGACAAGCAAGTCATCATGGAAAAGAAAATAACGGGACACATTAATATCCCAATTTATAGGCATAAAATAAGACACTTGTAAAAATTAACAAAGGCGATATTATGAATAACATAACAAGTGTTTATTAATTCAAAATGATCAACTAAAAGTTCTGCTCCACTCAAACGGAGTTTTGATGGTTTTGTTAAGACCGAGAATGGTTGATCAGTCAGGAGTTTAAAAAAATTGGCAAATATGAAAGTTCAAATTAGGACGAATTAAAAATATGTAATTTTTTTTCATAGGGCACATACCTTTTATAGAGTTTTCTTTTGTGATAGTTGACACGCTATGTGGAAGATATTATCACATAAATTTTGTTATTCTGATGTCCATCTTTCTCAGATAGCTTGTAGTGTGGAGTTGTCGGCTACATGAAGGATATTATTCCATAATTTTAGATCCTGATGTCCGTTCTTCACGGATAGTTTTTTTTAATGTGGTAAGCTTAGGTAATCTTGTAAACTTTGTCAGACTGGGTTTTTCCTTGTGATGTCCGATAGACAGCGATAAGATTCTCATTGTATTTTTTTCAGCCGATAAATTTTGAATTCCACTTTTCCTTGTATGCGAGGATATATTTTCTCGATTTGAAGTGCTGGGTGGGCACCAAATCTTGACACAACTTCACTCATTCGCTCCTGAAATCTGAGTGTCCTGTTTTCTCTTGCCCGAGGTTTTCCTGCAATTTCTCCAGGGCCTTTTCTACCTAGTAACAGGTTTTCCTCCAATCTGATTGGTTTCCCTATGCCGCCCTCACAAAATGCGTGCGCTGATATCCCGGCTTTTGCATTTAGCTATCCGGTAACGTGTGTTTGCTTCTTGGTGAAATACACCTTAGTATATTTATTGTAGGGGAACATGTGCCAACAAGTCCCCTACTCTTCTTTTCATGTGGATATGACAATACTAAATGAACTATTCAGGAAATTAAAAAAAATTTAAAAAGTCTCATTTAACAAAAACACTCTGTGTTATTTAATAACACATGTTGCCTAAATACCCCCGCATATATATATATATATATATATATATATATATATATATATATATATATATATATGAGAGAGAGAGAGAGAGAGAGAGAGAGAGAGAGAGAGAGAGAGAGAGAGAGAGAATATAAATATATATATGGACAATTATCAACTGGACAAACCCCATATCTTTTTTACACAAACTTTTTTTTCACTCTCCATTTCTTAATATTTTTTCAAGTGTTGAATTTTGGCTTTTCCACTGTCAACTTATCTATCTATGTAATTCCTCTGATGATAAGATTTTAATCTTTGAAAAGCCTTGGCTTAAGGAAAGAATAATAAACATAATTTTATTACCGAATATACCTTGCATTGAACAATCGAAGTTTGAAATAAATCTGGACATTCATACATGTTTATCACTTTTCTTTTATCTATCTTTATATATATATATATATATATATGTGTGTGTGTATGTGTGTGTGTGTGTGTGTGTGTGTGTGTGTGTGTGTGTGTGTATATAAAGACTAGTCCAAAGACTAAATCTATTCTCATTTGAGCAGTGGCATATAATATCGTTAATGGAAATGGAAATCTACCTTTTGAGGAGTGTGTCACCCCATTCTCTGTTCGTGTTTCTGCTCCATGGAACAACCTGCTGGAGGAGGTCGTCACGATGACTACCATATCCAGGTTTAAAGCGGTCTTGGACAAACATTCAGACTGCATGTGGATGTAAATAGCTTCCACCTGTCTCTTTACATGGCTTATTACACTATACTATTTTGGGGCCAAACAAATTTGATTTAATATCTTTCTTGTTTTTACCGGATTTCAGGACAAGAATTCATCTAGTCTGGTGGAGTATCCAGCTAAGTGCTGTTACTTGAGGTAACATTACTTGGAAAAGGCGCACCATTCCTTGTATGAGCCATTGTATAGCCGTGTCGAAGGGATCTTATTTGGGCTTTGAATACTATGTTATTTTGAATATTTGGTCAGGGTTTACTTGTAGGGGAAGTATCCTCATGTCAGGTAATCCTGACAAACCCTTGTACAGAGAGACCGAAGACACTCGAGGATGGTGTCTAGTAGGTAATTCAAGCTCTCCTAAATATATATATATATATATATATATATATATATATAAATAAATATTAAATTATTAATAATTATATATATATATATATATATATATATATATATATATATATATATATATATATATATGATAAATGAAAGAATAAAATAAATCCGACGGTATGAATTAAAAAAGAAACAGCAGAAGACCTAAAATTCAATGTTTCGGCCAACTATTGCATGGGCTTTATCTAGAGCGAAGAAAATGCTAAAAGTGGCAAAGAACTATAAGATCTGTAATTTGGGGAATATATATAGTGATAGTGTAAATGAAATTTAAATCTATTTAGAGAGGGAAGATATGTAAAAAAGTACATACAGACACACATATATATAAAAAGAATTAAATATATATATATATATATATATATATATATATATATATATATATATATATATATACAAATTGAGTTATGTTGCTTATAAGAACTTAATATATAAAGAACTCAATAAATCATACAAAATCACCTCTAATAATACATTCAACAGCATAATCGATGAAGCTAAATCCCGACAAATATCCTCAACTACACTGAGATTTTGACTCCAAGATGTACTTTGAAAGACCATAAAAGAAAGTTTCAGGATAATCCATCTATTAGATTAATTTGCCCCATAGATCTGATTAAAGCATTATTAGTACAACAAATTCTAGATAGAATTATCCCTAGAATAAAAGAAAAAATCTCTTTTCCTCCATGGTAATCGCCCGATGAGGTGACTCATTGTTTTTATTTTGTTTTTTTAATGGAAATCGCTCCAAACAAGGCATGCATCCACTTGATGTAAGAAGATAAAAAAATAGTACTCCAAGGTCAAAACACTAGCCAACAATAAGTGTTAGAGGGATAGATTCCGACCCAGAAAACAGCAATTCTTCCCCCGTTGTCAGAAACATCGCTCATGGAATGTGAAGACTAAATGACAAAATAAGGAAAGTGAAAGTTACGAGACTGCCGAAAGTGACTCCAAGGTCCACTTTCTACTCTCCTTAAATAATATACTATACTAAATACTGTATATAAAGTGGGAAGCAAAGACACAAATACAGCTATTTGTATGCCTAATTTGTATAACTATTTTTTAGACAGTTTGTAATAAATTAATGTTTGGTGTTATTCATTTGTAATTTTATTGTCCTACTTTCCTATATTAATTAAATTGATTTAATGAAAAAAAAGATAAATTATCAAAACCTTTCTTAAAATATTATGTTCATTAATTTCAAGGGGGTTAATTAAATGAAAACTAATATATCTTAGCTAGCTAAAAAGAAAGATATAACATATAGATGGTTCCTAAATCATAAGGACAAATCTAATCTAAATTTATATTTCATAACTTTCGATATAGATAACTATTACCAATTCTCCATAATAAACCAATCATTTTTGCCCAAAACAACTCTGATCTTACCGATATGAAGATTAGATTAATAACACTAGACAGAAGATCTCTGTTACAATTCGATAATAAATTTTGGATGAGAAAAGACACACCTAATAACTATGGCATTACTATGGAGCCATCGGACTCTGCTCAGGTTACTGATTTGGTGGGTCTATACTTATTAAGGTTGTACTTGGGCATTTACAGGGGGTTTGTACAGAGATGACACAGTTTTTGTTTCTAGAGAGAGATCTAGACTATACAATAGAACGATCAAGAGTTTACATATTTTTTTTTTAATCTTTGGACTATCTATCACTTTAGAACCCGAGAAGAGAACATTTAACTTCCTTGACTTAACGTTAGACCTTAATTCTGAATCATTTAGCCCCTACCATAAACCCAATATAATAGCATTTTACCTTCATAAGCTCTCCAACCACTATACATCCACTATTAAATCCATAGTCCCTACAATCTCCAACAGAATATCTAAACTTTCTGCTAATAAATCGATGTTTTGACCAAAATTCGAATTTCTATAATAACGCCTAACTTAACTCAGGTTACAATGATAAAATTGCATATAAAAACTACTCCATTATCCGAGAAAAATAACTTTACTCATAATTACGCATAACATGACAGTAAAAGATAAAAAACAAAAGAATATAACAGCTAATAAGAATAATAATGCTTATAAAAACAGACCCAGGAACCGTACTAACAATGGCAAACAATTTGATCCTCAAAAACCTAGACCACATAAACGACCTTTAGTTTAACCCACTCTACAATAGCAATGTCAAAACTAATATCTCTAAAGAATTCGTTAAAATTATAGAAAAATCTTTTAAGCATCTGCATAGATATAGCACGATCCTGAACAAAAATTCTATAAAAATCTCCTATTCTACAATACCTAACATAGCACAAATAATTATTCCTTCTAACAATAAGAAAATTAAATCTGCAGTCAACTATAACCCCAGTAGCCCCTTCTAATAATTGTAACTGTCAGAAATCTAGAGAGTGCCCACTAAACAATGATTGTATGCATAGAGACGTTATATACATGTGCACCGCGAAGCAATTACTTCGCTACACTAATCTACAAAGTATCACCAGTACACGTATACCCCCTTACCCGGTAACCCTACATATTCTCAACCCTTACCGCATCACGATACCCAAAATATTACTCTAAACATCAACTACCTTTCTTTACCAGTTAACAACAATCTTGCTCTAACTTCTATACTCCATTTAGTTTTCCTATCAAACAATTTTAACTTAACCTCTCATCAGAACTTAAGCATACAGATCCTGGACGCATCTACTACTATAAGTAACACACCTAATACAATAACCACTCCATATGAAATACATCCTTACATAGGAGCCAATGCCTTCCAATAAAAAAACGCATATCCAACCATATCTCCTCTTTTAAAAGTAATAACGACCAATTTAAATTTAATCAAAAATTTCAAATGTAAAAATATCGCTTACTCTCTGCATTGGTCGATTTGTAAAAAATCTAGGTCCTATACCCCAGGATCGCAATACCTAATACAGAAAGCTTAACTACTCAATTCCAAGATCTCCTCAATGCTTAAAGTTCCCTTTGAATTTATCGTTTACTGGTTTAGATACAAAGCTTGATTTTGATGATAAAACAATTTTCTATAAGCCACTACCACATCTACCCAGTGGGTTGGGACTCAATTCGGAGTGTCGAATAATTTTCTGTAACTTTTATATTCCCTAGTAGGACTTACATGCAGTGTTGATCCTATTTCCCCTTTTATTTTTTCTAGTAAAATATTAATATACTAGAGTCACTATTATTACTGAACAATTATAATGATAACTATTTAATTTATAATAGAACCTCGAATATGCTCATTATTTAAATTATTGTCTAATTGTTCATGGCCTATCCAGAATCCCATGTAATGCTAATTTATTTGGTGCTGCTAATTGATGGCTAACTGCAGGAACACATATTTCCTAATTTTAAATGTAAAAAAAGATAAGACAGAATTGTTGGGAGGCCATGTATCATATTTGACGCACCGGTTCCAAAATTTATAGACAATTCTAGAGATAATCGAATTAGATTTCTAAATATATTCGTTTTTTTTTCATCTTTACTGGTTCCCAAGTACATTCCAGGTCTAAAGCTAGATAGCATGTACCAATTCCGGTGATGACAATTCTGTAGAATCTCCTGACTAATGTTTTTTCTAATAGAGAAATTTCGATCTACCAGCAGGAATTATTTAAGTTAGTTTCGTAAATGGGGCCATCGTTTGAGAAATTTGATTTGTGTGTTTTCTCGAGTATTGGGGGAGGAATTTTTTCTTTTTCCTTTTTTTCTTTTTTCTGAAGTGATCACCTTTTTCCCAAGTGAGTGTTTTGCCTTTGTATACTTCAGTTTGCCGAATTTTTATCAGAAATCAACTTGGATTTTCACTGTATTTCCTCTCCGGTGTTTTTGTTATGACATGTTTTTTTTTTGCTACTCAACAACATATACTGCAATCCTCTGAAGATTGACATATATATATATATATATATATATATATATATGGTTATTTCTGTGTTTTAGCTAAGTTTTTAATTGTTTTTAATTATTTTCCATTAATTTTTGGCTTTTATATTTTCGAATAAGCTTATTTGAAATTGGCTGCTCTTGAAATACTAATCCACGGCTGATTGGGAAAGAATTTCGAGGTATTTTAAACAATATTTACCCCGGAGTTTAAAATTCCATTAATTTTATAAATCTGACTCTCTTATTCAATGACTTTCACATTGAAATGACGGCAATATTCTGAGCCAAGACTTTATTGCTGTTATAATAAAATTCTCCAATAATAATTGACATACAACTGCTTAATAATTGTTTAGATTTTTCTAATATACTTCTATGGACGTTATGTATGAGTGGCCGCTTGTCTTTTTTTTTTCTTCTAATTGCTTTCTGATGTTTTTCGTTAATTTCTTCATTTTTTATTGTATTTTTATTGTCTTTATTATATGTTAATCTGATTTTTATATATGAAAACATAAAAACAATTGATTTATCTTCTATATCAAAGTGCTTTTGATTTTCTTGTATATATATATGTGTGTGTGTGTGTGTGTGTGCACGTGTGTGTAGATATTAATTTATTATCCTATTTTTCTATTTATTATTATTATTTTTCTAATTACTATTTTTTATATTCATTATTTTCTTATCATTATTTTTTCTAATTATTGTATTTTCTCTCATTTGATTTAAAGTTTTTTTCTAATTTTCTTAATTTTACTTAAATAATTTTGTTCTACTTAGCATTTTTTCTATTTTTCCTACTTTGAATTTGAATTTTTTTCCTCTCTGGTCCTTTTTATATATATACGTTTTATTCTTCTACTCTTCATCATTATTATTTAACTTATTTGTTTACTAATTATGCTACATTTCTTTCTTATAATTATACTAGCAGGGCTACCCGGCGTTGCTCGGGGTCATAAAAACATATAATTGAAGAAAAATCGCGTGTGTAACATCTTTATATTCAAACTTCTATTTCTCTCCCTCTCTCTATAGCCGTCTCTTTATCTTTCTACCTTTCTCTTCCCTGGTCGCCCCATTTCACCGCTACTTACTCATTTTGCCTTTTGCAAAAGCTGTTTCTTCCCCACCATTTCTCTTACGTTGCCCAGGGCAAAAGTATGACATATTTCTATAAAATTACCACCGCTGTCTGCGCTTTCTATATAGGTACATATCTCCGTCCCAGTGTGCATACTATATAGGTACATATCTCCGCCCTGGTGTTCATACTAAATACGTACCTATCGCCGCCCCGGTGCGCATACTATATACGTACCTATTGCTGCCCTGGTGCAGATACTATATAAGTACCTATTGCCGCCCCGGTGTGCATACTACATAAATACCTATTGCCACCCCGGTATGCATACTATACATACTATATAAGTACCTATCGCTGCCCCGGTGCGAATGCTAATAACGTACTTATCGCCGCCCCGGTGCGAATGCTAAATATGTACTTATCGCCGCCCCCGGTGCGAATGCTAAATATGTACCTATTGCCAGTCCGGTGCGAATGCTAAATATGTACCTATCTCCGCCATGGTGCGCATGCTATATACGTACCTATCGCCGCCTTGGTATGCGTGCTATATACGTACTGATCGCTGCCCTGGAGCGCATGCTGAATATATACCTATCACTGCCCTGGTGCGCATTCTATATACGCACTTATTGCCGCCCCTGTGCAATGCTATATACGTACCTATCGCCACCCCTATGCACTACTATACACGTACCTATTGCCATCCCGGTGCACATACTATATATATATACCTATCGCCGCCCCAGTGCGCATACTATATTGTACCTATCGCCGCCCCTGTGTGCATACTATATACTTACCTATCTCTGCAAGGGTGCACATACTATATATGTACCTATCTCCAGCCCAGTTGGCCTACCTAAGAACTCATATTAATGCGCCCCTGTCATGTCAAAAAAAAAATAGTGTTTGCTCATGTTTTGTCACTATCCTAAAAAATAACTCATATTAATGCGCCCCTGTCGTATCAAAGAACAAAAATCAAGTTCATTTATGTAGTGTCACTATCATAAAAAAGAACTCATATTAATGAGCCCTGCTTAAGTTCAAGAAAAAAAAAATTCCCCGACCCATCCAAAAATTTTTACCCTTCAGCCCCACCTCCCAAAAAAGATTTTACTCTCCTCCAACCCTAAAAAATATTTTAGGTTCAAAAATAAAAAAATTTGGCCCCATCACCCTCAAAAAATTTTCCCCGACCCCCCTCAAATTTTTTACCCTCCACCCCAACCGCCCCCAACAATTTTTTACTCTCCCCAACCCTCAGAAATATTTTAAGTAAAAAAAAAAAAAATTTGGACCCCCCAAAAAAAATTCTGCCGCCCCCCAATTTTTTCCCCTCCACCACCACCGCCCCAAAAATTTGTTTTACTCTCCCCCAACCCTGAGAAATATTTTAAGTTAAAAAAAAAAATTTGGCCCAACCCCCTAAAAAGTTTGGCCCTACCCCCCCCCCCAAATTTTCCCCGACCCCCAATCTCTCCAGCACCACCCCCAATTTTTTTTACTCTCCCCCAACCCCGAGAAATATTTTAAGTTAAAAAATAATAATAATTTGGCCCGACCCCCTAAAAAATTTGGCCCCACCCCACCCCACAAAAAATGTTTACCCCCCCCCCCCTCAAAATTTTTACTCTACCCCAAACCTAAGAAATATTTAAAGTTAAAAAAAAAAAATTTGGTCCGACCCCCTAAAAAATTGGGCCCCACCCCTAAGATTTCTCCGTGAGAAATATCTTAATTAAAAAAAAAAAAAAAAAATTTGGCCCGAAACCTTAAAAAGTTTGGCCTGACCCCTAAAAATTTCCCCGACCCCTCAATTTCTCCAGTTCCTCCCTCAACTTTTTTGTACTCTCCCCCAACCCTGAGAAATATTTTAAGTTAAAAAAAAAAATTTGGCCCGACTCCCTAAAAAGTTTGGCCCAACCCCTAAAATTTTCCCTGATCCCCCCAATCTCTCCAGCCCCACCCTCCGCATTTTTTGTTTACTCTCCCCCAACCCTGAGAAATATTTTAAGTTAAAAAAAAAAAAATTTGGCCTGACCCCCTAAAAAATTTAGCCCGACCCCTAAAATTTTTCTTCGACCCATCAATCTCTCCACCCCCCCCCAACTTTTTTTTACTTTCCCTCAACCCTGAGAAATATTTTAAGTTAAAAAAAAAAGAAAAAAAAAAATTTGTTATTTGATTTGCTGTTAATTTGCTGTTTCTAAGGGTTTTTAAGCTGCCTGATGGAAAATTATGTGGTTATTTGTTGAGAGGTTTTGTCTCCAGTATTATCTGAATATATGATTTTTTTCAGATAGTACTGGAACCTGATGTTTTATTGAGGGTCTTCTGTATGTGATGTTATAAAGGGCGCTGACCAAGAGACGATTTAGAGTCTTCAGAACAATAATACTGAATAAAATATTTCCAAATTGTCTTGGAAACTATCGTACACCATATAATTCGTTGGTTTTGAATTCTTAGAACAATTTTCAAATTTTGTTGATCTTAACCCACTTTATATATATACAGGGTGGGCAAAAATAAGGGTCCTATTTTTAAAAATTCATAACTTTTTTATTTATTGATTTTTTTTTTTTTATTTTTTTTAGAATAAGTAAAGGACCCCTTCCGAAGCAAGCATGAGCCGTATTAGCCCTAAGGAACGTACCCTCATTTAGAAAACATTATTTTTGCTTAAAAAACTCAAAACAGTGTAAAAAACAATACTTTAGTTTTTGTAAGTTTTAAGAAGTGTTTTTCGGCTAAAATTTGTTTTGTTTATTTCAAAAAATCTCGGAAGGGTCAGTCTACACACACATAAAGTTTGGTGAGTTTAACTTTTATTTTGTGGAAGTTATTCAAATTCAAGTTATTCAAATTTAAAGATAGGACCCTTATTTTGGCCCACCCTGTATATATATATATATATATATATATATATATATATATATATATATATATATATACTGATTATTTAAATTCCAATGACCAATAAATCCAGTCTTTATTCATATCATTTATTTTTTTTGCAATGACAAACTTGACGATGGTCTTACAATTGTTTCGCAACAAGCAAAATGCAGCCATTAAACGTCAGGTTCATATTATATTCCAATAACCATGTTTTTATTTTATTATTTTTATTTTTATTTTTTCACATTTCCAAAAAACATAACATTTTTGTGAGATATATTTTTTACGGTCCGTTTCATTTTTATTTCAATATCGTCTCTGCAACATTACAAAATCATCAGAAAAAATTCACAAAGAGTAAAAAGTTCTTGGATTAAAGTGTCTTGAAAAAACCTACACTATACAGTGGTTCATTTTTGGGTGAAACCAAACAAAAACAAAGAAAAGAGCAATATATATATATATATATATATATATATAAATAAATGTTTTGAGGTACAAAACTTATAAATGCATTTAAAAAGGATGCGCGGAAATCTCTCAAAGGCCCTTGCGACTATCATCCTGTCAGGAGAAAATCGATAGTTTTTAATCAATAATATCGTCGAAAGAAAGAGCAAACGGGGAATTAAATGTGCCAAAATTAACGATGGAACTATTAAAAGAAGTGAATTTAATGATTTCGTTAAAAAAAACGATTAAAAGGCACTACGTAAGGGGAAAATAAAAAAATAAAAAAAAAGAAGGGAGGAGTTCAAAGTTCCCCAAAGAGATTTAGCGATCTGACAAATTCCTTCTGCCGGCACAAGGAACGTTTTCGAATAGCGATAGAGACAGATTCCAATATTTTTAAATGGTTCTTGGAATCTGCTCTATGCAAGACCTCAAAACCGTCTACTTTATAGCTACTGGCACAACTTGGGTTTTCAACCAAATGCTGGCCAATAGCAGAGTCCAAAGAATTAGAGGAGGGGTAACACAAGGATCCTACCCTTCCCTGACGTATTTTTGATGGAACGTGCTGGTTTATGCGGGTCTGCAAATGCAAGGAAGTGCGCCTTATATAGCCAGCATCACATTGGCATTTAAATTGGTATACAATATTACTATAATTTGTATAGGGCACACTATCCTTGCGAAAGGAAGGAAAAGCAGGTCTAGTAGCATAAACTAATCGTAAGGAAACAGAGTAGAAGCAATTGCTAATGCTATCAGCAATCTGTTTACCTAGTTTAATACTATTTCCCCCTATCCAACGTAATTTCAAATAAATGGGGCATTTTACAGGCCCAAATATTTGGGGGAATTTAAAGTCAGCAACCTTTTTATTAATGCAATCATTGATAAGGTCCTCAGGATAACCATTATCAATGAATATATCCATGATCCCATTAAGTTCACACTCTAATCTCCTTGGAGAAAAAATCATGAGAGTTCTATGTGCCAAAGTGTAAATTAAGCCTACCTTTCTAGACTTAGGCACAATTTTGCTGCAAACCTTCCGATATTTTGCACAGACTACCAGTGGTCTGTGGAATACTGGTTTGCAACCACTGATCTAGACAGAGGATAGTATATGTATCTTCTTCTAACATATAAAATTATCTTGTCGGATAATCAAAGTCAGACCCAAATAGCATTTAAGCTGACAAATCAACGACTGATCCTGGGAAATTGCTGTCAGGGATACGAAATACCTCCTGGAACGGGTTCGTTCTATTTTGGATCTTTTTCAAGGGTTCCAGTTTTAAGCTCCCTTGACTATTGAGTGCAACTTGAGCACCAGACATAGACATAGACACTGACCTGACTCTTTCACTGTTAAGTAAATAGAGAGGTACTATCTTGGATGTTAATATTCTGGAGCTAGCAGGGAGGGAGAATCATTTGGAGTCATTTTTGGCCCTCACCAGAAAAAGCAAGGTATCGTATCTGATTAAAGCTTTTATTTATTGTATCACTAAAATCCATATGCATAATTAATGTGTTGTGTATCTTCTTCTAAAATATAAAATTATTTTATCGAATTTTTAAAGTCAGACCAAAATAGCATTTAAGCTGAGAAATCAAACTTTGCTTCTAACTAGCCAATTTTCATTTATTATTGTTGTACCTTGTTATTGGTAATATAATAACATACTTTGGTACAATTTATTAAAAAACTTACTTAGTCCGACCCAGATGACAGGTAATATGAAAGATTTTTTTAAATAATACCCTAAAATAAAAATCAGCAAGGCGGATAACTCATGTTTTTAATTGAAAAATATAATAGAAGTTGTCAAACATTTTGTTTTTTTTGCTGTATAAGTTGCAAAAATGTGCAAACAAATAAAAATTAAAAACTAAAATGACTTCACTGCATCTCGGGCAGCGCCGGGTAGGTAAAGCCAGTATCTTTATATATTTACAAGAAAATCCATCCCTGTGTTTTCGTATTATGAAGGTTTATTTGTTGTATTCATTTGTTTATATTTTGTCAACCAGACAACAACTGAATAATCTTGTTATTACCTCTGCAAAGGAGGTAATGTTTTCGGTCGAGTTTGTCACTATGTTTGTGAGTTTGTTTTATTGGTTGTGTATAGCCTAGCATCTACATCGTCACCAAACTTGGTCAAAATATCGGTCCTCGTATAACTTAGAACTGATTTAATTTGGGGTATCTAGGTCAAAGGTTAAAGTCATGGTTACGGGAAAGCTAAAAAGTCACACTTTTGACAATAATTTCGGTTCTGTTCGTAGAGACTCGCTATTTGGCTCATATTGTAGCCAACAAAGCCCCGCATTTTGTATGATGTTGACTTTGACCTTTGAACTTGACCATGAAAATCTGGTGTATGGATCTGATGCTCATCAATAACAGTAACCACAATGCAAAATTTCAGCCTGATCAGATAAATAGTTTTTGAGTTATTAACGTTTCCATGACATAACTTTGAGTATATTTCATACAATATGGAGAAGTAAGGTTCAGATAAGACTTTGGCACATCCTTACCTTGTCAGGCGGAGAGATGCTATCTCACAACTGGCTTATGCTCTCTTGTTAATAAATAGTTGAAATTCAAAAATCAGTCCTGAATGAGCGAATTAATAAATTTGACAATTATTAACAAATTCCTATGAATGAAAAGACAGGTAACTGACGAAAACTCGCTTCTCACGAGAACGAGTGACGTCACAGAGCCTCTCGCAGGTGCAGACTGACCCTTGATCTGGGGTCTCGTCACACGGTAACCTTGTCACGTCTGTTAGCTCTGACTGTGAGAACAAGCCCTATCCTGCACTCGACTGCACCCGCGTTAATTCGCGCAAGTCAAACCAACGATTTCCAACAGATACGTCCATTCCCATAGGGCCATTATCCAACACAGCAAAATATACTTTTCCGTAAGATGGGTTTACTCTTCCTAAATATAACTATTTGCTTCTTACTTGTGTGCATTGTATCAAAGATGATAAGTTGTTTCAGAAGCTGCTATTTGAAAAACTAGCACTTCATAATGCTTCATATCACACATCTTTACTGATTGTTAAATCTTATTTCGCCTGCAATAGTATAGATTATGCACACAGTTGTAGATAAATCACATTATAAAAGCTATCCTTCACAACCATAACAGTTCAAAGAAGAGTAGTTGAAATGGCTGAAAACATTGAAGAAGAAACGGTGTGCAACACTCTTGCCACACTAGAATTTAGCTTTCAGTTAGATAAGTCTAATCTACCAGGAAATGGATATTTGCTTTTTTACGTATGTGCGTTTTATCAAAATTGATTATTTACATTTTATTCCTTCCTGGATGCAAAAAATCTGAAGAAAAGATGGGTTATGCCTTGAGGAAACACAGGAACGAACCACTATGTCTGCTTGTTGCTTTTGATAATTTCAGGGAGTTTTTCACATCTCATGTCATACAATCAGGTTTGATGTCGATCAAATAAAATCGATTGATTAAGATCGCTAACTTTGATACAGAGACAAAAGTAGGTAATCTTGCAGTATAGTTAACAACCGAGAAAGTCGGGGAAAATACAACTAATAACTTTCACCAAAAACATTAAAATTTAATTCTCTACCGACCCGTATACTTTTAAAGTGTGGAAACTAATTGTAAGATTTATTATCTCTGAATTTGTTATCTTTAAATTCACTTATCAAAGCAAAAAGAAAATGGCTGCCTCTCGCTCCATTGTTGTCTGTTGTCAAGACCATTTTTTATTTTTTCTGTGCTTCGATAAAGCAATTTGACGATAATAAATTCAGAGATAATAAATCTTACAATCCGTTTCCGCACTTTAAAAATGTACGAGTTGGTAGAAAAGTAAGTTTTAATGTGTTTGGTAAAAGTTAGTTATAATTCTTTTTTTCTCCATTTTTTGGCTGTAAACTATACTGTAAAATTACCCAAAAGTAGATAGAGCTGACGATGTGTTCAAACAGTCACTTGTTGCTCATTTTTCCCTTGAAGGATCTTTATTTTCTCCTTTCCTAAAATAGGACAATTTATCAATCTTAAGGATAACTATTTTTTCTATTTCTTTCACACCCTCTTCTGAGAGTCCCAGACTTTCTATTCTTCTTTTTGAATTGAATTTTAATGACTTAAAAAAATAAAATGATTTGGAAGCAAAGAGCATGGAATGTGTCGTCACTAATTAAAAGTTGATGTTATCAACCTGACTAGTACTGAAAAGTGACAACGCGCAAGCACAAACCTAACACCTACTCAACAACTGACCAACCGGTACATTAGGCACGAAGAAAAAACGTTTCTCCAATGTTCTATGCGATTGTCAATAGAAGACTGGGAAGATTTGCCAAATGGACGCCCACAAAGCACCCTGTTTCCATGTTAGACCAAACTCCAATTTCCCCGCCACGATTTGCGCACTTCAAATCTCGGAATCTCTTTGCGGAAAGTAGTACCAGTTTATCTGTACATGCACAATTGCAACATCATACAGCATTTCACTTCACATGTGAATGATGAAATGACTTCTGCAATTCCAGCATTTCACTTGAGAACAAACTAGCACTGCCGAATACCGGTACTATTACTCTTCCCATACACATACACAAAACTCTGGCATTACCACGAGTATGACTCGTGCACACATACATACAAACTCTGACTTTCTCACGCGCACAGAACTCGTCTAGCTACAACCACAGCAAAGAACTTTCCTTTCTCTTTCTCTTACCTGAAATCAAACGGAACTTCCATGAACAAAGTTTCTTTCCTAGAACATTCCATCTGTGGAACAAGATACGACGAGTCTACTTCTCAACTAACTACAGCATTATCGTCTTCAAATCTAATGTAAAAAGATACTTGTTGAGCCGTCCTCTTGGATAATCAATTCCTCTTAAGTAATCTTCTGCCCATTCCACCCATTCTTTCTGTTATGGTACCTTACCTTACAGACTACATGAACTCTTTTGCATCACTATAAATACCGGGAGCACATGCCTCTAGGTGTTGAATCCACCCCAGTTCAGCGGGAACTGGGCTTTTTATCTGTTAGGTATTCGATCTGGTTAGTCCTAGGAGGTTCACCCTCCCAGGCCTTGCTTCCCCTCTTTGGGGTGGAGTAAGTTTAAAAGGCCAGAGTATTCCTTCTTTAGGGACGCTGGCTTGACTCTCTCCATCTTCTGGCCTTGTGCCACATCTTCCTGTGGCGGGAAGGAAGTAAATACTTAGAACTACCCCAGTCTAATACTGGCAGTCAGACGGTCAGCCACTCTCTTTATATGCTGTATTTGTTACTTTCTTCAATATACTTTGTTTCACTTAAACCCGAGTTTTCTTTCCAGACATTTTACAGGTCCACAACACTTTCCAATCCTTTCATGGTGGCAATCATAGTCCAACTGACGATCTCTTTAACCCTTATCCTCGAGTGGCATCCGGGCTTTGATAGGTGGTGAACCATCAGTAAAAAACAACAACAAATAAACAACAACAAAAAAATTCACACACAGACACAATCACCCACAACGTTTTATTTAAATAAATACCTTTGAATTACACTTCATGGTCTTATTGTTTTTATCTGTTGTTTGATTCTTCTTCTTCTTATTATTGTTGTCGTGATCTTATGAGACCATGACAAATGCTTAAAACCTGCTCTTGTTCCAAGTAGAGCTGATTTGGCTCCAGCTGCAGCAGGATAAAATAGAAACCCTCTTCCTCTTTGCTCCAGCAAAAAGCAATGCTCTCCAGGAATGCGTTCCTTTTTCGAGGGCTCCACAAAGTTCTGGCGAAACTAAGATTAAATTGTGTTATTTGGGTTAGAATTTGTTTTTAAAATTATGTTTGATCTGCTTTTTAGAAATCTAATACAATTTGAAACAATAGGAGAAAAAGGAAAAGAAAGGAAGTTCATTAAAGTATGTGATTTAAAAATGCGTAGTCCAGTCTTTTTTATTCGAGTCTATAGTACAGATTCAGTCCATTGTACGCGTTCATTCTTATATAAATGTAAACAAATTTGTAAGCCAGGTCTAAAGTCTTTAAATCATCAAATTGACCATTCATACTGAATTTTTTGCTGTGATTCAAATTTAAATGTTTCTATTTTTCGATTCAATACATGACGGTAAAGTTGCAGTTATAGTTAACGGTACTTCTCCAGATTAGGACCCAAGCTAAAATCGACTTTGCATCAATACTTTATGTAAAACGCCGGAAATTACCAACGCCAAGTCGATTTTAGCTTTTTCTTCGACGTCTGTGTTGCCGTTAACGTCAACAGAAAATCTGCCGAATTTTTGACCCACGCTAAAATCGTCATGGCGTCGGTTAGGGTTAAAGTTAACGGTAGTGTGAGGGTGAGGGTTAGTTTGGGTTCTAATCTGGAGAAGTACCCACAAAAAACTATTTCCTGCGAAAAAAAACCAACTTTTTTACTACTTTTTCAGTTAAATTTTTTTTTTGAATGTTGATTAATGTTTTTTTTTTCCCCCCACTTGTAAATCCAGCCTCGTTTTGGATTTTTTAGACGCAGGTTAGTCAACCGACTTTTCATTCGGCATTTTTCGGTGGTTTACGTAAACATCCGGAAAGTACCGATGCCAACTCGATTTTAGTTTGGGTCCTAATCTGAAGAAGTACCTAGTTAACAGCCGAGAAATAAAAAGATTAAAAAAATTACAACAAGTAACTTTCATAAAACACATTTAATTTAATTTTCTACCGACCTGTATACTTTGAACGTGTGAAAACTGATTGTAAGATTTATTATCTCTGAATTTGTTACTGTTAAGTGGACTTATTAAAACACGAAACAAAAACAAAAAATAGCAGTCGATTTTTTAGAGGTGGTCGCTTAGCTTTGGATAACTTTAGGCTGAAAAAATAGTAAAAAAAATACTTATCCTACCACTAACTCTAAGTCCAGAGGGGGGGGGGGGGGCTTGCCACTCGGACTTCTGGTAAGTGGTCGGATAAGTCATTTTAAAAAAAATATTTTTTTAAAGAACAACAACATTTTGTTTTTCTTGTAACGAAAAAGAAAGCTTTGAAAGAAATCTAATTTTTTAAATAAAAAAAACTTGAAAACAGTTTCAGAAAGTTTAAAGTATACAGTAGAAAAATAAAATTTTAATGCGTTTGATAAAACTTATTTTGTTGTATATTTAGCATTTTTCAAAAAAAATTTCTGGGCTGTTAACTATACTGCAACTTTGCCGATATGACTATTGAAACTTCTGAATAATACCTGATTCATAACGTATATGTTTACAATAGAGATAGATCCCTCAGATCAACCAATAATTTCACCCATAACTGACTGGTTTGATTACCTCTGCCAAATTTGTCACTATTTTTGTTTGTGTATAGCCTAGCGTCCAGATCGCTTGACCAATCGTCACCAAATTTAGTAAAAATATCAATCATGGTCTAACATAGAACAGATTTGAGGATATCTAGGTCAAATGTTAAGGTCAATATGTAGAAGTAAGGCCCACATAAGACTTTGGCCCATCCTTACGTTGTCAGGTTGAGGTATGCAGTTTCACGACTGACTTATGTTCTTGTTTTGTTTTACGGCATATCAACTCTTTTCGGCTGTATTAAATCCAGTTATTTTGGTAAAAGTTGGTGTGCTTCAAGTTCTTAATATCTTCAAATATTTATTCATACATTGCTTAAAGGTTGGTGTGGAGAAAGTAAATCTTGAGTGAAATTCAGCACCGTTCATCTTCATAAGCTTGTAAAAAGTTCTCGACACACTCTGGTGTAATATTATACCCGTATATTACCAAGGAAACCATGGTAAACTGGCAAAAGCCTTACATACTCTCGGTTCCTTGAAGGTAAAAATCATCTCACATTTAATATCCTTCAGTACCTCTTGGATCTGAGATTCGACAAAGAGAACTGAGAACAGAGAAAAAAAAAATCTCTACATTTTGAAATATCGTAAATTTTGAATATTGTAAAAATTTTTTAATATTGTAAATTCTAATCAACCACACGCCTAACACGTGATCACATACGGAGTCTAATCACGCATATGTTATTTCAAAGCGTGATAAATTTACTGCACAGCTCAAACTTAGCCGTCATGAATATACAAGTCTGATCCACCGGCTGAAGACGTTTGAAAGAAGTCAATCGAAAGTACTCGCGACAAAAATGGAACAAAACAGCTACAGAGCTTACATCCGACAAATGGACAAGAATACAGAAAGGATTATCTGGAGTATCGAGAAGATCACAAAAAGATTGATAAAACAAGAACATTCCTTGATATAAAACAACGTATGTCTAAATATATATATATATATATATATATATATATATATATATATATATATATATATATATATATATATATATATATATATACTAGCAGTATTTACCTGCCGTTATCTGAGTGTAGATCAAATAAAATATTAATGAGATAAAATACTAAGTTAAATAAATAAGAATATATAATTGTTTTTTCTCACCTCAAGAGACATTATTCCATGAATTTAAGCAAATCATTAATTATGTCTTGTTAACTCAGCCATTTGCAAATACTGCTGCTTACAACATTACAGTAAAAGAACAGTTTAAATAGTTGTTATAAATGAAAATCTTTGACCTATTATTATGATAGTCAAATAATTTAAAGAAAGGAATAAGTTAATATTTATTGAAAACAAAACTAATAGTTTATCTGGTAGCTAAAATAGAGCAATGATGAATTATTTTTTATTAATATAGCAAGCTGATTTCAGCTTTTTGAATCCTTATTGAAACATATCTTCATATTAACTATCTTCCAGACCGGAATAAGTATGTTTTGAAATACACTGAAGCGAAGTAAATTGTTTTTATTGTAAATAACATGGTGCAACAATAATAAATAAAAATTGGCAAGGCAGAATAAAATGTCTATTTGTCAAATGCAATGCTATAGCAGTCTAAAGTCCAACATCAGACTGACTTTTCTTTATATACTATCTATCTATCTATCTATCTATCTATCTATCTATCTATCTATCTATCTATCTATCTATCTATCTATCTATATGCCATTTATTTGTTTAATTTGCCTGCGATACGTTTAAATAGAAAGGACTCTACCTAAATGCTGATTGGGAATAATTTTCCCTCATCAATGGGGAGCGACATATATATATTTTTTAAATATAATTATCCATGGATATGTGAGTCGTATAAAACGAAACATGTGTCTGTGGATAATTATTTATAAAAGGAAATATATATATATATAAATATATACATTTTTTTATGCATGTTCCTTTCAGTAGTAAACCACTTTGACTGCGACTGCCTTTAAATAGGATTAATCTCTAGCTGATTTACTGGGTTGTTTATGGCGGCCGTGTGGGCTAAAACATCGAAATTTGAGTTTGAAACATGACCTGTGTTCTAGGGTTCGAGTCCGGCGACCGGTATGAATAATCTTCTCTACACTGACGATTCCCGAAAGAATGAAACATATACGTATGTAGATAAAAATAAATATTCATAATTATATCTATATCTATATATAGGGGTTGACAGGGTATGTACATCCATGCCACCCAGGACCATTCCTACCAAATTTCATGTTTATATCTAATAGCCGAAAACATCGCCGAGTTCAAAATTCCAATTGATGGTTGGGTTCGGTTTTTTTGTTCTATAACATTTCTCTGTTTTATAACATTTCAACCGTTTTAGGGGTTATTTAATGCTAAAACATAATACTTCCCGATTGAAGTTAAATGTATATTACCAACTTCAAACAAAGTCATAATATTTTTGAATATTACTAAATATTTAATGCAACAAATTTACTATCCAGGCAATGCCGGTTATTCTTGTTGGCAATCAACGAAATAGAAAACATTAAATCAGTGTTTAGAGTTTTTCTCAACAAACATATTGGTCGTACAGGACCGAATTGTATCAGTTAGCTCATATGGGAGACAGAATGTGTTAGTTGCACCACAGATAAAATCTATTTATTGTATTTTTGCGAACTGCGTTCAGATATATTAAACTGGTTTAAAGTGTTTTTATGAAGAAAACCGTTTCACAATGATTTAGCTAGAAGAGGTGAGGAAAATTCTGGGTAAGACAAAAAGAGTCTACTTTGTGAAGGCTTCCAGTTTTGAAATCACTTCCTCATCATTTTAGACCACTTAGACTTTGGCAGAATTTTTAATCAGTCAGGCAGAAAATTCATAAAAGAGTAATTCCAGCCTTAGACTTTTATTTTTTTTTAACATTTCGTTAAGAGAGTTAGCCCTCGAAAAAATATTAAAAATAAACTATTTAAAAAATATTTTCAAACTAAACTATTAAAATATATGGTACTTCTAGAGAATTTCAACTGAACCAAACCGAATTTTGCTAAAACTTAGGTTAGGGTTAATTTAGGGTTAGTCTATGGTATGGTTAGAGTTAGTTCAGGGTTAAGTTAGAGATTTAAAAAAATGTTTGGTTAACATTCTGTAGAAGTGCCAAAAATATTTTCAAACTAAAAAAAGACATTCCAATTATATAAAAAAAAAATGTATTATTTGTGTCACACACAGTCTTCGTGGCAATGATAAATATAAAAAAAAGGTAAAAGTGTCTGGAAGTGTCTCGTAGGTCCCTAGGCCCCAATATTATAAACAGAATACAGGGGGAAGGGGATTCTCCAGTTCAAGACATCACATAGAAAATAAGAAAGAATAATGAACAGGTAAAAGACAACTCAAACACCAAGTTAACATTCAAACAATATTCATTTATAGAATAGTAAGAGAAAGGATAAACATATATAGAACAAACAACAAGAAAAACAAAGTAATATTTTAGGGAAGCGGGATAATGTTTAACGTAAACTAATGGCAAACAAAATCTGTCAACAAAAATAGTGTCCCAAATAAATCATAAAAGAAAAATATTACTCACTTACAGAATATTGGTGGTTGTTACAAGACTTGTCACGGGAGTTGAAAAGTTCAATTATTTAGGAATGTCACAAGTCACACTCATCCAAGATCCACACTGATCTTTGGATGGAAAAGTCATCAGCCGATATCAAGATGTAAGTGTTCAGTAATCATATATATACAGATGTAATCATGGAAGTCTCAAATGGGCACTATGCAATCCTTACATAGGATATGTATTCGTCATCTCGGGAGTAATATACTATATTTATAATCAACGTCAGATTGGGTGATGCAGTCTCAAAAAGCCTTTGTTTTCATCAAATTAACTTTTGGCATAGAACAAAATCTCAGGCAATCTGCCCGGTTGTGAAGTCAGATTTGTTCTCTGCTTCATTGTTTTCTTCTTCTTCATCCTTTTCCATACTGCACAGCACATATGCTGGGGCTAACTGGTTCCTCGATCGGCAACAACTTACTCTTTGGCTGACAGGAACTAACTGGTCGATTCGCCAACTCCCTTTCTATATCATCTCCGCCGGGTATGGGGGTATGTTGAAGGTTTCTTTGAGTTGCCAGGCGATGATACTTTGCACTGATTAGGGGTCAAGGCATTTGTGAATGTTAAGAGATGACACAAGATGTTTGGCCGACATGAAATGACGTTTGACTTCCCTTCAGTTAAGGGTTTAGAATGGGGAGGAGGTGTCGCTAATCTGAAATAAGAGTTAAAAAGCGACGATACTTCGCCCTTTGATGTGAGGTCAAGACGTTCGTAAATGTTTTAAGAGGTGACAATCAACCGGATGTATCGTCTGACTTCCTCTCGGCTAGGTTCAGGATGGGGACAGGATGTCGCTAATAGGACACAAGATTCACTTCTCTTGAGTGAGTGGGGGGGGGGGTAGCCGGCGTCAGTCCAACAGGATATAACATTTCTCTCTTTATGACTTGTTTGGGTTCAAAGGAAAATAGAAAAGACACAGGATAAGATAGATTTGGCTTGCTTTAGTTTAATATTTATGAAATACATTTTATTTCTCTGATAATTTCAATTCAGCTACCCTTTTATTTGTAACATTTGTAATTAAAAAAATTAAAATTTTCAATCATAAAAACCACTTTTCTTATGTGTTAGTAATTAAAATAATTATCAGAAACAAATTACTCATTGGCAAAAAAAAAATCGGACCTAAATATAATGGTGAACTGTTTTTTGTGAATTTCGGATTTAAAAACCTACCCTACGAAAGTCTGCCCTGTTTACCTCAAAATCTACCGCATATTCAGGGGTTAACCATCCTCACCTTCCCTGACGGGTCGATCAGAAACACAGAACCTATACAGGCCATTCTGGTCGATACCTTTGTGGATTGGTTTGGAGACAAAGAGACCCGCAAAGAGGTCCGAAGACGTCGCCCACTCATCCTATTGGAGGCACAGGAATAAGCGAGGAACAGTATCAGATTGTGGCAACACGTGAAGAGGGGTGAGAATGAAAGGAAAGCTAGAAGTAGAGAGAAAATGGTGGGAGTAAGGAGAGTCTGGGGCTCTGACCATGAGCAGGGGGGGGGGACGTAGAGGATTGGGAGGCAGAGGCCGATCCTGGAAGGAAGGCATGAGACGTTCAACATGGGTACTATCAGCCCACTTCCGGCAGATATGGATTGGTCTGCTGGACCTGTAAATATGAGGGTCATCAGGCGGAAAAGTGTCCTACAAATTATGGGAGCCCACCCCGCTCGTTTGGGCTGAACTGTACTGTGTGGCCAGTTCAGACATGAGAGTCGGTGGTGTCTGGCAGCAGATGATCTGAGGCTGGGGATACGGACACCGAACATTAATGTACTGTCCAAAACTAGCGGAAAGAACTCAGGAAATGCCAACGGGCCACCCTGCCAAAAAGTATACAACCGGGTGATAAAATCGATCACATGGACATGTGGCGAAAGAGGCCATTTCTCCATTAACTGCCAGTGCTGGCAGTGTGGGAAGACCGGCCACATAAGAAGGAACTGCCTTCATAGGTGACGACACAGTTCGGAAGTAATGGGACCCTCCAAAGAGAAGGATTCCGTATCGAGTCACAACCCCAAAGCAGTGCTGACAGTGTGGAAAGAGAAGTAACTGCCCTCATAGGGGACACCACAGTCTCGAGGCAAGGGACAATCGCCTATTACAGACGCTTCATGTCTGCTTTCAGTCGATTATCCGGGCCATTGATAGCCCTGACAAAAAAATATGCCAGGTTTAAGTGGACGGAGGACTGTCAAAGAGCGTTTGCTGACCTATCCAGACTTGGGTAAACTGATGATATTATACTCGGATGCAAGTGACAAATGCATCAGGGCTGTATTGATGCAGCCCCGTCCAGGGAGAGATGGTCCAGTAGCAGGGAAAGGGTGCATGCTAATGATTTGAAGTTAGCCGAAGTAGAAGACTCGGAAGAACTGAAACGGACAACCAAGAAGAGAAGGGTAAGGAAGACGACCCTTGTAGAACCCGAAGAAATGGAAACAGGCAGTGAATCCGATGGGGGAGAAAGAGGGGATTAGGTTTAGCCTTCTAGTCCTTAGAAAGCCGAGGAGGCAACAACCTCCTCCATGGAAAGAGAATCTGAGGAGGGAAGAGAAGAGATTAGGTCTGGCTCTCGAGTCAGACCCCCCCCCCCCTCCATCCCCATCGAATAAGAAAACGCTGAGGAGTCGAGGGAGTGGGAGGAGGAGGATTCAATACCCCTATCCCAACTTCAGAAAAAGCTAAGAAAGGAAAAAGTAACTAAGATGGCGGAAGAATTGCCCCATACGTTACGATTGACACAAGAGTAAGAAAACCAGGTAAAGGATTGCCAGTGATTTGGGTGACATCTCAAGGGTGGGCTGTGTCACATCTGGTGGCTCTGTCATGTGCATGGAGGGCACCCATGCGTGTGTGGTGCTGATGGGGCGGACCGTCTTCTTGGACGTCACCCTAGAGATAATCAGATAGATAAGAATAGAGGGAGATATGTAACTAAGATCTATTCATCTCTCTGTCTCATTGCAGATATGGACGGGAAGAAGCTGATGGTGGTGCTGTTAATACTTGCCGTAGCAAGCCCATGAGAACAGTGAAAATACCGTATTTAAGAAGACCAGTAGATCACAATCACAAGATCCAAATTGTTGATGACATAGTGATAGATCTACGGCCGTACGAGTTGTTGCTGGAGCGACTGAACGAGGAGGTAACGGGACTATTGAGGGTTGAAGAACAGATAATTGATAAGTATTCGCACAACCAGGAATATGTCCAGTTTTTGCACTCCTTGCAGGAGGACACAAAGGTAATGATAGGCGGATGGAGAGATATGACCTTATATCTAAAAAAGGGGTAGGGCTATTACGGACGAGGCAGAAGAGAGCGCTTTTACCCATAGTGGGTAAAGCCCTCAGCGTATTGTTTGAAACCGTGTCAGAAGGGGATATGAAGGCAAGCAGGAGAAAATTGGAGCTTTTAGAAAAGAATGTCGCATGTGGCAAGGGAAAACGTATCGATATTGAACACCACTAGGCTAGAGTTAGCCGAAAACAGGGATAGTATAGGGTGGTTGCTCTCTCAAGTACGGACATTTAGAGAAGAAGTGACCAATATAACCGATGCTGTGACTGCAGAAATATGTGAACTGGACGGTTTTGAACTGCGGTATTTTCAGTTATTGGCACTAACGAATAGAGTACGCCAGACAGGAAATTCGTTGATGGCGTTATTAGAAAATGTGCGTGCGCAGTTAGATATGTTGTCGCTTGGACATCTGTCACCGATTATAGTAACACCGGGAAAATTGAAGAAAATTCTGTTGATAATACACACCGATTTGCCCCATTATTTGAGATTACCAGTTGACCCAAAATGAACAGTTATGGAAGTATTATAAGGCGTTAGGGTGTGTTACGTTATTGGAAGGTAAAAAGCTATTAGTGTGGGTATCCATCCCATTGTTGGATAGAGATAGTACTTTTGAGATATACTGGGTAGTTAACCTGCTCATACCATACTCCCGAGCTGACCCAAAACTCAGGGCAGTAGAGAGATATAAGGTGGAGACGAAGTTCGTGGCCTTAAATGCGGCCAGAAAAAAAACAAATGAGGAAGCGAATAAATGTGGAACGGATGTCCCGGGAACGTGTGGATCAGTGAGTCCGATTTATGTAACTAGCAGTCATGAGCTGTGTGTTAAAATTGTTTAGAAAGGATAAGGAGGGGATTAGGAAGAATTGTCAGGTAGTAGGGTGTTGACGAATGTTGTATTGTCTTCCGCAGTCAGTGTGACCGATGGGGGTTGGGCTCGTAAGCATGATTCCCTGAATTTCAACATAATATTTGAGACAAAATCATGTAATGGATAGTGATTGAAATTAGAATAAGGATTCTATACATAAGGTTTAGTATAATTATACCTTGATTTTTAATCTCCGTAAGGGTACGTAAAAGTGGTGCAAAACTGTTCTGCCTGGGGGAATTCATTTTACCCGTCCTGGGACGGGTATTCTTTTAGTTTAATTATATAACAAAATATTGACCCAACGGGGCACGTGTGATTTGGTAATTTATAAATTGAAGAGTTAAAAAAAGCGAAAGGATAAAAAAAGCGAAACATAAATTAAAGTAAAAAGACTTCCCGGGCAACGTCGAGCAGGTAGGACTATTTATAAATAAAACAAATCTATAAGAATGCTAAAAGCTCTGATGAACTTTGACAAGTCCTCTAAAAAGAAAATAGAGAAAGTCAATTGTTACGTTGTTTTCCCTCTAACAGTAGTCTGCTGTCACACGTGGCTACTTGCACTAAATTGACGTCAACATTTTTCTATTTTGATGCGATCTCCTTAAAAATCCCATTTCCGACATACTTTGACAATGAATTACATTTCCCGAGTAAAACGGGTCCTTATTTTAACCAAAGAAGACCCTCGTATGCCTTCATTAGGTCGATCTATACGTGGACTATTTCATCGAATAAATAAATAAATAAATATAACAAATTCGCCGGAAAATATTCATAGACATTATGAAACAGCGTCGTTGATTGGCTAAAAGTTTCCTTGTCGTATTTGTTTTGTTTTGTTTTCGCGAAAAAATAGTTCTACTTTTAAAACCTGGACCGGTTTTTGGAGACATATTTTCTTAATAACATCGTCACGAGATATTTAAGGTAAGAGATAATTTTGTTTTTTAAATATTTTTATAACAAAAATTAACGGTGTTATATTTTAATTTTAATTATCAGTAGAAAATAAGTTGACGGTCTTGACCTAGATGGCGGAAGGAACCAATCGGATTTCAGCTTTTATTTGTGTGCGGGGTTTTCAGCGTAATCACATGTGCACAGGCCGATTTCTGACTGTTCTCTTACTGACCGGGGTACGTATGACTTCTTTGATGCCGTTCTCCTTCCCGGCTGGTAGGGATTTCTCAGCTCTTAGCTCACTTTTTTTTGATATCGAATACCAACTTCACGACTTTAAGTCTAGTCGGATTTCTTAAAAGCAGACCGGCATCTGTTGGATCTGTGAAAAAATCGTAATTTTCCCCATCTGTTTCACACTAGTCCATCTCTATTTGATGTGTGTGTAGCCACATTATACAATCTGTTGGGACCTACGCCTTCTTTTCCTGATGTCTAGATTTTTTTTTTCTGAAGAAAGTATTTATTTATTGTTTTAGAAACCTATATAGATATTTTACACTCTTATTTTTCTAGTTAATCATCTATCTAATTTTAAAATAATTTATATATTTTTTTACCCATACATATGTTTTTACTACCTCTACTCCTTGGACACAACGTATTATTTACATCTTGTTTAGTCCGGGTATCTTCAACGTTTAAAAATAATTAAAAAAAGATCGCTAATAACATTTTAAGCTTTTTAATAATTAAAAATACGTACATCAATATGTGGATTTTTCCATCATAGAGAATATAAAAAAAAAATCTTGGCACTTATTTTTTTTTTTCTAAATCGGAATACAATGACATCTACATTTTCTATGGATATATTCGATCTTTTAAACCTCAGATTATCGTCGATCAGTTCTTTTTTAGCCCCTATTTTTAGTGTTTGTAGATCTTTGTTATAACCGAGATTACAGCAAAGGTCGATAACGTTGCTCGTTGTATTCTATGTAACGTTTACATACGTTGAAAAACGTACACAACTGACTTTTTTTTTTTAATTGTCAAGATGTTGGGTTTTCGTTTTTTCTTTCTCTATTTTAAACTATTTTTTAATACAGTCGATTTAAATAGAGATATATAATATACAAAATTGTAATTCTTTCTTTCTTTAAATACAATTATTTATTTACAGAACAAAAGCTGACCACAAAGTGGAGACTAAAAGGTGTAAATAACACATTTAGGACGGATTTCTTACGGACGCAGTACAGTAAGTGTTGTTCGTCACATCTTTTTAAGTGTTTATTATTTTATTTATTTAATACAAGGGAGGGGATATTTCTGTATCCTTTCCCTTCCGTGTAAAGACAACTAGAGAAAAATCAGGGCATAAAACCTTAGCCGTAAAAGAGAAGAAAAAAAAAAGGCAGAAATTATACCTAAAAAAGTGGACACGTCGACAAGCCTGGCTGCGTCATCAGTTTTGCCTCTTGACTTGGCATTCCACGTCGTCGCGTTATTTTTTTTTTTCGATTTCGGGATAGGGGGTGGGTACTGATTTATTTAATGATATTAGTTTATATTAAATATTGTTTATTGTTGTTGACGTGTCTACCGGCCCGTGCTGTCATCTTTGCCCCCTCATTCTTATTTATATATTTTCTTTTCTCCCCTTCGCACATTTTTAAAAAAAAATTTACTCCTTGATGTAAGTAAACTCATTTGTTGTTGTTCATGTTAGTTGAGTTGCCACATCACAAGGTGCACTTTGAACACCAATTATCAACACTTTATTTTTCTTTCTTTCTATTTTATATTCAACTTGATAATTTATTTTTGATATTTTACTATCATTTTTACTTAATTCCTATTATCAGCTTATCTAAATACATAATATCAGCGGTGGATTACTTTGACATTTTAGGTCTTGTACGGTTTCAGCGTCCAACATTCTCTTTTCAAAACAGATACTCATTCTACGATCATTAGATTTCTAGTTTTAAAGTTACATTGTAGTTTAAGATGTATCAAAATAAAAATTCATGAAGATTTGATTTAATGTCGATTCTTTGTAAGAGAACTTATTTTGTTTTGCTAACTTTAATATAAAAAAAAAAACTCGAGAGAAAAAGGACTCTTAAGTAACCGATACAGGTAAGGACGATAGATCCAAATTTTAAAATTGGTTACATATGTAAAATAATTCTTATACTAAATCGATATTTAAATCTTTATGAATATTTTTTACATCTCAAATTGCAATATAAATTTAAAACTGCAATCGCATGTTTATATAAGTTTGGTGTTCTTTTTTTTTTTTAATGAATTTAGGACGCTGAAAACGTACGCAATGTTTTTCTATTCGTTTTGAACTTTTTTTTTTTTATTTCTACCAATGTAAATTTTTATTTCAAACTGATTTTTATTTTTCAGCAAAAAAAAAAACTTGAAAAAAAAATCTCACAGCTTTAAAAATTAAACTTATCACATCTAAAATTAAAAAGTAATTTCGAACATTTCATTATAGAATTTTTCGCCAGTTTGGGGGGGGGGGGAGGCAAGATTTGTGTATTAAAAAAAAATTCAAATTGTAAATTCCCTTTGCTAGTTTTGAAATAAATATCCATGATTTAAATTAGTTTATAAGAATCATTAAAATGCCCCCCCTTCCCTATCCACCCCCCTTTTTGTTAGAAGTCAACGGTTTATTTGCCAACTGTAAAAGTGATGAGTTGAGTTGTCAATTGGTAACTTTACTACGTGTACACAAATGTACTGCGATGTGTTGTATAACAATGTTGACTACTGCTGGCCTCCCTTCCCCAAACACAGACTCCATGGATTTTTAACCTCATGACTTGTAAACAGTGAAGTTATTTATTATATTCATTATACAATATTTAATTTATCCCGTCTTTTTATTTTAATACATCCGACTGTATATATCGTTGGATTCACACTTTTAGGAATTTATTCAATATAAATTTAACAGGCGAAACCCAAGCAAAGAAGTGTGTGTGTATATATATATATATATATATATATATATATGGATATATATATATATATATATATATGATTAGTTTTTAAAATGGCCCGATGAAGCTGGATTTCGAACGAGATTGCAGCTGAAAATGTATGCACATATGTAGCTAAAGAAAGGAATTTATACTATAATACAGCTCTACCTGTTATTGAGCACTACTTTATAAGTACTGGAGTCTCATTAGATTAACATCGAGGAAACAACAATAGAAGTTCAGATAAACACTACTTTGAGTTTCAAGCTGGGGGGATGCAGGTGAAAAAAAAATCTGGGTTTTCTATTAAAAAAAAAAGGTAGATTACAATGTGTGTGTGTATATCTAAAACAAACATCTTGCTGTCCAACTCCCCATTTAGGCTGGCCTCTTATCACATTAGCCCTTTACGTCCCAGTTGCAATGTGCCTTTTTTTCTAAACACAATTTAAAAAAATGAGATGTAGACAGTTACAGGGAAAAATTCAAACCACGATGTCAGTTATATAAGATTACATATAACTGAACACGTCTTCCTTGGCCTTCTGGCTAGGAGCAAAATACTACACTTCAGTTTTCCTATCCCTGGTGACTGAAGGAGAAATCTTTCTAGACTAAGGCAATTAAAATTTTTGTTCCAAATCCACAGAGCCCCTTTTTGGGGAACTGGATGTTCCCCACATTAAAAAATGACTTTGTGTCTAACGCTGCCTTCGTGAGGGGGCAAGTAAATAGGGACATGCCCCTATTTATTTGTCAGGACTCTTGACAAAATTTGATACAAGGTCGTTATGTGTGGGATATCTAGCTACCCAAAAGCTATGGATGAGAAAAAAATTAAATTTGCCCCAATCAAGGATTCCTCCTTCGATCGAGGACAGAACAGATACTACACTCTGATCCCAACCTAAAGGCCAAGAAACGACTGAAATGTTGGTTTGTGTTTTCCCATATAACTTCATCAATATTGCTCACTAACCGGAGGTACCCAGAAAGATACCCTACATCTAACTCTGATCTACCGAGTACCCGTCCTAGGACGAGTAAAATTGATTCCCTAAACAGCAGTTTTGCACTACTTTTATGTCACTTTACAAACATTTAAATGAAGATATAAGTTTTAATATCATATCTAAAATCATTATTTCAATTTTGATCAAAATCCATGACATAATTTTGATTCCAGGAAATGTCTAAAATTTAAGCTTAAGGGTCTTGAGAAATTGAAATTCAGATAATCTTGCTTAATTGGTGTCTAATGACTATGGATCAAATTGAATGCAAATCTGATATATTTGAATTTTCAAATGAGGGGTTCTACCCATATTATTCCCTTAAAAACCCAAAAACACTGAAATTTGGAATATTAATCGATATTAAGATTTCTCAAAAATCGGAGGTATCTGAATTTTTACGAAGGGTTTTATTTTACCCCCTTTACATGAATCTAAATATGGCCACATTTGGACCCCCTTAACTCTCGCAACCTTGTCCCCGAATCCATAATGATCGGTTGGGTAGTTTAGGAATGAATCCTGTACATACAAACATATAAATATACCTAACTTTATAAATGTGTGTGTGTGTGTGTCAACAGTTGACCCTACCAATGCGTGTAGATTTACTTGCGTCGATGTAATCTTATGGGTGCGGTTTTTTGTAACTTAAAACTATTCTTGATTTTTTTTCCTCCTTAAAAGGGGCCTACTTTTTACTTTATATCTTTTTACTGTTAGTAATGTGTCAATTTACTCGACGACTGTCATGTCTTTCTCCTCCCTATACACATCACCATAACCACGTAGACACTGCCCCCCCCCCCATCTCCAACTAAACACATGATTGTTTATCGAAAATAGCTGACAGTGATCGCTCGTCGACTATTTTACTGTTGGCTCCTATCTTTTTTAAAATAATCATTTAAAGTAAAATCATAACCGAATTAAACTAGTATGATCTGTTTTTGAATAAATGGTTTGTTTTTGATACTTAAAAAAATAAATAAATCTGATGACGTGTCTGCCTAGAGCATTGAGTAACTTCATTTTTAAGATCAAACTCAGCATGTTGACTTTGCTATTTCGTATATGAATATCAGTATATTTTATTTTCATGAGGATTTCCCCAAAATGGATGTTTTGGGGGTTATATTTGTTAAAAAAAAAACAAAAAAACTTTAGACAAGTAATTGCCTCGTCTGCTCTTGCTAGTTATTGCTGTGTGGTGTCATTCTTGTCGAGACTAATAATCCTTTTGGCTTTATTTTATAAATTATTTTTGTAAAAGCCAAAATATATTATGTCGTGAATAAATAACAATAAAAAAATAATGTAAAGAAATATTTTTTAACTATGATTACAGAACTAAAACGTGGGCAAATCCAGTAGAAGTTCATTTGACGAAGCATTTTTTTCTCTTCGCTCATATCGCAATGCGTTATTATTAATTAATCAACTAGTTTTTATATCTTATATAATTTTTTTTTGTAAATTTATCGTTTCTTACTCAAAAATGGCTGACAACTCTGACGTCAATGAAACCTCTGTTATTTCCCGACCTCACAAATGAATAAGTAAACCCACCAAAATTGTTTTGGACTAATTAAAAATTTAGTTTAAATTATTTTTAAGGAAATACACTTGGGAAATTAGTCCAAAACAATTTATTTGGGTTTACTGACTCATTTGTGAGGTAGGAAAAAAGCACACTTCAATGACGTCAGAGTTGTCCGCCATTTTGAGTAAGAAACGACAAATTTACCATTAAAATGTTTTAATAGCTGTTTCATTTCTTAGTAAATAAATTTAATTCTCATTTTAGTCGAACACCATTTAAAAACCATGTTTGAGTAAATCTTCAGCTATAAAAGTACGTTATAGTGGGTTAGTTTCATCATCGTACACGTGAAAATTAGACTAGAAAATAGTCATTTTTATAGACAAGTTGAACCGAGGCTCAAGTTCATAATTATTTAGTTAAGTACAGGGAACACGTTAAAAAAAAAATGAAGTTAAAACATTTTTTTTTGTATTTACTCTTTCTTTTCGAAAAAGGTCCTATTTCCTTAACTAGAAATCTATGAACTTGAGTTATTTGCCCTTAGCCTCGTTTCGACTTGTTTATAAAAATGGCGACTATTTTTGCGGACTGGTTTTCATTTCGGTCTTTCACATGTACAATGAAAATAGCTATAACTTACTGCTTTAAAAAATAAAATAAGTTCTTTAGGAGTAATTCTAAACTCATTTCACTCTTAATAATTGACGTGGAATTTGACCTAACTTTCAATCTCTTAATAATACATAAGAATGACTTTTTGGCTAGGAGCAAAGTGTAGTATGTTTTGATATTTTATACTTCATGTTTTCTATCCAAATTCAGTCGAAGACTGAAAAAGAAATCCTTCTGGACCGAGGCAGTTTTTATTTTTGCCCCTTTTGGTGAGCTGGATTTTCCCCACATTAAAAACCGACCTGGTGTCTTACTCTGCCCTTGTGGGGAGGCAAGTAAAGTAAAATACTTTCAAATTTTGAAGAGTCAAAGTAATTCATTTTTTTGTTTCAACTGTAACACGATTAAAATGTATGACTTGTTTACAAAGAAACTGAAATGCATTATGGCGGATTTAATTTTATAATTCAATTTTAAAAATAGGATTTAAAAAATTATTTTTGGTATTTTATGCTATTTCATTTTTGATTTCAATAAATATTTGATTAAAGGCAAATAAATATAAAATAAGTCACGTAACAGAGAGAAACGTACACAAGTGGTCTCACAATTTTAGTAATATAAATATTAATAGGGGTGGGGCGCTACTTGAGACGCCATTTAAGTAATTTATGATTCCTTTCAGATGCAAAAAGGCTACATTTTTAACCATGACGAGCTGTTATAAGCCACGAATTATTTCTCTGGGCTTTTAAAAGAAAATGTTATTGTTACTTAATATTAACATTCTTTTTGTTAATTTTATATTCATATTTCATGTCGTTTACAAAAAACAACTCTATTCTCAAATAATACTGATCGAGAATGTTTACACCGTCTGTGGCTGTCCGATATTTATCGATTGCCTTCATAGTTCTTGTTTGCTCGTTGAATTAGGTGCTTATATAGATCGGCCCCCATGGCTGCCCATATTAGCTCGGGAAATTCCGGTCACGAACCGAAAGGCGACCACGCACGCACACTGAAACCCGGGTTCCTGAAATGGAAAACGAAAAAGCACCTGATTTAAATACATCAATTTCCCATATATATATATATATATATATATATTATTGATGTATTTAAACTGTTGGCACTTGTGCAGAATAGCAATAAGCTAATTTAATTGTTTTCATTTTTTAAGATTTCAGTTTGCGCCAAGGAAAAGGTTTTGGTAAATTAAACATGAAGTATTACGAATTAAAGTAACACAAAATAATAAATTAATCACTAGAATAAGAACAATATTGAATTAAATTAAAATTTTAAAATGCTTTATTTTTGGAAACGAACAGTTTATTTTCAATAAATTATATTTAAAAAATAAATTAGTCATTTATTTTGAACTAATTTAATTTTAATTTTTGAAAATTTCATTAAAACATTTAATTTATTGAAAATAAATTGTTCGTTTTCCTAAAAAAAATGCATTTAAAAATTATTTAATCAATGTTCTATCAATTTATTTTGTGTTACTTTAATGTATTCGTAATGTTTCATGATTGATTTCCCAAACAGTTTCACTTCAATGATTGTTTTCCCTTGACGCAAACTGAAATCTTAAGAAATGGAAACAATTAAATTAGCTCGAATTGCTAATCCGCACAAGTACCAAACTGTTTTATTTAAAAAAATGTATAATGTAGATATTTGGGGTAGCATGGAGAGGGAAGGGTCGATCTGTATTTTCCGTTCATATGAAATGTAACAATTCCCCCGCCCTCTCCCCCAAAATAACTTGTCCGTGTCAAATAAAACTAAGCAAAACAAACAAAAAAAATACAATGCAATAATATAAATATATGATCAGGGAAAAATAAAATGCAGTATAAATAAATTGCAGTTTTCTGTTTTTCGCTTTCCTTTTCAGGAATTTGGGTCTGTGTGGTCGCCTTTCGTCTGTTGCTACAACTCGTTATCGGATTTTAGCGAGCCAATACGGGCAGCCATGGGGGTTGATCTCTATAAGCACGGAAAAATATATACAATTTTAATTTTAGTCAGCATCACTATTGCGTCGACGAAACTCTACCGAAAAAAAATATGGTCATCGTAATAATTTTCTAGTTAAAAGCCAGAAAAGCTAGAAAATTATGAGCTTGAATTATTGCCTTCCTTAGCTAGCCTCGTTCTCGACTTGTTTATAAAGATGGCAAATTTGTATTTCGGTGTTTTATGTTTACGATTAAACGTGTTATAGCTTTCTTTAATTAAAATTTTTTTATTTTAACTAAAACATGGTTCAAGTAAAAACAATTTATGCGACTAAAATAGGAATTAAACAACATTAATTCAAGCAATAAATTGATGTCTATTCAGCAGTTTTTATTAAAAATCAATTCTCATTTTAAAGTTGAAAATTAATGAAATGTTAGAATATATATATATATATATATATATATATATATATATATGTTTTTACTTCATTTAATGTTTGTAGTTTAATATATCAATTAGTTTTTGAATCTTTAGCCCAGCTGGACTAAATTCTTTATAAAAAATGTTTTTCAGACAAAACATGAACAGTTTGTCAAATTCTAACCATCTATATGTCGGATAATTGAGGGTGTAAAATCCAAGAACCTTGAAGCTGTGCTTGTATTTATCGATTTCTCCAAACATGTCGATTCCATTCATCTTGGCAAACTTGAAGAAGAAATCATGTTGGCATATGGGATCCTGCAAGAGTCAGTATCAGCCCCTCGCTTAATGGTTTGATGGTGATATGGAGGTGTTCGACGTGCAGGAGTCTTTTCATCATGTGCCTAGATTACACCCTGCAGACAACTGCCAATCTAAACATCTGGGGTTCACCCTTGAAAGAGCAAGAAGTTCACATCACCCAGTATGCAGATCACCTTGCCTTTTGTCGGACACAATTGATGAGGTTAGAAAACTTCATCTGATCAAAGAAGCAGCCAGTGAAATCGGCCTCTACATTAATGTGGCAAAACAGAATTTATCAACTACAACCAAGGAGAAATTAAGTTGAAAAACTGCAACAATATCAAGTCCATCTAGGAATTTGTATACTTTGGTAGCAACATCCAGTCGGCGAAAGATATCAAAATCCGTAAAGGCAAGGCCTGGGGTGTCCTTGATGAACGGCAACCATTTGGAAGTCCTTCCTTCTCTGACACTTAAGACAAACTTTTTAAGGCTATGGTGGAATTTTATTCTATGGCTTGACAGCTTGGACACTGACCAAACGGCAAGAAGCATCACTGACCGGATGTATGCATGAATGTTATGAGTTGGATTGGACATCAGCTGGAGGAAACACTCAACCAAGAAAATATGGACACCTTCCTCCGATCTTGGTCTCGCTAAAAAAGTGTTTGTCTGTCTTTGGCTTGCTGGAGATATAACTGAGAATTTGCGAGTGCCATCCATTACATGGCAAAAGATCTGATATAAGACCTCATCACATCTACATTGACCAACTTGACGAAAACTCTGGATGCCATCTGAAGAACCTGCTGACAGCGATGTCTGACAGATGATTGAAGGGAACGAGTCTGGAGAGAACAATGTTTGTCTGTTCGCAAACAATTCTGACAAGTTTCAAATGGTGTAGGGAATGACGTTAGAAAAGACCATGGTAAACATTTGCTGGTGTAATGTCTTGTAGCATCTATGGACTATTGTTTAACATAATGAATGTCCACTAAATAATTCATATATGCCAGAAGAATATCCGTGCCAGGATTGGTAAAATTAATTTCTCGAACAGAACAGTTTTGTACTATTTTTATGCCCCCTTACGTAATGTTTCTAAACCTTATGTCTAGAATCCTTATTTCAATGTTGATCAAAATCTTACATGATTTTGATTCTAGAAAATGTTTAAAATTTAAGCTTAAGGGGGTCTTAAGAAGAAATTAAAATTCAGGCAATCTTGCTAATGGTTATGGATCAAATGTAATGCAAATATGAAATATTTTAATTTTCAAATGGAAGGTTGTGTCCATATTATGCCCCCTAAAAACTCTTTAAAATACTCCAAAGAAACTGAAATTTAGGGAATATTTAATAATTCCTATTAAAATCTTGCAAATTGGATGCATCTGAATTTTCACCAAGGGCTCCCACCCCCTTTGTCCCCTCTGCATAAAACTAAATTAAATTTTATATATGTGTGTATATATATATATATATATATATATATATATATATATATGGCCCACATTACCTACCCTTATGTCTAGCATTATGTTCCAAAATTAATGATTGGTTAAGTAGTTTAGGTGTGAATCCTGTACATAGAAAAATACACATACCTGACTTTATATAAATATCTTTGTGAACCTAGTTACAGATTATTTAAAATATATACTTACAATACAAATTAAATACAACCATTCAGATATAAAATAAAATCTATTAAATATTTGAAAATATTAAGAACTGGATCATAAAATGTTTTACCAAAAATATAACTGGATCTGACACTGAATAATCTGGAAAGTTATGCTAATTTTTATCACTCAGAAATTAGTTTTCGAGAATTTGCTAAAATTGTAAATAAAAAATAAAAAATGATAAAAATTAAATAACTCCATTTAAAAAAAAATTTATTTATTTATTTTTTTTTTTCAAAAAATATACTAAAAAAATATACTTATTAAAAAAAAATGTTATGCTTCATGAACAAAACTGTTGCATCTAATTTTATACTAATATCTTCCAAATTTCCCTTTGTGCCCCAAGAAAATCTACATAGATTTTCATATTTTATGGTTAGAATATTTGTGTAAAGTTTTTGAAGTTAATTATAAGTAAATCACAGATAATTAGTTGCTTCACTTTCGACCTTTGAACGCCTTGATTGTTTGACTTCATGAGACATCAAATTAGTTAAAATCTAGTTTGAAAAGGTTCGCTTTCAATCCGTGAGAAATTTCTCATGGGTTTCTAACACCTGTTAAATGAAGAAAGGGTAGTCTGAGTAAATCCAATGCTGTTGGAATGTGAAAAGTTATGCTATGCTGTAAAACAACCAAACACGTCCAAATCGGACCTGTTAAAATTAAGTCAGGGTCTGGTGTTTTGACTACAAAATCCATATCCTTGAAACGATTAACACTTACCATTCTTATGAAGCTATTTTAAATTTCAAAAGCAATTTTTTTTTTCCCTATTTTCTTTATTCTTAATCTAGTTTTTATTTTTATACAATTTATCAGATTGCTGTAAATTTACTAATTATAAGACTAATTGAGAATCTCACCCATAAAATTAATGGCATTTCTAATTACGAGCAGAACTCATGGAATACAGACCCCGTGATATTATTGTAACATCTTTGTTCAAACTGAAACATACTTATCTAAGTAGTTTCAGAATCTATCTGGTTATGAGGGTATATCTTCAAAAATGTTGTCAGTTTGTGACACTTCTCTTCTCTGGACGTCTGGCATGAACACAAATCCCACAGTATTGTTGTACCCTCTTTGGTCAGAACAGATACTACACTTTGAATTATTCATTTGCACAAAATATAAAAATTTACATTCAATACAAATAAGGCACAAGGCCATCAAAAGTGTGGGGAAATGAGTGTCGTTGGTCATCTTTGTTCTATAGTGATAAGTGTCTGTTCTACTCTTAACTAGAATCATCTCAGTCACCTCAATATCACATTTACACTGGGGGTCTGTTCTACTTAAGATATGCCCAATTGGTTTGAAATTTTTATTTTTCATAAATATGTACAGAAATTCATTGGAATAAAAACCGGGGAGTGGAGAAAGAACAAAACCCCCGAAATTTGTTTAGTAAGACCCTCCCAAGCCTTTCTAAATAATAGCCCGCCAGCTGCTTGTTCAGAACCGAAAACAAGTAGATACTACACTTTGATCCTAGCCAAAAGGCCAAGAAAGTGTATTTTAGTTGGAGTTTCACATTTGACACAACAGCAACATCAGATGAAAATTTATTAAAAAATTTTTTTTTTTTGTATTGCATTTGACAGTTGGGCGATCCATCTCTTAAAAAAAGTGGAGTTATGTGTATGCGAACATGAAACTGCCTTAGTGTATTATAGACGGTGGACATTTTTATTTATTTTTATTTTTTTTTAAATTTCTCTTTGATCTAGAAGTTATTGTCAAGGCAGATTTCAAAAACTAGATCTAATAACCAATTGAATCACTGAAGTTATACAATATTGAGCCTGGTCAATACGTCGGTGACCATTTTGCTATAAAAATGTCTTTTGATAATACCATTGAGAATGGTATTAAATATTGTTGAAATCGAAAAAATCCAAACTTTTTGGGGCATTGGAATCTGAAAAAGTTGTGCGTATTTTTCGATTCCAAAAACGTTTCTTTTAATTTTTTTTTTTTTTTGTTTTGTTTAAAACTTTATTTTGCATTGCTGGTATTAATTATAAAATCAGAAATATTTATTGATTTTAAATTACTAGTAAAACTAAAATCTATAAATCGCCCCCTATAATTGTATTTTTACGTTTGCAAAAATATATGCACATATTAAATGGGTTTTTACGTTAATCCGTAAAAAAATCCCCACCTCTGTAGCTAAATATTTAGATTTTAAAATAATCAGAATCGGGGATTTAGAACAGAATCGTTAATTTGTTTTTTTTTAAATATAGGAATCTGGGGGGAAATATTGAAATCGTCGCATCACTAGTATTAAACTCTTGGTGAAATAGAGTAGGCAACATATAGGTTTCAAATAAGTCTTTCTTCACTTATTCAAGCATTGCTTCTATAGCATCTTAAATTTGTCACTGAACTTAAGCAATGATGTGTCAGGAAAAGTGCAGTTGGGGATTACATAACCCATACTTCATTATAACCTCATTGTGTAGGCACCCTTGTAGAATGTATTTATTTTCTAGAGATGAGATTCCAATCAATTTTTTTCGAAGATTTTTGAATGGATTAATAATTTGATTTGCAGATTATGAAATCTGCAAACCCAGTTCAAATTCACATACGCACTAATATTGTTAGGAGGTATGAATCCCCTCTCCCCTAGCTATGGATAAAAATAAAATCACCTTCAATGATTCTTCATTGTAACATCAATCTTTGCATTTTGATAAAATATTTTTTACTACTAGTGGGACCAGTGGAAATTCCACAGTTGTATCCTTGTAGGAGTTTGACACATTTCATTTCATGGACGTCCAGCATGAACGCAGACTCCACAATATTATTTATTCTCTCGTAAAAATAATTGTCATTGTCAGCTAAATATTCTTTAAATAAAACTGTCTCTTTATTTAAAATTGTAACAATTTTTTTAAAAACAAATATTCTGTCTTACCATAAGATTATCAGCAAAATATTCCTCAAATCAAAACGGATTTCAATTTTTGAAATGCATTTAAAATTGTACTGTTTTAGTTGACGGGACATAGAATTCGATTTTGAAACAATTCATTTTGAAATGGGTGAGATCAGAATTTTTTTTACCTTAGCGACATCAGATTAATCATAACCTTTGCTGATCGGGCGATTGCATTTCTTTAAATGTGTGTGAAAGGTGACAATGGACATGGAATGCCTTAGCATATTATTATAGATTAAAGTCAAGTAGATAAAAAAAATGAA
Organism: Sepiola atlantica; assembly: GCA_963556195.1. Classification (NCBI taxonomy): domain Eukaryota; kingdom Metazoa; phylum Mollusca; class Cephalopoda; order Sepiida; family Sepiolidae; genus Sepiola; species Sepiola atlantica. The sequence continues at coordinate 157,484,334 of OY744522.1, read as the reverse complement.
AAGTTCTACAATGGATACAAAATTTGATCACTATTTTGGATATAATAGATCATTAAAATATTGGAGTAAAATTTGTACTGTCCCAATTTTGTCCAGTTCCGGTGTGTTCGTTCCAGAACTCCTGGAGTTTTGGAGATAGATGCTCATAACCCTATATATTCTTAAATTATATTATCCAGGGTACTTGGGCGAGTATTTCGTTTTAATCAAAGGAGGTATAACATTATCGTCGGGTCTGTTTGTGTTTGACATCTATAAAAAGTAGATGTGACATTTTACTTTATAACTTAAAAATTCTAAACATAAAAATAGAAATCTTAATAAGAGGTTCAGGAGGTTGGAGCAGGAGTGCACAGAAGTCTCCATTGATTTATGGAAATCGCTGCCATGGTGTGGGGTGGGGAGTTAAAGATTATTTACTGAAATTTATTTCCACAAATCTCGCTGTACTTCCACCCCCTTCCATGCTGAGAACATCCTTGGATCTCATCTCCAAAAAGTGAATATTATAAAATATAAAACGAATAAGCATAAAAAATGTAATGATGTTATGCGTGGGGTACAGGAGAATATAGGGTTCATTATTCAATTCCAAGCAACACTGGGTTTTCCTGCTTGTATGTGTATATGTATGAGAGAATGTTTTTCTCTTGTTACTCTCTTTGTTTTTTCTATCTACCTATTTTCTTTTTTTTTATATTCTGCCAAGAAAAGATGTTCTTAGCAGTTTGAGACATGCCAGTCCCTCAAATAGTTGTCTTTGATTAACAATATGCTAGCTACTTACTTACCAATCTGATCTAAGCATTAAACCTACATTCTATTTCAGGGTTAACAATTTTCCACCCTTATTCACTTGTCTCAATCAACAGCTCCTCCACCTTTCTCTGAAACTTAGCAAACACATGGTCGGTCTCTCTGACTCTCTCTCTCTTTTTCTCTTAATACTTTATCTTAGGATATTGTCTAATTCAATTATCTTTTTATAAGAAACTTTTGCAGATGTAAAAAATACAGAAAAAAAATTCTGAAGTTTCTTTTTAAAAAAAAAAAATTTTTTTTTTTAACTACGCTGTTTTTTGTTTTCTTTTTAAATAGGATCTGAAAGTTAAATTTTAATTAGCTTTTTTGTTGGAAAGCTATTATTAATACATTCTTTATTTCAATCAAAAATGCAAAAGTGTATGAAATCAATGCATTCCTGTTTCTTAAAAAAGTCAGCTAATGTTTTAGTAGTTGGAAAAAAAAAAAAACTGATTTTGGTCGTGACCAGTCAAACATTTACAGCAACTACATTTAAACCGTTGAATAAAAAATATTTTTAACTAGTTTTAAAATTATTAGCAAATCATCATGTATTGAATGTTTGGGAAGCTATTTTCATCCAGTAATATTATAAATACAAATTAAAACATTATTTTAACAAAATTGGTTACAGTTTTATAACACTTTGCTTCAATTAATAATTTAATGACTAAACAATAATTAAATTTCCAAATTTTATAAGTACGATAAAACTTAAAATAATATGAAAAACATTAAGTTTTTGTATGTAAATATTAGTATCGCCATTTAAGCAGATTTAGTTTTTACTATTTTTTTTCTGTAGTCTACAGAAATTAGGACGGCAGTGATGGCCGGTAGTCCTGCTAGTCTTATATATATATATATATATATATATATATATATATATATATATGTGTGTGTGTCAATCTTTGTTTGGATGCTAAATAAATCGATGTCTTAACAGTTAAAACATTCAAATAAGTTCCAATAAGAATCTAAACACACCATTGAAGTTTTCCTTCAATTGTCAGATGTCACTAAGAGCAATTATCGGTTAGGTCCATAAAATAACTGAAATATATTAGAATGTAAAGAAACGAAATTTGTTAAAAAAATTGTTTTTCACAAAACAAAAATTAAACAGAATATCTCTGAAGAATGTATTTAAAAAAAGAGGTGAAGCATTTAAATATTTTTATTGGTATTTTTAAGATTTAAAATGATTCAATAAAACGCATTATCCAGTATTTGTTAAAGCAATTTGTCGTTTTACAGCTGTCTGTATCATCTCCTGAATAGATAAAAACAATGAAGAAAAAAAAAACTACTTGTAAATGAATATTCAAAAATTGACATTCGATATTAAGTGATATTAAGTGAGACCAACTGACTGAGATTTGATTATAAAGGAAAAAAAAACAACTTTTCCTTTTTTTTATATGAAGTGCTAAGCTGTATATGTAATTGATATGTCACCCGTATTTTTTTTTTTTTTTTACCGAACTGCATATTACGAAAGCAACAATACTGCCTGTGTGTGCTATATAGACTATAAATCAATAGTTATTGTTTAGGTTTAACATCTTTGACACCCGGGCAATGCCGGGTAATAGTCATTTATAATTTTGTGCTGTCTGATAAAACGTATGAATAATTTATATATTTTTTTTATATACTTGTGTTCATGTTCTTTTTATTACTAGAAGTTGGAAAACACGCGGCAATTCAAGTTGAAAAAAACTTTAATGTAACAATGGCGTGTGATAAATATTAGGTAGGTTATATCAATCAAGGAGTGACAATTCACACATAGGACATACTAATGTGGTAATAATAGCAATTGCAGATTTAAAAATTTCATTAGGAACAATAAACTGATAGCGCATAAAATCAGTGAATCTCTTGATTCTAGAGCAATAGTTCTTGACTTCTTAAATTCCATAGGATCTGACACGAAAGGTTGCTTCACAAACGTGCCAACTATGGAATATCTGGCAATGTCTTCACAACTATCGGATCATGTTTCTCAGATAGGTCTATAGAAGTAGTCGTTGATGGTCAGTTGTCGAAAGCACATAGAATCAATGCCGGCATGCCTCAAGGATCTATTCTGGGGTCAACACTCTCTCTGATCTTTAATGATCTCCCACATCCTATCCTGAGATCATTTGACATCTACGCAGGCACAACTATCTGTGGCTGCACCTCAAAGTGCATTAGTCATCACAATCTCACTGATTCTCTTTCTTTGGACCTAGAGCATGTGGTCCACTGGGCAAAAATTGGCTCGTTACATCTAAAACCAAGTTTCTCTCTTTTCACCACCAATGCTCGGATACCTGCTTTGCCCCAGTTAAAATAAACGGCGCTCTCCTCGAAGAAGCACCTTGTTTTGATAGGCTTAAATCCAATGTCAACAAATTATTGTCCCATAAGTAAAAATCAGTTCATAACATTGATCAATGTTAGTACTCCCATAGTGTTTCTCATCTTTCATCTGGCAATCATTCTCGTCTGTTTCATTAAGCCTCATCCTCGAGTGACTATTGGACTTGATCAGCGGTGACCCAATACTTAACAAAAATCGTTGGTGTGATTTTTCATGTTTATTTTTCATGTTTACAATTATAACAGCCATGTTTACCCATGATTAAAAGCATAAACACTCGAGTATTATATATATTTTGCAAAACCCAGAAATGTTTTTGTTTTACTAATGAGTCACCACTTATCAAGGCCAAATGCCACTCGAGGAAGAGTTAATAAGATAAACGGATTATCAGCTGGATGAAGAATATCATAGGGAGTTGAAAATGATGAATGGAATGTACAAAATTTGATTACTTATGAGGACGGTTTATGGTATTTGTTGACGATGACTATGTTGTAGCCTGCAGGGAAGCAATGAAACTATTTCTGGAAAACTCTGATTTTGTCGCTAAGAGGATGCAAAAATGTTCTAAATTGGCAAAAATTGCACTTTTAGCAAAAAAATAAAAATACACATTTTTCTCTCCAAAATTGTGATTAATAGTTTACATTGTTCAAGAAATAGTAATCAGACAACCCATGCTTTGCTTGTTTTTAATTCTCATTTTTTACTTGTGTGTTTGTGTGTGTGTGTGTGGGGGGGGGCGACGGGTGATTATTGGCCTAATGGATACGTTCACAGAATATGAAATAGACTATAGATGGTGAATTAAAATCCAGCTGATCTATTGTAATTTGCACGCTAATACCGTTAGAAAACGTGTTACATTACGTCTTACCGTGGATGGTCACATAAAACTTCAGAGTGGCAGTTCACTTGTGTACATAAGAGAGATGGCTTTTTTCGTTATTCCTACTTAAATTGTATAAGACCGCCCCCACCTTTCACTGAGGCTCCCCTCGAATGGCTCCGTTTCGCTCCGTTTTCTTCAGTTGTCAGCCAAAAAGAGACTCAAACCCTTTCATCCAAACACCCCCTTCACTATCTAACAAAAGGTAGGATCAGTTATGGACTGAATAACAACTTGTCTTCGATTACTTATCTGCAATTGATTGTTTACAACAGCTATCATGCTTTCCAATCGATTTTCATATTTGAATTCTGAAATTTTTATTCAAAATTTTACTAGGGGTGGGACATAATGGGTGAAAATTTCAGATTCATGCGAGTAGTATTTTTTTGTGTTCATTTATACATAAATAACACTAAACAATCAAACATTTTGAAAATTTTGCAAAATTCAGAAGGTGCAGGCCAAAAATAGCCGTTAGGGCTCCACGGGACTCAAAATCCATCATTTTTCGGTGAAAAAGTGGTTTCATGCGACATTGCAGGTCCTAAAAATCCTCAAAAGCTATGAATGGATATAGATGGTTAAATCTGATATAGTACTTTAATTTAGGACCATTTTCAGGCTGTGAAAGGGTTTTCATGAATGTAAAATAGCCAAAAACTAGTGGCCTGCACCTTCTGAATTTTGCAAAATTTTCAAAATATTTGATTGTTTAGTGTTATTTATGTATAAATGAATACAAAAAAATACTACTCGCATGAATCTGAAATTTTCACGTATTACGTCCCACCCCTAATTTTACTTGATTTTAAAATAAAAATTTTGCTGCAACTTTGTATATTTTTAGCATTTAACTGTACACATTTTTAGGGTTTGTTCATTAAAATATTAACAAAACAAATAGCCTAGCAAGTAAAAATATAGAATTACTAGCGGAACCTGTGGAAATTCCACTGTTGTATCCTTCATCTGTTGCATAATTTTGCCATGCTTAAAAATATCGTCATTTTATGGATGTCTAGCATGAATGCAAATCCTACAATATTATTATACCACCTTTGTTCAAACTAAGACATACTTATCTAGGTACTCTGATTAATGTAGTTGCAAATATATCTGCTTATAGAGGTCTATCTCCAAAACCCTTGTAGGAGTTTGTAACATTTCTATTCCATGGATGTCCAGTGCGAACGCAAACTTGATGTTTCATCTTTGAACAGAACAGATACTACACTTTGATCCTAGCTCAAAGGCCAAGAAAGTGTATTTTAGTTAATTTCATGTTCAACACAACAGCAATATCAGATGAAATTAAAAAAAATTTTTTTGCATTACATTATCGGCAAAAGAAAGTGGAGGGTGATAATGTACATACAGACATGAAATTGTCTTAGCGTATTATTATAGACTAGCGGAATCCGTGTAAATTACACGAAATGATGTTTTCAATACTAATTATCTTGTTCCTAACCTATACATGTTTGAATAAAATATAAGATTTGACTTGTATATTTATTTTAAAAAGTGAACAATACATGAAACAATTTACAAAACTTCTTTATATACAATATTTCTAGTAAAGGTAATATTTCGACGACTAAACCTTACTTTGTAAATATTTTAAATTAAATTTGGCTCCAATTCACGAGTAGCATATAAAGATTCAGAAGATTGTAGCTTTTGATGTAAGTGTGTCACAAAAAATAACACGCGCTATCGTATTAATATGTGTCTTCCCGGTCGTCCCTTCCCTCCCCCTCCTTAGATGTAGAAAAAAAAATCTTGGAGGTTGGTTGCGATCGAACTATAAACCAGTCGGGCCGACGTCAAAATCCTACGTCGACTTGAAAATATTACGAAAATTAGATAACTTGAATGCTTTTCCAAATCTAGGTGCGGCACGCATGCACAGAGCTTTTGATGTAAGTGTGACACACGAACACACACTCTATCATATTAATATATAGAAGATAAGAAAAATAAATTTGTAATGCTATCTCGTGTGGGTTACAAAAGGGGTGGGGTCAATCGCGATTTTGAAGTTTGATGGACTTAAAGTTTGTCATTAAATTACGTGCATTAAGGTTTATTATTTTTTTTCTAGTTTTTACTGTTACTAGAAACTCTATTTACTGAAAATATTTTGAGAGACAAAAAAAACTGAGGCCTCTAATGCATTTCTGAAACCACCCTTTCTTCCCAGTCGGCAGAACAGATCCATAGATCAGTTTAAGCAAGGGACAAGTTCAGAAGTAAAAAGCATCTATTATGGGTAAAAATGAAAGTATAGAAAATGTTGTTAGCAAATTTAATTTTGTGACTCGTTTTTGGAAATGTAACTTTTAATCCATGTAAATTTAGTCTCACAAAAGGTCAAGAGAAAGGAATTTTTTTAATAGGATTGTGATCTCAATGTTTGACCTAAATATAGACCGCTAGACATGGACTGACTTTAGATATAGACCCCCCCCCCCCTCCCTTCCAGTTTCACCTACTTGTTGTGACTGAACAATACTATCTTAATTACTCCCCTGATCTTGTTGCCTACTGTCTTATTAAATCACTTATAATATCACATTGTGATATTTGGGATCATGTTTCCATCAAATGTTACAACGTCGCATTGTCAAAGGCGTGTATAATCCATTGTACACTCTGTGGCTGACGCCCCCTTTCTAGTCGCCTTTGTCATCTCATCAATTCACATGGACATACAAGGCTTCTTTTCAATAGAGGGTTTATTAACTTCAAGACAGTGACAATATGGTTACAGAGAGATATAGAGACCGCTTGGCCACCATGCTATGCTAGCTCACATTGTTTACCCTTCTCATCCCCATTGGGTTTTTTGGTGATGAGCAGGTTTCAACCATCAAATTTAAAAAAAAACTATATTTGAAACATCAGGAAGTTTTATCGGATGTCCTGCTGGCTTAGCATGCCGAGAGCAGGCTCAAAGCATTCCTTCAAATAATACTGAAGAAGCACTTGTAGAGCCAAGTCAATTTATGATGGATCCTGTATGGCGCGTCATTAATAGACCAAGGTGGTTGAGGAAGTCCAACGTGGGGGGGGGGGGGGGGCGTCAAGCTCTCTACTCATCTCCACTGCGATCGATTGGAATACAAATCTATTGAAGACTGGCATATTTTGATTGATTGTGATCCTCCGGTTATTTTGTATAATTTTAATTTCTTTCTTTTAAATTAAATTTTTTCTATATGCTACTTCAGTGTAATTGTAAATCCATAAGTCATCTAATAAACAATATTGTATTTTAATTAAACATTATAAATTACAAAGTTATTGATAAATGTTTGTTTATGGAGTTTATACTAAAGAAATTTTTGTAATAATTCTTTAATAAAAAGATCTAGTCAATTTCTTTTCAGTTTATGATTATCAATATTTGTTTTCGAATAAATTCCTTTTAAAATGTATATACTCTACTTGCTGTATTGATTTTTGATATCTAATATTGAGCAGAAGAAAACTTATTAAAAAGTTATTTGTTGATTTAATTAGCTACTTTATTAGTTTATATATTGCATCTTTTAGGACCGGTGAAATTCCCCTCACTGTCATGAAACAAAGGTTATAGTCTGCTCATGGTCTAGAATCACCCCACCTCTCCACCTTGTAGACTACCCAACCGTGACCTTACGAAGGTCACACCCCAACTTACAAGCATCAAGAATTGAACCCTGACCTTTTCACCTTAATGCAATAGAAAATGTTACCAGTGAGGAGCAGAGTCTTGATGCTGAACTATTTTTAAAAAAATCTAAATTTTTTTTCTTTCTTTTTAATCACATGTAACTAGTTCAGATTTAAACATCCCATCTGAAGGCCCGCAATAGTGTTCATGTAATACATTGTTTCTACCATAATCATAAAATCTGTTATTTAAAAATACTATCTAGACTAGTTTGACATAGTCCCAGCAACTTGTCCCCAGTAATCAGTTACTGTCTTGGTAAAAAGGCACTCTGATGTTTATTGGGGGTGAGCACTCAAATTCGCTTTTAAATATTAAAATTAACTTTAGTTAGATCGGTTTATTTTATTTCTTCCATGAACGCATGATCTGTTCAAATAAAACCGAGAATGTTAGAATGTGCAGGTTCAAAGTTGTCAGTGGTCTTATTTTCTTTTCCTCACTGTAGCAGTGTGTCTTGTTGGCTGTGGGAGCATGTCTCTGGGATGGGGGTGGGGGTGAATGCTGACACATGTTACCCACATTGTATTAATCGACCAGTTTAATCTTTCCCCTGGTATGTCTACTGTCTCTCTATCTTGATCATAAAATGTGCCTTTTAAAGCAGCCATTGTTGTTCTCCGCCATCATTCACCCACCCACTTCTCTTGCTCAGATTGTTGAACTGCTATTAACATTTTTCGGAAGGTTGAGATTAACCCGGCTGCAATAATTCTTATGGGCATCAGTTGGCATTCTCATGTCTTTTATTTGGATCTTTCTGCTTGTGTCCATCTGATCTCCAGAGGTCATCAGTCTATTCACATATAATACAGTGTGTGTGTGTGTGTAATCTCTATATTAATAAAATTGTGTGAGCATTTCTCGTGTCAATGAAACTTAATAATTACACATTTTGAATTTTACTATTAATCGTATATTTATTGAAATCAGAAATACAAAACTAAATTAAAAAAAAAATTTTAATTGTGAAGTTAATTCGACTAGAATGCATTTTGGTTTATTCGTAAACAAGACAGTCATTTTAATCTCTTAATACTTAAAAAAAGAAACAAAGAATAAATTCGTGACCCTTCAATATTTGAAAGGAATTTGGAAGCATTTATTCTGTCTAATAAAAACCCATTTAAACTGGCTTTAAAATTCTTAGCAAATCATTTAATTGAAAGTTTTGTAAGCTATTTACTTCTAATAACTTTAGAGATTTAAACACTATACTAACAAAATTAGTTATACTTTTCTAACAATTCGGTTCAATTAATACTTTAATAACCAAATATTACTGTAATAAGTAAATTTAACTTTCAAAATCCGGCACACTGACTACGGGTCGCTTCTTCTTCTGATATGCCAATATCCTACTTGAGAAAAATAATTTGAAACAGCTTTGTTTAAAAAGAAAAAAAAGTAAAACAAAAATGAAAACAAAGGTTCCTAGGCAACACTGTATAAATACAGCTGATATATTTATTATATTTAGAATGTTACTGTTTTATTAATAGTATAATTAAAAATTTCAATACAAATAAAACCTTTTGTCCTTTGACTGACTGTACATGTAGGTATGTGTGAGGATGTATTTACATATGTATACGACTACAGCACCAAACATTTATACTTTACATATGAGTAGGTATTGTCAGTATGTGAAGATGCTTGATCGGTCTTCTGTTTTGTTTCATCTCGTTGACTGCAAACGTTCCGGTTTCACTACTCTACACTGAATATCACAGATTGTGATCGGAAAAAATCTGTTTTAAAAACATTTCTTTCCTATACATCCTAAAATAAAACGAATGCAGAAAAATATGCTGAATAGTTACATATACGCAATTGTTTGGATCATCGTGGCTGTTCCGAATATGCTATCATTGCTCGCTGTCGCGTTGCTTGAAGGTTCAGGAAGCTGCTGCCAATCCTTACAGCTAGACACGTTTCCTTCGAAATTCGGGCAAAGTCTTTTCAGTCTGTTTGCTCTGCCATCTTGCATGGCAATGAGACATGGGCCCCAAACACTTCTGATCTGCAACGGCTTCAACATAACCATTGTCATAATCAGGTGGATGTGTGGCAGCAAACAAGAGGAAAGAATCCCTTCAACTGTGCTTCATCAGAAGCTTGGTATTGATGGGGTTTTGGGTGCTCTATGCACGCAATGTTTCAAGTTGTTTGGCCATGTATAGTGTGCCACCTCTTGCATCAACTCCAAAACACTCTTGGATACTACAGGAACTAAGGAGCGTGGTAGACCAAAGAAAAGGAAGACCTGGTTTGAGTGTAAGAAATGATTTGACTGCATGCAACATGACTGATGTTTGGGTCGGATCGCATAGAAAGAAAGCATGAGATGTTACCTAGTGTTGTCCACCCCGGAGTCCGTGATACTTGCAGCACCTTTAAATACCAAAACCGGTTGATGATAAATCTCGGGCTATTAACTTTATCACGCTGGCAGTAATATATTTATACCATTAAGCACCCCTCCTGTATATTTTTATTCAATATATATTTAATTTATTTACTCATTTATTCCTTTATATGCTCAGCAAATGATTGCATTTGTATAGCCATTCAGATTTTATTATAAAGCTCTAATTTGATGAATACTATTGAAATCCGATATCTGGATGGAAAATTAACTAGTGTTTAATTGCTGTTAGTTGATATGTTTTGCTATGTTAGAAAATGAATGGCGGAAGGTATCATCAGTTCACTATTGCAACCATTTGTGATAAAGTAGCATTTATAATTGAAAGCAAAACATTAAGATTTATTTTCATAGACCTGTCTTACACTACAAACATGTATATTTTGTGTGGCATGGTTAGTTTCTTTTTATACCACCATTTTGCAATCACAGCTCAATAGTTTATAATGTGCTCCATCTAAGCTCCTTGGCACTGAATCACTGGTTACTTGCACATTGGTGTTTGAAATGACCCTGTCCAACATGTCATGGGGAATTCTCTTGATTTCTGTTCAAATGTTATTCTTACATGCAGCATAATTTTGAGGATTGTTAGCATAGACCCCGTTTTTTAGGTGTCTATGGATACCTAAAACACGGGGTCTATGCTAACAATTCAAAGTAGATAGGTCTGGAAATCTTTTTATCTATATATACGACTAAAACTCTGAGAAGGTATTTACCTCTCCACCGCAGGAAGATGTGGCCCAAGGTGGGGATGGTAGGCTAGCGCACAAGAGGTAGCGCACTGCCCCTCCCCTCCCCCCCAAAAAAATTGACATACATTTGGAGAAATGCAGTGTTGCTCCATCCTGCTGATTCATCACAGTATCCACATTCATTTTAATGGTTAATTTTCATGGAAATGATAGCGATAATAAAATGGAATACATCTTTTTTGATCACCCTGGAAATTCTTGAAAAGGTGGAAAACCTCCAATACTGACCACCAGCTATGGGTAAAATAGCACCTTGTGTTGAATTTATCGTATACAAGAAATTGTCTTATTATAGGGGTTGTGCTTAGGCATTAAATGCCCCCCACACACACGCACTGTTGATTGGCCATAAAACCGACAAACAATAATGCTCAGGAGGTATTAGTAAATTAATGTGTTTGTATAAATAATGGGTAAACTCATTGTTTCAAGTTGCCTTAAACATTTAATTGTTCACTTGCTTTTTTTTTTGTAATTTTGCATTCAGTGAGTTGAACACGTCTTTAAATCCTTTTTAGCTATTGGTTATTTTAAAGAAAGGAAATATATTTTTAGCTTCATATTGTAGATAAAACCAATTTTAGTCTCTTTAAATATTACAATATATTTGAATGTTTACTGTGAAGGCCAGGGGCTTATTAAACTACAGCCAGAGGTCCAAATCTGGCCCGTCCACAGGTTTTCAATTGACTTTTTGTTTCTCTAAGGTTCAAGACGTTCGAACACAAAACGCGATAAATCCAATTTCTTCAAATTGACAAATTAAACTCTAAAAAAAAAAAAAACGAGCATTTAAAATCTAGAATTTGATGGTAAGAGTTTTTTTCATTTTAATTATTAAAAGCAAGAAAATTAGGCATATTTCACATTATGCAGAAGTGATAAAAAATTTTTTCTTATTTTTTCTTTTTAATCACGTGTATAACTAGTTCAGATTTAAACGCCATACCTGAAAGCCACCAATAGTGTCCATGCAATCGATTCTTCCCATCAAAATCTATTAAAAAAAAAAAAATTTGAGATTCATAAAAAGTGTACTTTTATTCATTCAGAATTTTTTCTTTTACAGTTCAAACCCATAATTGCTTTAAAAATTTTTTAATCTATATATATGACTAAAACTCTGAGAAGGTATTTACCTCTCCACCGCAGGAAGATGTGGCCCATGGTGGGATGGTAGGCCAGCGCACAAGACGTAGCGCACTGGCCCCACCCCAAAATACCTAAGCAGCCCCACCAGCATTCTCTGATAGAGGCGCCTCAGGCGATTGGCCATAAACCAACCCCTTCTCCAAAAGGGAATGTAAAGTATGAGAAGGTGGACCTCCTAGGACTACCTAGAACAAACCTATCAGCCCGACAGAACAGGGCCAGAAGATGCCACAGTGACCCTCCCTCTGTTGGACTGATCGTCGAGGACATATCCTTGATTGGTAATTTTATTCTGAGAATGCTGTTGTCTTATTGTGTACACTTCATTTCTACATAAATGTTTAAGATAGTGGATGAAGGGTGAATAGTAAAAAAAATGATGAAATTGATGTAAATAATTAAGAGAAAGAGTGCAGAAATAGTTTTATTATGAAATCACAATGTATTCTGAAATCCTTTCAGCTTTGTGAAAATTGGATGTGTCAAAGTGGGTGTTTTGTCTATTCATTCTCTTGTTTTAAATGTTGAACCTGTCTAACTTTTTTTACTTTTTCTTTTTAATCTATTTATCTAATGTATCAACGGTGTCACATATCATCTAGTTGCTTATAAAACATTTTTTTTTTCTCTTTCCAGTTTGTACTGTACGACTCGGAATTGTCTACTGACCTTGAGTCTGGGCATGGCGACTGAGGTGGTTCCAAATATTGAAGATGAGGCTTATGAGCCGCAGACCTATGATGAAGCTTTTCCAGCGCTCCATTCTCATAGGAATGATGCGCCAGCCACTATCTCCCATGGAGATATTAAACTGGTTATGCGATCTACCAAAACTACTCAGGTAAGAATTAAATTGTCTACATTTTTTCGATGAGGTGTTTTGATTATTTACAATTTTTGGATTGGTTTCCTCATCTTGATTGTTATCACCAGGGTTGCAGAGTTGGAGTTTTCGGAAAGAGTCTGACATGTAAGAATACTAGGAGTTCGAGTTGGATTTTTTAATATCTGAAGAATCAAGTCTGAATATTAAGACTTTAAAATAAGGAGTACGATTCAAATGTTTTTGGAGTTCTAAGAGTTAGATCTTATACATTCTGACTCCACAACCCTGGTTATGACACATGGCTGAAACGGCTAGGGTTCACAGATTAAAGTGTGTAGGTTAAGTTGAGGTTCTGAGTCCAATCCTGAACAAAAGCAGCAATCTGATTTTTAGCAAGGTAATTGATTGTCGTAAGGCCTGGAGAATAGAATATGAACAGCATATTGTGATGACTCCAATAAAGGATTAGGTTCAAAATTCCATTACTGTTCCTAAGTTCAACACAAGGTATTTGAAACGTTGCGGTAACAGCCAAAATGGGGAAACCAGTCCAAAAATTGTAAATTTAATTCTTTATTCTTTCTTAATTCTTGTGGTGTAATAGAAGTTAAAGATTAATTTCCCTTTACTTGCGTTGTTTGTCTTCGGATTATTGCCTATTTTCTTTTTTTTTTTTTTCATCATCACTCACAATTCACTAAGTTTTCTACCTCATATTTCAGATGATTTTATTTTACATTTTAATAAATAAATAATTTCTTATATTACTTATACTTTTTTAATACCTCATTCGATATATACAAAAGTGATTTGTAGAGTAAATGGATGCCTAATTTACATATTAATTTTTAAAAACTTTAATAATTCCTGATCAATTCTTAATTTATTTTTTAATACAACTAGAATAAATGTGACTTGTTGGGACGGCCATTGAGCTCTGGTTAGATTGTTTGGTTTAAAGGAAATGCAAGAGAGTCCTATGCCAAATCTGTTAATTCTGGAATTAATCGATTTTGGCATGGGACACTTTTTTGCGTTTCTTATAAACACGTTTGCAGTGGTTGTGGGCAATTCTAAAGGCGGATTTTGTTTCAGGGAATCTGTTCCGTTACTCAGAATAACATTTATGTATTCTGTAACTTAATGTGTGCGCACATATATTTTTGCTAGTTTTATTAAAAAACTAGCAAAAATATATGTGTGCACACATGATAAACATTGCATGTTATTAATAAGTATTGATGAGTCTATTTTGAATAAAATCTAACTCTGTAAACTTAGACAATATAGTTTTTGACCATAATTCTAAAGTTTTCAATTTAAAGAAATGTTTGAAAAGGATGTAATATTTTCGAGAAATGTGACTTTTTTTTCTTCAGACGCAACTTTCCATTATAGTAAGATAGGTATTTACTTAATTTTGTTGGATCTATTGATTTCATCAATATCTTCTAATTAATATTAAAGTTAGCATTTAAACAAATCAATGCTAATTTAAATATTTACTCTTAAAAAAAGAACTATCAAATCTAAAAGATTTTATTTTCAAGTTGGTTTCTATTAAAAAAAATATTTTTTATTTAAAACATTTTTTTTTTCTCCAAGTTTCAAAAATCCAAACGGACAAATTTCTAATTTCTATCCATTTTAATTGTTCTTATTAGCGATAACTTGCAATGATCTCCCCACGTGACCTATCTATTACTAAGTGTGTATCTATCACTTTCTCTCTGGTTAAATCTTGCCCCCCCCCCCTGCTCTTATTTAATACTGTATCTATCACTCCGTCTTTGACTCTCTCTCTCTGTTTATTAAGTCAAAGGTAATAAAGAAAGGATAGAATAAAAATAGTAGCCCATTATAGACAAAAGGGAATACCACCATATTTAACCCGTGTGGTTGGAGAGGGAAAGAGGATATATATCTAGTGAGCAGAAAGAGACTAATGTCGGATTTTGTCTTTATTTTTTAATATTTAACTGGCTTGCAACTTCACTTTTTCCTGATTAAAACAATTTAATCAGAGCTCAATGGGTCAATTTTTATTTTTATTTTATTTATTTTTTATTTTTTTAAAATTATTACAGCCATCTTGAACTTCAAGTTCTTTTAGTAACTATGGGGAAATTATACTTCATACTACGCTTGTTTTTATTTTTAATTAAAAAATGAAATGTTGATATTAATATCCAATAAATAGATGTTGATGCTGAATTTTAAATGATCTTGCATTTTTTCCCACTTATTCTCCTTTGCTGTTTCCTAGAAATTCAATCTCAGTAATATATGTGATCTTACATGTTATTTTAATGAGATTAGATAAATATGATCCCATATTTCAATAGAGGCATAAAAAGTTGTATATTTTCATGACCTGAACTTATAATTAAGGTATGCTAACTTTTTCAGTCTGTTTTTATTTTTGCCGATGCTTCCAAATATCTGTATAATATACTTATTCACAGTTGTACGTACATTATCACCTTCCATCCCATTATAATAAATGGGATTGTCTGATAACCGAAGATGCAATGCAAAATGATAATTGAAAATTAACTGGTAAAGAAATTCTTTACTCATTTTAAAATGAATTGTTCCAAAATCGAATTTCCACCTTGTAGACTTAACCAGTTTAGAAAACTTATTGCATTCTTTTTATTTGAATGTAATTTTAACATACATCTAATTGTTACAATTTTGAAATAAATTAAAGTGACGTTTGTTTTATTTAAAGAATATTTAGCTGATAATCATTTTTAAAGAGAATTTCTTTCTTAATATAATTAAACGTTACATTTATTTATTTCAAGAGAAATATCATTAACAGTAAATTATTCAGATGAAGACAGAAACCGTCGAAATAATATCAATATTCATATTGAAAAATAAACGTTGACATTTTTACCTTCTATTATAAACTAGCTGGCTTTGCCAGCCTGCTATCGCTTTGCGAAGTTTGCCACTTGGAAGTAAAGTGTTAAATTTCATACGTTTCATTCATAAATTTGTTGTAACCATACATAACATTTTGGTAATTTCGATTTAAAAAATTTTATTTTTTATTTTTTTTTATGAAACCACTAAGACATGTACAGAAAGAGAAAATCAATTCACTGTGTGTGTTTTCTTTATTTTTATTTATTAAAAAACATAAAATATGTGTGATGTCCATCGCTAATGGAAGGAAGCAGTCACATGCTTTCCCCCCTTCCTCTATATGGCCTCGCTAACGGGAGAGAGGGGGGTCGATCAGTCAATCTTTTCCCCTTTCATATCTATTTCTTATGCCCCGTTTTTTCCATTGCCGTTGTAAAGCTACGATCTTTCTCTTGTTTAAATTACTTCCCCATGCAAATATTTTAAAGATTTTAAAATTTATCCTTTTTGTAATAAATTATTTGAATTAATTACGACAAAAATATTGCATATACATGGAATAAAAAAAAAAGGATGAAATTACGGGTGAATGACACCAAACTTCAATTAATTATGAAGTGTTTAAAAAACATAGTTATGCAAATTAGGCATGAAAATAATTCTTTGTGCCTTTCGTCTCTACGATATATATACAGTATTTTAAAGTATTATATGTTATTGATTTAAATAACAATAACCCATTTTGATGGTGATAAATGAGAATAACTTTCGAATTTATTTATTTAGATACACTTTGTTTACTTTTAAGTTTTATGAGTGTTTCATGGAATGGGTGTAACTGATTGATTACGTTATATAGTGTCCCTGAGAGTCACTCAGTGTTGTATTCTAGGTGACTTGGCACTAAATGTAGTCCAATGCCACGAGGATTGCATACATTCCAATTAGTTCCTTTGTGAATCGTTCTAAGCCCATACTGTGTTTAAAGATCCGCAAAACTTTAGTACTTGGGTAAGTAGCCAGTTGACAATTCTTCTCTTCTTTGAGCCAAGAAAGCCTTGTCTCAATCCAAGGACAGGCCTCTCCATTGTACTTTGTCTGACAGGCTGTTAGCAAACATGCTTGAATAAGTATTTGCATACAAAAATTACATTTGTCTTTAAAAAAAAAAAAAATACTTTATTATAACGTGTGAGTAGATTTCCTAACTAAGATATAAAATTAGGCTTAAAGCCTCAAATTTTACATCCTTCAGTGTCCCGTGTCCTGCTTGTACTGATTTTTCATCTCAGTAAAAAAATCTCTTACACCTGCCCCTCCCTGTCACATGATCAACCCAACAAATTATAGACCAGTAGGGTTGACTCACACTTAACCATTTCAACATGAGCCCTGCTATGACAACTCCAATCTCGCTAAGTGCAGGTGTAACCATTGATCCATGCACATAAGCTAACATCCCATGGCATCTAAAACAAAGCTCAACTATTAGTTGCCAGATGACATCAAACGTGGTGTCATGGCATGTCAAAATAAATAACACAAACTTGAAGGTGATTTTTTGCTGTATAGTTGGTCCTTTAATTTAGGTCTTACAAATACAATGAGGAGAGAGAATGAGACTCTTACTCTGTCTTGTTTAAAATCCCATTTTAATTACACGCGTTCTGACTCTGCTTCCTGATGTTAACTGATCTATGCAATCCCTTTTCTGCCCTTACTCATCCGGTTATCTTTTCCTTCTTCCATTCCCACATTTATAACTGATTTAACCTTTTAACCCTGCCAGACAGTTTACCCTTGAACAATTCTAAATACAGCCAAACAGAAAATAACCATTATTGAAAACTAGCTAACATATCCGGCACTTGAAATATAACAAATAGTTTCATGCCTTCGGTTGGCTGCCTCTGTGATTCCTACAGCCAGTGGGTGCGATTGTGGCTACCAACTTCAGGGTGTCTAAGAATGTGACCAAACCCGCAAAGTCTCCTTTTAAGAGTCTCTGTGATGCCGGTGGTGTTGCATCTTGCACAGATGGTGTGGTTTGGGATTTGGTTGGAGAGACGATTAGATAGATGTGTTGTAGGCAATACGTGTCGAAGACCTTGAATTTGAAGATCTTTACATATTGGGCCAGATCTCACAGCAGTATTATGCGTATCAATGCTTGATATATCTTCGATTTTGTTGAGTTTTCTCTTGTCAAGACCACAATCTATTCTAGAGGCGACAGAAGTCTGTCTGATCACGATCAATACGGATTGCAATCTCATCCTTACCTTACCCTGTGGTTGTAATGGTTGAGCCGAGATACTTGAACTGTTTCATTTCTTTGATAATGATGCCATTGAGAATGATAGGGACTTGGTCGTAAAGGGGGTCAAAGGCTTACCATCATACCCATGTTACCAGTATATTACTTTACATGCATAAGAATTAAACAATTTAAACATTTTTGTTTCCACTTATAGCTGAAAATCTTTTTCAAAATGAAGTCTGTGATATATAAACAATTTTAAATAAAAAAATTTTCTTTTCAGATTTTCACCGTTCCTCTTGAAGAGAGAAGGTTTAAGGAGATCAATGAGCATAGTTTTGGAGAGGAAGGAGAACAGGCAAAGATTTGCCGAGAGATCATGCAGAGAAACGGTAATTTGTTCTAATTATTTTATTCTTTTAATTCATACTGCCAACATTTGATTATTTTATTAGTACAAAGCTAACAATTTAGCCTGCTTAAATAACATTAATTTGTATTATTCGGACTACTGTTCTCATCTTAGATGTTTTTCTCACAATGTTTCGGTAGATTTCACCTCCCACCTTCTTCAGGTGCGTCTTGTCAACATAAAGATTGTTGAGTTTGACAAGACACACCGAAAGGTCGGAGGTTAAATCAGACGAAACATTGTGAGAATAACATCTAAGATCAGAACGGTAGTCTGAACGATACAAATTATAAATTCTCATCTCGAAACTTCCGAAAAATAAGTTAACTCAAATTTTTGGTCTACCATCAATCGATATGTCAGTCTGTTATCCAGTTCTTTGATATACTGCCAATAGGTAGAATTAGGTCTCAAAACACCATTAGCTTTATTCGTAAAATAGCAGCTTATGTTCAATGAATTGTTTTCAATATTGTTTTAGCTTTTAATAACACAAAAGGATTGATATACTGTGTATTAAACCAATTTTTTTTTATTGGATCTTGCAAGTGTTGGTCAATAGCATAGAAACTATCGTTCTAGATTTACCCTGCTTCGTTTGGTTATCAAATATACTGAACATCTAACAAAGTTATCTTGTTGGATTTTAAAAGTTGGATCTAGATAGCATTTAAACTGACAAATGGAACTTTGCTTCTGATTAGCCAATTTTCATTTGTTATTGTTGCATAGTGTTATTGGCAATATAATAACGTACTTAGCTAATATTTATTTATTTTTAGAAATTAGTTTGTCCAGCCTGGATATCTGGTGCTACCAGATCAGGCTGTCTGAAGATACTGGCTTTGTGACTTAAAATGCACCGAACATTGATGTTATTGTTTTTTTTCTTCCTTCTGCAAAGCTAAAACAAAAACATTTTTCCTCTATAAAACAACCAAACCAAACACTATAAATAAATATTTGAAGATATAAAGAACTTGAAGTATAAACACTTTTACCAAAAAGACCTGATTCGACATTAAATAACCAAGAAAGGGTTGACATGCCGTAAAGCAAAACAACCAGAACAACTAGCCTGAATAACTGCTAATCTGAAACATTTTTAGATAATTACATAAATCAGCTTACATCAGTAATAAAAACAACTTTAGATTTCTGATGGATTTAAAATTTTTCTTCATACATTTAACAAAGATAACAATTTTTTTCTTGTTTTAACATGCCGCTGCAAATGTGGAAACTTGGCATGAAAAAAAATGTGCTAACAAATTAAAAACTAAAATAATTTTACCCTGTTCCAGGCAACGGCAGGTAGGTACAGCTAATGACTAATAAAACCTGGGAACATTATGAGAAGTCACAAACTCTTCTCTACAATAAATATTTTAATCTGTCTCTTTGGGACTTCAGTAATTCTATATTCTATTGTTATATAACAATACTTAATATCTTTTAAGGTGTATCCATTGAGATGAGCTTGGCTAAAGATCAGAGTTTGACCGTTGTTATTAGTGGTAAACCTGAAGATGTCATGAAGGCTCGTCGAGAAGTGGTTTCCGAACTGCAGACACAGGTAAGCACTTTTTCTTTTCTCTCCTAATATTAGATTCTATTTCTGGACAAATAGATTCCTTAAATATTTTTTTTTCTCTAAACAATTTGAAATAGCTGAAAAAAATGCTTTTATGATTTTTTTTTCTTTTTCTTTTTTTTTTTTAGTGATGCAATTCTTAAAAAAATATGAAGATGCATTATAAGGATAGAATCAAACTATATATATATATATATTATAAAATTTTTGACATCAATTACAATTCAGATAACATTCAGTGCTGATGAAGAAAATCCTAAGTTTCTAATGTATTATTAATAATAAAATGATTTTCTTTGAAACGTGTGTACATATGGATAAACATTGAGTTATTTTCGGAGAATCATAATGTTTAAAATTTAGCCACTGTATTCATAAAGACAATACTGACAACAAAAGTAAAAAAAAAAAAATAAATAAATAAAAAATTAAGTTGAAAATTGCAAACAAATATCATTTGCACCCTGTAAGGTTTTGTTTTTTTTTCTAACAAAAGATTTTAAATGAAAAATTATTTTTTCTCTGCTAGTACCCAGAATATACAAAGTCTTTTGGCAAGTATTCTTTTAAAATTATTTAGATTACACAATCAATTTGCAGCAAGAACCTGAAAACCAACTATGTGTAAAATAGCCTTTTTTTTGTGTTTAAGTTGTTTGACGAACATGCTGGCATCTTATTGAGTAGAACACCAACTCAGTGTTTAGAAGAATTCTCTGTTCTATCACATTTGAGAAATTTGTATAGAGAAATTATTTTTGTATTGAATTTTTTATTTTTATTTTAACAGGCAAGTTATTTGATCAAGATCCCAAAGGAGCACCATCGTTTTATCTTGGGCAAGAATGCCAAAAAACTCCATGAGTTAGAGCTGAACACATCCACCAAGATCCTCATTCCTCGCACTGACAACTCGGATGCCATCCGTATCGTGGGCACTAAAGAAGGTATCGAAAAGGCTCGTCACGAAATACAATGTACTTCTGATGAACAGGTGAGCCATTGTCTGTATTTTATTTTTTGGCTGCATTATTTACTGAATTTTTATTAGTTTAATCAGACGTATACAATGCATCCCTGTTAATTTTTAAAAAATTTTTGGCTGCATTATTTACTGAATTTTTATTAGTTTAATCAGACGTATACAACACATCCCTGTTAATTTTAAAAAATTTTTTGGCTTCACAATTTACTGAATTTTTATTAGCTTAATCAGACGTATACAACGCATCCTGTTAATTTTTTTTCTTTCTAAATCTGACATTTGTTTAGCGCTTTTTGACAATTTCACTAAGAAAATTAATAATTAATGTTACTTATTGCTGATATTAATATTAACCCATTAGTTGCCTAAATTTTTTTTCTTTAATTTATCAAAATATTTTGTAAATACAATATTGTTTGATACTAAAATTACTTTCAAAGATTTACTTGACTTTATAGGATAGTTAGAGCATTAATTTATACTTTATACAAACATGTGAGTAGTTATAAGGACTACTTACCAACATAGTTTTGATTGAATAATAGATGAAACTGATTGTATCCTTCCATTCTCAATTTTCACAGTATACTGACAACTAAGACATCAGTGTTGCCAATATACATCAAACAGTAGGTGCAATATTTGAAAGACCCTCCAATCTTTATGACTAAATATAGATATCTGTGAAAAATGCCGATGTTGCAGAAATATGATTAATTATCCTTCTGGTCCTAAAAAAAATGGATTATGAGCCCTAATGGGTTAACATAATCCCTTAAAATTTACTAGTGAACAAATTGAAAGTGCTTGAAAATAAAAACATTAAAATATCAATTGGAAATTTCTTTTTATTCTGTCAATTTTATTCTATCAATAAGTAAGTACTCATAAGAGCCCATGAAAAGCTACCGAAAAATTTTTTTTTTTACTAAAGTTCCTTGTGTTTATGCACTGAACATATATAAAAAAACGCTTTCATTTACAGTTAAAAATGGATTAAAAAATAAAGAGGTATAATAAATAAATGTCTGTTTTAACTAAAAAAACATTTTCTTTCTTTTCTCTAGGCTAAACTTGCTTTTGAGCGCCTGCCTGTACCAAAGATTTACCATCCTTTCATCTGTGGGCCTCACAACAACAACATCAAAAATCTTATGGAAACGACGAATGCTCGAATCAATGTACCTCCACCCAGTGTGATGAAGGATGAGATTGTTGTTTCTGGCGAGAAAGAAGGTGTCATGAAAGCTAAAGCTGTAATGATGCAGATCTTGGAAGAAAAGGTAAGTTTGTTAATGCTATTCTTGTAATGGTGTTATTTAGTACAGTTGACAGCTTTAAGCAGTGCAATGACAAATTATTTCATCCAATGGGTGAAATAACAATTTTCTTCCATACATGTCATCTGGTTTTGCTGGTAGAATATAATTGTTTCTCATGCTCTGCAGAATCTACTCTTTGTGATAGTAGCCTTTTTATTTTAATAAAACTAACGTAAACAGGCATCTCGCTGCACAGCTCCCAGCTTAGGATGACATATAAAACCTACTCCCTAATTCTCAGTAGCCCCTTACGTCTACAGTGGCGACCTGCCTTGTTTGGGGTGAAATATTAAAAAATTTGAAGTCTGTTTTTGTACTGATGAAATAGGATTAGAAAATCTACTACTGGGTCTTAAATAAGCTCACCTATTTTGAATTTGTGAAAGAATCTGCTTTAATGAAATCATGGTAGATACTTTTTCTTTTACTTTCAATGTTATTCAAAGTTGAGTCTAGCATTTTAGTATCCCCTCCCCCCCGAAAAAATAGTTCCTGGTTATTAACCATTTGTTGTAATGATGTAATTTTGTACTATCATAAAGAAAGCATGAGAGGTGGGTCGTCAAATCATAGACTGTCCTCGTGGGTCGTCAAATCATAGACTGTCCTCGTGGGTCGTCAAATCATAGACTGTCCTCGTGGGTCGTCAAATTTTATTCGTTCATTTTTCAATTCTCTCATAATATTCATCATAAAGAGAGTGCCCTCCATCCACAACTTTCGATACGCACTGGATGAGTCCAAATACAAAGCGTTGCAGATAAGAGCAGCTATTCTATCTCTGATTGCAAAATGACACAACACAAATATAATGCTGTTTCAAACCAAACAGTCACAAAATGATGAACAAGAAAACCTCTTATAGAGATGATTGAATTCATCTAAAATGTATAAAGTAAATAACATGCTTGATTAATAAAACAGCTAAAATTATAATGTAGATTTAATCACCAAACAATACGTTTGAGTTGTGTTCTGACAGACTTGTCAAACGAAACAATTGTAATTTTTTGAAATTTTGAATGCTTAAATTTCTTTTTCCTCCTCTCTTTCAGAAGAGGAAGTGCCAGGCCGTTTCTGTTGAAGTCCGTAAGTCCCAACACAAGTATGTGATTGGACAGAAGAGGGTTAACATCCAGGAGATCCTTGAAGCAACTGGAGTTTCCGTGGAAGTACCAAGCTTGGAAAGCAATTCAGGAACAATCACATTACGTGGTGAAGAGGACAAACTCGGCCCAGCTCTGACAATGGTGTATTCTAAGGTAGGCTTTAAAGAAAGAAAAAGCTTTTTTTGGTATGAAAGAGCTTGCATGCTTTTTTCTTTTAGAAGTAAGGCTTTTATTCTTAAAAATTTGAAAGTTGGCCCTTTAATTGGGTCATAAAGTTTACCTGACATAGCTTGAGTGGGTGGTGTTCGTACCAGTTCAGGATACGTCCTCGACAATCAGTTCGACAGTCAGTTCGACAGTGGCTTTGTTGCTGTCAAGCTAAGGTATGTTCCTGTTCGGTCCTAGGAGGTCCACCCTTCCAGGCTTTACCTTCTCTCTGAAAAGAGGTTAATTTATTACTAATCACCTGAAGTGCACCTACCAGGGAATGCACACAGATGCTCAGGCATTTTTTGTAAGTTAGAGTGCACTTCAGCTAGTGCGTTTGGCTTTTCAAAATCCCACCTGACCTTTGTCGAACCTCCTGCAGAGGTGGTAAATAGACATAAAGTTAAGGATTGACCAATTGTCTCTGACCAGATATAAATGTAAACATCGTAAGCAGAAATAATGTTTCAGTAATTTTCATTATACTAGTTTACAATCTGACCTATTTTCATAGAAAAATAATATAAATAAAACATTAGAAAAACATAATTTAAATAAAAACGTTTTTTGAGATACACATAAATATACTAGAAGAATACCTGTCCCAGGGTGGGTAAAATTAAGTTTTGAACTGCTTTTATGTCCTTATGAAAATAAAATCAAGATATGTATGTCTAGAATCCTTATTTCAATTTTAATCAAAATCCATTACATGATTTTGATTTTATGAAGAAGGAATTGAAATTCAGGGAATCTTGCTTAATTGTTATGTAATGACTATCGATCAAATTTAATGCAAATTTGACATATTTGAATTTTTAAATGGGAGGTTGTGCCCATATTATACCCTCTAAAACCCTTTAAAATCCCTCAAAGAACTGAAATTTGAAGAATATTTATAAACTGATGTTGAGTACCGATTGTTAAAATTTAATGAAAATCAGAGATATCTGAATTTTCTCTAAAAACGTCTACCCCCTTTACAGAAAAGTAAATTAATTTAAATATAGTCCACATTATGACCCCATACATCAAGCAGCAGTGTTCCAAAATTCATAATGATCGGTTTATTAGTTTAGAAGTGAATCCTGTACATACAAATATATAAACACATACTTTACTTCATAAAGATAGATATTATATAATACGCTCCTTTTTTGTTGTTGAGGCTAATGCTTGAGCAGGTGATATTATTAAACGAATGATTAATTTAGTCTAAGAGGCTGGAAATAAACAAAAAATAACACAAAGTGAAAAATGACTCTTACAGGATTTTCTTTTGTGGTTGGCGTTGTGTTGAACGGCTAGAGAAAGCTAAAATTGTGCAAATGACTCCTCCTCCAAGCTTTGCAGTAAATCTTTTACTTTTACTAGCGATGTAACCTAATCTCCTTGCTGCATCAAGCGAACAAATACTGGTGAACTTTGTTTAACGCTGCTTTTTTATTTTTTTTAATGCTAATGTTTGCGTGGGTGATATCAGTAAATAAACGTTTAATAGTCTGCAGAGCTAAGAATAAACAAAGAATACTACAAAGTGAAAAATGAGACTTATACTTTACTTATTCCCAACCCCACAAACTGAAATTATTTCTTTCTTTAATGATATCACTCACGCAAGCATTAGCATCGCCCCTATACTGTAGAAAATAAATTCCAATGTTTAACATATAACAAATTCAACATATTTCCTTACTTTATCTTTTTTCATGTGGTTGGAATATTTCTGCAAATATTAAATAGAAATGTTTTTAAAATTTGAAATATTAAAAACAGAGACATTAGAAGCCATACAATGCAAATATTTACAATTTATTTTAATCTTAAATTTTTCGGCGATAGACACCTTCATCCGAGAAAAATGCAGTTTAATTTTTTTTTTTTCCAGTCCTTTTTTTTCTGGTTGTAAATCTGCAAAATGTTTTTAAGTGGTATAAGGAAAACTTGCTCTAATCAAGAATTGTTGTGCATGGCAACGCTAGTGAAGAAGACTAGAGACTCTCTTCCTGATAACAACACTTAAATATCTTGTTGATATACATCAACAACCAGAAAAAAAGGGACTTAAAAAAAAAAGGAAACAACACCTTTTTTCTCTGAGGGCATCTTAAAAAAAATTGCATTGTATGGCTTCTAACGGTTTTGTTTTTAATCTCAAATATCAACAATGCTTCAAAAAAGAACGATCTTCAATTTCTTAAATGTTTCAAAATTTTTCTAAATTATGTGTATTTACTACTTACACACTTGCATGCATAACTTGTTAACTGAAGTTTCTTGCTTTATTTTTTCTGTAGATAAATTGTTTGTTAATTATTCGTAATTACTGCTTTTTTTATATAATCAAAATTGAATCTTAATTAAATTTAAAAAAAAATCATTACATAAATATTTCTCAAGTTAATTTATTTGATTTTTCTGACCCTTAGAAATTTTTATTTCTCATTAGGCAAACAGTGTCATTGTGGAAGAAGTGACTGCTCCTGCTTGGCTTCATCGTTTCATTATTGGACGTCAAGGTGCCAATGTGAAGAAGATCACACAGAACACGCCAAAAGTAAGTGCGGAAATACAACTTTAATGATCATAAAACAAAGCACGAGTTGTCTCCCCTGGCAATCACTAATCTAAATGAATAAATGCAAAAGTTGGTCCGATTTCTCACTCTAATAGTAAGATAAAGTCAAAACAATCTATTTCAAGTTAATTTAACTTTACACAAGACTCCCCATCTATTTTATATACTGCTTATGTATATGCGATATCAGACGCAAAGTTAACTAATTTGCATATTAGTTTTGAAAAAGGACATTTAATTAACTTAAAAAAATTTTTTTTTTTTAATTGAATAATCAGATTTTAGTTCTAATTTTGCAATATTGTTTTAACATTTGTGTTCAAATGTTCCTTTTTTTTTTTTTTTTTTTTTTTTAGAGGGACTGACTGGATTTTCAACAAGTTACAATCTATTTCTAAATTGCAAGTGAAAAGGCAAATTGATTTCTTGTCCTTTCTTTATGGTCACATTTAATAGATGAATAAATTTGTATCGAAATTACCAACATTTTAATGTTTATCTATATGAATGAGACAGATTTTGTTTAGTGTTTACAACAAAATTATGAATGAAATGTTTATTTTAAATTAATGTTTAGCAACGCAATAGCAAACTGGCATTGCCAGCTAGTACCTGAATAAGAACCATTAATCAGAACTTTTGAATTTGAGAAAAACCAATGGCTTTAATTTTAAATGTTTGTGAAAAACTGCAATTTTTCAATCATCCTGGGGGCAAATGGTTATCTGGGGGTCAACAATACTTGTAACATGTAAATCTGAACTTGTAGTGGATTCTGAGCAAAAACTAAATTTTTTTTTTAGATTTTTGCAAAAAAAATGCCATTTTGTGGGTGAAAACAGGTTTTCCCAAAAAACTGATTTAGTCTGTTTTGACTTATGCCGCATGCACTTAAAAAAAAATAAAAAAATTATAACTTACATTAGCGAACTTGCTCACATAAGTCCACACTCCTATGGAGAAAATGCCTTCATCTAGACAATTTGAACTATTAACTCTTTACTATTGGTTGTTCTAGCAAGTCGTAAATAAAATTGATATGTTTATGTATGCATTCCGAAACAATATTTATGTATGGATAGAAATCATTATTATTTTGATAAAGCCTTTTTCACGACAGAACCAATTTAAATATAAATGGCCCTCGATAACCGTCTCACTTTCTCATGTGGCCATTTGGCCTCTAGAGTAGACTGTCCTGCCTTCAGATCTGTTGTGGTCATATCAGTTAATTCGTTTTTTTAGTTCCTTCCCTGGTGATTGAATTCTCACATGCCAAGCGAACTCTCCAAAATCCAACCATCAGAATGGCATCCAGAATAAAGAGGTGAAAATAGTTCTAGCTAGAATTTCTATTGGTCATACTTACCTTATTGACTTTTTTCTCCTTAAAAATGAGGAGGCACTAATGTGTACACTTTGTTCAAGGTACTATCAATCATACTCGTAAACTCTAGATCGACCTCACCCATACCATCTTATGTGGTTTCAAATTGAAATAAATTGTTTAACACCAGTCTCATTGCTTTTCAGACACGCATCATATTTTTTATTTTTAAATATATCAATCATAGCAGAAACACAAGTATTAATGTTTATGTGTTTTGTCCTTTGATAATCCTAGGTTCATATTGAATTCACTGATGGGGAAGACACAATCACCCTTGAAGGTCCTCCAGAAGAAGTTGAAGAATGTGTTAACAACTTAACAGCATTTGTTTCTGATTTGGTAAGCCTTTTTTTTTAATTATTTACTTTTTTTTTGATTAAAAACTTTTAATTGTATTTTTACAATATTTAAAAGAAAAATTAAATTTTTATTCATTTTATTTCATTTATTTTATGTTTTAATCATAATATCTAAGAAAAAGTTGTTTCATTAATGAAGTTTTCAATATTGTTTTAATAGTCAAGAAGTAATTTTTATTTTTTTAGGAGCGGGACAGGCTTTTAATAAGGACCTTGTATTGGTTGCCAAATTTTAAAGACATTTAAAGTTTGAAAATTATGCTAACAGAACTAGGAGTTTAGTTATAATGATACTTCCCAGAAATACTTTTTATTTTAACCAGTGCAATTTTTGGTGTAGGTAGTCCAGTAGTTGTAAACTCCTAGAATCTTCATTTCAATAAAAAATTTTAAAAAAATTTTAAATTTGACTATGCATCAAAGCAGTACCGGTTTCAGCAATGTTGTTTATCTATGTATTAGACTACAGCAGCACTAGCAAAAACATCATTATTTTGATGTTTTAAATGCTTCGTGAATGTAATTTTCGGGGCTCTATAATTTTGAAAATTGCATAATCTTGGAAATAAGAAAATGATTATAAAAGCATGGGAAAATTTAAACTATTTGTATTGTAATAAATTATGGAATTTTCAAAATATTATTGAATTAAAAACAAATGTTTGTAGTTATTAAGCGAGTCTGACTTCTGCACAGAGCTCACGAAGATCATACCTCAGGATTGTCTGGTTTATATGAAGTCCTCCTTATTGGTTGCAGCTATTTGTTAACCTGCAAGAAATCTGGGAAAGTTTGACCAAGGAATGTTGCAGAAGCAACATTGCCACTCTCACTTCATTAATTTGCGGTTCCACGCCTGACACATCTTTGCTCGCCACACATGGAGGCAGAGATAACCAGAGGACGACAGATCCTGATGAACACTTCTCCTAGATGTTCACCAGAGCCCTGTTAACCGAGTAGCTCTGACACTACCACATTGTCACCACCCCTACCACAGTGAGGAAGGGTTGGACTTTGAGGGGGGGGGGCTGCTGTAGTTTCATACAGGGGCTAATAAAATGACTGAAAAATTAATGCTATCATGCATTGAATAAAACATAAAATGAAGAAAAAAAATGCACCACAATTCTCAGTTTATCAGTACCACTCCAAAAATTGAAATATTTACAACAAAAAATAAATAAAATTACATTTTTTATGACAGTATAATTATAAAGAAATGCCTAAAACGGTTTACTAAATTGTTTTTGTCAAATATTGTTTTATAGCTTTTAGTAATCTTAACAGTATAGTTAACAGCCGAGAAATCTTTAAAAAATAAAATACAACAAATAACTTTTATCAAACGCATTAAAATTTAATTTTCTACCGACTTGTATGCTTTAAACATTCTGAAACTGTTTTTTATTTCAAAATTAGATTTTGTTGAAAGCACTTTCATCACACAAGAATCAAAATGGCTGCTTGGCCCTCTGTTGTTGGTGCTTCATTCCTTAAAAAATATAGAAAAAAACAAATGACTTGCTCTACCAATAACCTTAAGCTCCCACCCTGGACTTAGTGTTAGTGATAGGCTGTCATTTTTTTTCTGTCTTTGAAGCCTGAAATTATTAAAAACTAAGCGACCACCTCCAAAATATCTATGTATCTTGTTTTTTTTTTGTTTTTTTTGACAAGACAACTTAATAAAAAATTCAGATAAATCTTATCAGTTTCCATACTTTCAAAGTATACAGGTTGGTAGAAAATTTAATTTTAATGTGTTTAGTGAAAGTTATTAGTAGTAATTTTTTTTATTTCTTGGCTGTTAACTATACCTACCGTTTTATATTTCTTTTAAACTGTTTTCCGTTTTTACAGGAGCAACGGATGGCATTTGCCGAAATAGAGGTGGACCAACGTTTCCACAAACATATCATTGGCAAGAATGGTGCTAACAGTAAGTTTCTTGTATGATTGAATATATTTCTTAGACGTGGGGGGGGGGGGGGCCTAGTAATCGATATAGACATCTACATAATCTTTCTTTATGAAAACTAAGCAAAAGCGGGGAGGGAAATATACCACAAATAACATTTACCAAACACACACTATATATATATATATATATATATATATATATGATAAAAAATGGAACTAATATTCCAACATAATGAAAAAAGGAAAACCAAAAATATTATTTATGTATTCATCAATCAACGTTTCGTCTTTATTTCAAGACTTTCTCAGGGTGATTGGTCTGAAGAAATAACGCATAATATTTTATACTTGTTATTTCTTCAGACCAATCATATGCAAATTGAACAAAAATTAAATTTTAATGCTTTTGATGAGTTATTTGTATTTGTTGAAGTTTCAACTTTTCAGTGATTAAACATATGACATAGAAGCTAAAAATCAAGAAAATGACTGCGGCCATCTTAGATCCATTTTCTATTCTACCAGCCTTCGAGGCTACAAAATAAATTCTGAAAAAAAAAAAATTTCAGAATTGAAAAAATATGCAGTTTGATAAATTAAATTTTCTTGTTTGGTAAAAGTTATTTGTTGTGTATTTGCGCCCCTCCCCCCCCCCCTGTTTTGTGCTATTAACTATACTATACGGTTGCCGAAAACTGTTACAGAGAAAAAAAGTTTGTTTTTTAAAAATTGAATTCCAAACCAACTTATCTAACGGGTAGACCCAAAAAAGGGAGCTTTATATAGTCATCCACATACAGACTGTTTCACTGTATCACAGCTCTTTAGTGCGGCTAGACCAGCTAGTGCCTCAAGTCGGGATTAGAAACTCGACCATCGAGCTGACAGTTGGTGCATCTACCCCTGCGCTATCATACGACACTGACTGAGTGTAAGTGATATCTCAATGTAAACATTGTCAAGTGCTGGGAGCTCAAATTTATTTATATATACATATATATAAATTTTATTAAAAGGCGACTTTCATTAAACTTCTTTCAGCATCATATTCGGTTTAATGTCCATTTTTACATCATTCAAATATATAAAATGTGGCTTTCATTTGTTTAATTTCTATTCAAATTAATGTATCTCCATTCAAAACGTTGCATCAATCAGAATTTAAAAAAAAAAAACGTAAAACCGAAAGTGATTTAAAAAGAAAAAAAAATTATTTTACATATAGTTATTTTAATCCAGTGTGCCTATTGTATGAGTTCTAGCTTTTTTTCTTTTTTTTCCTTTTTTTTTTTTAGAAAAAATCAGACTAAAACTAAGCAATGTGTGCACACTGACCTTGTTAAGCAGACGGACGCTTCATACTGATATTTTACAAGGTTTAATTAGCACTAAAAATAAAGTCGTTTAATTTTTTATTATTACTAGCAAGATTCTGTGGAAATTCCACAATACTTTCTACATTAATTTGTATAATTTACTGTTAATAATAATATTCCTTTTGAAATAATGTTTGTCAGGATCAATACTATTAAGAAAAAAATTACTCTTCCTCCATAAAATAATTGTCATTGTCAGCTAAATATTATTTAAATAAATTTTAAATAAAAATCTCATTTATTTAGAATTGTAGCAATTTAACTTTTTTTAAACCAATAGATATTCCACTTCTTACCGTAAGAATAATTGTCAGCTAAATATTCATTCCAATCAATAAAACGAATGTCATCTTTTGAAATGCATTTATCTAAAATTTGACTGTTTTAGTCGATAGGATGACAGTTTGATTTTAGAACAATTCATTTTAAAATTAGTAAAATCGGAATTTTTTATCTTAAGAACATCAGAGTAATCACCATCTTTGATGATTGTCTAATTTTATTTATTAAAATGTGTGAAAGGTGATAACGTACGTTTGAACATGAAATATTGTATAGATTATTACTATTTCTAACTAGCTGTATCTACCTGGAAGTCTTAACTTTCATATATTTTTGTTTTCCTAACATTATTTATCTTTATTTTTAGTCTCTCGAATTAAGAATGAAACTGGAGTGGCCATTCAAATTCCATCCGATAATGTCAACAATGTGATAAGAATTGAAGGTGATCCAGTTGGTGTACAAAAAGCTAAGCAAGAACTCTTGGACATGGCTCAGAGAATGGTAAGTTTGTCTTGTACCTTTGTTTCCCATATTATAGCTGGAGTGTCCATATATTGAGTTCTTTTACATTTGCCACTTGCGACATAAACTGAGATGAGTTGGTCACGTGTTCACCTTTTTCTCGAGTTCATTCATCAAGAAGGAAACACCTTGATCCACTTGTCCAGATATCCAGTAGAACTTGGAGGTTGTGAGTTCAATCCTAAGTGATGGAACTTTAAAGGAAACCAAACAAATTCTAACTAAAAGTTATCAAATGCAGAATGAAAGTAATCTACTCTAGTGGATAAAGGTTTCGCCTCAAAATTCATGGAAGGTTAACAATTTGAGAAATTATTTTAAATGAATATTATTTGTTAAAAAATGGCACCTTTTAAAAAAAAAATTTTTTTTTTTTAAGGGTACTAACGGGTTACTGCTTACTAAGGCCCAAAGGCTGCTCGAGGATAAGGATTAATGAGTTTGTAAGGTGGACGGTGAGATAATACTGTGAGGATTCGTAACAATGGTTGAAACTGGTCAGAATTTGATTATTTAAGATGACGACTCAACAAGAATTTGTTAACATTTGACTTGAAAATTACCATGTTGTAGTCAGCTGGGAAAAGCCCTGTGGTATTGTTCCAGACAAGTAGTTCTTGCGCCTTTAATGTTAACCCAAAGTCTCACTTGCATCCCAAATAAATAAAGGTGCACTATAGTCGGTGTTAGTGACAGTGGGTTATATGTTCCTACACTTCAACCATTGTTTTTTTTTTTATGGAAATCACTCCAAACAAGGCATGAATCCACTTGATGTAAGAGCTAAGAACGAAAAGTGATTATCGCAAAGACAGGAGATGCTTATTGGCCTGAGTGTTTAAAAGACCAAGACTATAGGTAGGAGGAAAACAGTCAGCAGGAAGAGAGTTCCACAAGTCTACAGTTCTTAGATAGAAGCTACTTGAATAGGAAGCTGTATTACAATGAGGTATTAAAACAGCGAATTGATGGAGGCCCTTAGACCAACGAGTCAAACAAGCTGGAACAAAGGAAGCAGGGAATAGATCAGACAATTCTGAAGAACACATGCCATAATAGTATTGACTGATACTAGCAATATAAAGTTTAACATAATTCTGGCAATTTATAGAGAGGGGCAGGCTATAATGTATGATTTTTCATAATTGACTTTTGTTTTTGTTTTGCATTTGTGATGAAATATTTCAACTTTTTTTTCTTTTTAGGAAAATGAGAAAAGTAGAGAAATTCTCATCGAACAGCGATTCCATAAAACCATCATTGGTGCCCGTGGTGAAAAGATCAGAGAGATTCGAGAGATGTTTAATCAGGTACAGATTACCTTCCCTGATGCTGGAAAGAAGAGTGATGTGGTCATCCTCCGTGGACCCAAGAACGATGTAGATAAGGCTTACAAGCACTTGCATGCATACCATCAAGAACTGGTGAGTCATTCAGTTTTTAAAAAGACTTTGATATTTGCATCTCAACATTTACTACTTGATGCTTAACCAGTTTATCTATTGTCAAGAATATCTAACAGAAAAAAAGGGGTGAAAAAACAAAACAAATAATCAACAAATAATTGTTACCAAAGGCAATAAAAGTTACTTTTCTATTTACTTGCCAAGTTTTTTGTGTTTTAAAGTATTTTAAAGTGCTTTTATTTACATTTAATTTTTTTTTAAAATATGATGTTGTTAGACTTGGATTTCGCAATGGCTGCTGCCGGTTTTGCAGAAATAATTGAAGTTTGAGTAGTGAGTTTTTCGTCTTTTGGGATGAAAAAAAAACACATATGCAATAAATAATTGTTCCAAAAGCAATAAAATTTACTTTCCTGTCTAATTGAAAGGAGAAAATGACGAAAAAATAATAAGTTATAGACTTCGGTGATTTCTGGAAACTAGAGGCATCCATTTTTAATTTTGCATGTAATCGGATTGGATTTTAATGAAAAATTAAATGTGAACTTTTAATACAAGTTCTTTAAAATACAAAAAAATTATCCAGGTAGGTAGAAAAGTAATTTTTATTGCCTATTTGTTTTCTTCACCCCTTTCTTTTTCTGTTGGATATTCTTGACAATCGGCGGTATGTGTATATGTTTATATATGTGCATGTACAGGATTCACTTCCAAACTAATTAACTGATCATTATGATTTTTCGAGCACAGCTGCTAGGCGTAAGAGGTTGTAATATGAGCTACATTTTGTTTTATGCAAAGGGGGGGGGGGGGACTAGAATATCTGTCCCAGAAGTTAATTCATGTTAAAATTTCACAAAGTTAATTAAACATTCCCCAAATTTCAGTTTCTTTGGAGTATTTTAAAGAGTTTTTCGTGGGCATAATATGAGGACAACCTCTGATTTAAAAAAAAAAAATAAAAAAATATTGGATTTGCATTAAATTTGATCCATACCCATTAAAGCAAGATTCCCTGAATTTCAATTTCTTAAGACTGCTTAAACCTTAAATTTTAGACTTTCTAGAATAAGAATTATGTAATGAATTCTGACCAAAATTTAAATAAGGATTCTAGACATAAGGTTTAGTAGCATTATATCTTTATTTTAATCCTTGTAAGGAAGACATAAAAGTGGTGCAAAACTGTTATTTTCTGGGACAGGTATTCTAGTTTTTCTATAAACACAACTATTTTCATCTCAGATCTAATTGGTGAGGGTTGGACATGATTTGACCTAATGGATACCATCGTAGATTATGAAACCTGCTATGATGAGTTCAAATCCAATCGGATATGTTGTGGTCAATTACATACCAATACTTTTGGGAAAGTTTTGATAAAACAACTTGTGTTCAATGGATCGTTTACAATATGTATTGCTGTCCTGGGTAGAACACGAAAGTGCATCTGCTGGTGAGGCTTAAATTTAGGGGTTTTGTAGAGTCGTCCCTTAGTTGCCACTACTCCCTGGTCCATTCTGACCCAGAGTGACTGCCCCTATCAGGATCTCGTCTATAGATTAAATAAAATCGATTGATTTACAAAATATACACCTACAAAATGAATTGATCTATGAAATGTACTAAGAAGGGTTGACGAGTCATAAAATTCAACAACCAAACGAATTTGACATAAAGTTTGATTTGCCGTTGATCTAAAATTTCCTGGTTTTGTTAATTTATCAACATTTTATCAATTTAGTAGTGCCCTTTAACTATCGTAAATAAATGTAACAAAAATAACAAATAATATAACATATTTGTTTATCATTGCTATTACTGAGTTATATGTAAAGTATTCGGATTGGCTGAAGCTGGAAATCTCAAGTCAATATAAGAGTATATATAAGAATATATAGTTTTTTTACATTTAAAGTTTTATGTAAAGTTTTCTTGCTTTCAAGGAGACAATCTCAATCTGTCGGTCTCGGGGTTGATTAGCTGTCTGAGGCGATATGCGAAAGTACCCGAAAATCGGCGATGAGGACAGTGCTTTATTGACAATCACTCTTGAGACGCATGTTTTTTTTGTTTTTGTTCCCCCCACCCCGACCCCATGACGATTGCTTATTGTAACTTTCCAAGCTTCCCAAAATTTTTGGTAGTTGACCTCTTCGTTTGATAAACCGAATACATTTGAAGAGTTTTTCATTTTCTTTTTTTTCTTTTTCCTTTCTCCTTTTCCTTTTCCTTTCTCCTTTTCCTTTCTCCTTTTCCTTTTCCTTTCTCCTTTTCCTTTTCCTTTCTCCTTTTCCTTTTTCTTTCTCCTTTTCCTTTTTCTTTCTCCTTTTCCTTTTTCTTTCTCCTTTTCCTTTTTCTTTCTCCTTTTCCTTTTTCTTTCTCCTTTTCCTTTTTCTTTCTCCTTTTCCTTTTTCTTTCTCCTTTTCCTTTTTTCTTATCCTTTCTTTATTTTTTTTTCCAGGTAACAAACAATTTCCAGTCTCAAGTACAGATTTTTAAAGCATTCCATAAAAACATCATTGGAAAAGGTGGAGCCACCATCCGAAAGGTGAGCATTTGATTTAAAAAAAAAATCTTTTTTTAAATGAATTTCCAGTTTTTCAAAGCTCGGTCTCAAACTTAATCCTCATTTCAGGTGTTTATTAGATTAACGCAACTTAATTTAGAAATAAACCCGCCATTACTGGCTTATATGATAATCCTGTTAACCACTACCCTACACTGGTTGTTTTCAGTTTTTATTTGTAAATGTATTTCAAATTGATCTCATAATGCTTATAATGTACTAGTTGTATCTATCCGGCGTTGCCCGAGATGCAGTGAAGTCATTTTAGTTTTTTAGTTTTAAAACTTAAAAAGAAATAAAATTTTAGTTCTAAGAGAGACGACTCTTATTATATTCTTTAATTAAAAATTTGAGTTATTCCCCTTGCTGCTTTTTAATTTTTAATGATTAGCTAAATGTTTCATATTATCGCTTGTCTAGGCTGGACTAAGTAATTTTTTAAATAAATTGTAGTGAAGTAGGTTATAACATTATTGTTGTATTTGGTTTAACATCCATCTTACATGCTGGCATGCATTGGACATCTTTAAGAAATAGACTACCAAACTAACCTATCTCTGGCAGGTCTTTATTTATCCTTCTTTGCCTCATATATTTTCCTTGGCCTTCCCCTGTGAACTAAACCCGTTTTAAATCTACTAACTCAAGAATTCTCATCCATTTAATGTGACTATACCATACCATACAATCTTTTCGTTGGTTTCATGACGTTTTTTAAAAATAAAACCAATAACAGCATGGAATCGTGTTTGAAATTTTTGCTTCACTTTGAAAACAAGGAAGTAAATATCTACCGGAAATTTTTCCACTTACAGTCTTCTTCAAAAATGTTAGTGGTTTGACTTCTGGCTAGCGACCTGTCCCTGTAAAATATTCTTACTTCGAAAATAGTCAAAAGTATACCAAATTCAAATTTTTATGAATGCGATGGATCACTCTAATTGCCTCATATGTCTCAAGACTAAGTCTAATACCATCAAAGTCTCCTGTTCTGCACACATCTCCCTATACTGTTCAGATTTAATCTTCCTTTGAGGTCATCAGTACTAAGCCTGTCTTTAAAACTCGCATTACACATCCATCGTAATATTCTCATATCATTTCCTCCATGTAACTCATGTCCTCTACCCTAACTGGCCAGGTTTCACTTCCATACACTGTACACATGCCTGATAAACTCTTCCCTTGGTCGATAGTTGTAACGCTCTGCTGTTGAATAAATTCATAAATTATAAGTCCAATCGCTTTTTCTTTAATCAAATTAATTTTCAGTTGTTACATTTGTTATTCAGGTGTAAATAAGACGTCCCCATCCCCTTATTTTTGGTCAGTCTATATTTAAAATCTTTTTGTAAGTGTTAAGGTATGAAGGGAATGCTAAATAAACTTGCAGATTTTAATAACAATTTTAAAAATAAAAACATGTTTTTTAAAACCAACATTAAGTCAAAATTAAATTTAAGAAAATGTCTGAAAAATAAATTTGTA
Organism: Sepiola atlantica; assembly: GCA_963556195.1. Taxonomy (NCBI): domain Eukaryota; kingdom Metazoa; phylum Mollusca; class Cephalopoda; order Sepiida; family Sepiolidae; genus Sepiola; species Sepiola atlantica. Next base: position 157,446,720 of record OY744522.1, on the reverse strand, counting down.
ACAATTTTTTTTCTTTCACAATTAAAAAGATTGTATTTTTTAATAAAAATAGAAAATGATCAAACAGTTTGTTTTATTTCGAAAACCAAAGGAAGTTGTATATGTTTTAAAACTTTCCTGTAATTAAAATAATTAAGAACTCTTGATTTCTAAAAAAAATCTATAATAGTGTGACAAATCAACAATTTCCTCGCTGTCCAATCGCAATGATGTCATTTGCACAGCAACGGATAAGGCTGAACTACTTGCCCAGTGGTTCGTGTTGAACTCTGGTAACCATTCCCTCTTTCACATGTCTGGGATAGCATAAAAAACCTTGACACCTCCAAAGCATATGGGCTTGATCTTATACCTGTTATAGTAATAAATAAATGCTCTGCTGAGCTGGCCCCTGTCCTCTTCAAACTCTACAACAAATGCCTTGATAAATCTTGCTTCTCTGATAGCTAGAAAATTGTCTCTGTGGTACCAGTCTTCAAGAATTCTGGTGAAAGAACCAACTCTCAAAATTATCGTCCCATCACTCTCCTTCTGCTCTTCGCTAAAATCTTTGAAGCATTAATCAATCTAGCGATAGTCTGCCATCTCGTTAATGCTTAACTTCTTTCTGACCATCAGTATGGATTTAGGCAAGCACTTTTACTGCAGATATCCTAACATTCCTCTCTGAATGCATATACCATACACTGGACAAGGCAGGTGAAGTTTGATATGTCTAAAGCTTTTGACGATGTCAGGCATAAAGGACTTCTCATGAAAATTAATTTGTATTGTATAACTGAACGAATATTTAACATAATTAGATTTTTCTGAGCCAAAAGAAAGATTCAGATTGTACATCCAAACAACATGACATTAATGCGAGTGTACCCCAGAGGTTTATCCATGGTCCTTTATTGTTCCTGATTTTCATAAATAACCTCCCTGATAAAATTCTGTCCGAGATTGGTATATTTGTTGATCACACGACACTCTATTCTCGACATGTGGGTAAAATGGAGGCGCACATATCCAAGGCAATAGCTGAATCCTTAGAAAATTACCTCCAGTCTGTAGTTGAATGGATGGATGGAAACATTTAATCCTAAGACAAAGCTCCTTTCCTTTAACAATTATAAGAAACCTTTTAAACCACTGATTGCCATGGCTAATAGCACCCCACTCGAGAGTCCAACATTCAAACTCCTCAGTCTAACATTCACAGGTAATATCAGTTGGACAAAATACATAGAAGAAACTGCCGAGGCTGCTGCAAAGAAGGTGAGCTCCCTCTACCGGGCTAGAAAACTTCTCTCACCTGCCAGTATCCTATATCTCTACAAAGAAACCATCCATCCATGCATGGAGTATTGTTGTCACATATCTGGCCTTGTGCACCAACCACTAGTCTCTCCCTCTTAGACAAGGTCCAAAAAAGAGTCTCTAATCTAATAGGTCCCACACTGTCTACCAAGCTCCAGCCCCTGTCCCATCATCACAATGTTGCATATCGGTACTTGTTTTACAAGTACTTCAATGGAATGTGCTCTGACGAACTTGCTGCTCCCCCCCCCCCCCCAACGTAAATACACCCAACCAACCTCACAATCGGCTAAATCCCACCCCTTCACCCTAGAGATCCCCAGATGCTGGAAGGCTTCCTACTCTAATAGCTTTCCTCGAACTGCCAGTCTTTGGAATTCCCTCCCTGTTCCTTGTTTTCTTGACTGTACTAACATGCAGAAATTTAAATGTAATGTGAACAAACATCTCGCTGTACAACTCCTCACTTAGGATGCCCCTATGGATATGCCCCCTAATTCACAGGAGCCCCTTCCATTTTAGTGGCAATGTTCCTTGTTTGGAGTGAATAATAAATTAAAAAAATGTTTATTTATTTATATAAAAGGATATCTCTTAATCACTATAAATTCTTTAAAACTTACTATTAAATAAAAATTATAATCCTCTATATTTGCAACATTGTTTTACTTAAATTTTTCTGTATCATTTGAAATTGATTCTCTTCAGATTCGTGATGAAACTGACACTCGTATTGAATTGCCCAGTGAGAACACCGATTCTGATATGATTATTATCACAGGCAAGAAAGCCAATGTAGAATTGGCCACAAAGAAAATTGAAGCTATTCAAAAAGAATTGGTGAGTATTTATCTTTTTTTTTTTTTTAATTATTATTGTAATCTTAACTTTATTACGAAATTAATAAAATAATTTCCCTTAAAGCAATCCAACAATTTTCAATATCAATTGTCTTTTAAATCTTGCTTTTTAAAGATGCCAGCAGTTTAACAAACTCATGGAGCATAGTGTTAGTTATGCATAAGGAAATACTGAATTACAATATAATATCAGATGTTAGCTGGAATACCTGTCCAGAACGGGTTCATTATAATAATACACATGGGAAACTTTTAATAGGTGCAAGAGATCCTTCAAAACAATCAAAAACATGTTGCTATAAAATATCAGCTTAAAAAAAAAATTAAATTTTATAGGGTTGTTTTTTTTTTTTTTGTTTTTTTTTTAAACATTAAAAAATGTTTAAGAAAAAACAAAAAATCACCCTATAAAATTTAATTTGAAAAGTTTATTTAAAAATTTTTAAAAATTTTTTTTATGTATCACATCTATATTACCATCAAATAAGTCACTTATTTAAATTAATAATACAACACTAATTTGAAATACTGTATATATAGTAGATGAAAGGATTTTAGGCAGGGTTTGGTTTCATATTTTGATTTTAATCTTAAGGGGACATAGAATTGGTGCAAAACTGTTCTGGGAATTCTACCTCTGCTTGGACAGGTATTCTAGTATTCAAGGTATTCTTCTAGCGTGTGTGTGTGTGTGTGTGTATATATATATATATATATATATGAAAAAGGAAAAAAGAAAATTACTTATATATTCGTCTTTATTTGAAGACTTCCTCAAGATGATTGATTTGAAGAAAAAATCATCTTGAGGAAGTCTTCAAATAAAGACGAAATGTTGATGAATATATGAATAATTTTGGTTTTTCATTTTCCATAATGTTGGAATATTATTTCCATAATTTTTACCATATGTATGTGTATCTCCATTCAGAATTGACACCCTATTCTGTATATAGATGAATACAATTTGAATTGTTTTTTTAATTATGATTGATATTAATCTTATGTATTTTAAAAGAATATGGCAAGTTATGCATAATAATAATAGACAAATTATTTCAATTCAATTGGAATAAATTAAAAAATCTTTTTGCTTGCATTAACCTCCCAAAATGTCTTGTCTATTATCTAGGCTAACATCAAAGAAATCACTGTGGACATTCCTTCGAAGTTCCACAACTCCATCATAGGTGCCAAAGGTCGTCTGATCCGTGCCATCCTAGAAGAATGCTCTGGCGTTTTAATCCGCTTCCCTCCTGAAGGGAGCTCTTGTGACAAAGTTGTCATTCGTGGCCCGATCGAGGATGCTGAGAACGCTCGAAGACAATTGCAGGAATTGACTAGTGAAAAGGTTAGTAACAAGTTTATCACTTTTTTTCTTTTTCTTCAACGTTATCTCCATTTTTCAAGCAGCAAACCTTCTTTGAAACATGTTGTGTTGTATAAGACCAAGAAACTATCATTTTTGTTATATCATACTCGACAACCCTTGAACTAACATTGGTACATTGTACATTAGAAAAAAAAAATGAAAGTTAAAGGTTAGACAGGTTCAATACTTTCAATTTACAAAGTCAAAAGATTTCAGAATATATTGTAATGTCATAGTCTAATAACCCTAACCCTATCCTCTCTTAAGTATTTATATCATTCAATTTCTTTCACCACTTATCATTCACTCTTTATTTGTTATTTACTCTTCGTTCCACCATCTAAAACATTCATGTACAGATGAAGTGTGCACGGTGACGAGATGACATTCTCAAAGTTTTAGTAATGTATGTATGTATGTATATATATATATATATATATATATATATATATATATATATATATATATATTAGATGAGATGGCTTGGCCATGTCGAGCGAAGCTCCAGCTGGATCTCCCGAGTCAGAAACATGTTTATCGCATCAAGTCTGCAGACTGGAAGACCGAATCTTTCTTGGGATGAGCTGCGTGACCGTGCAGCCCTGGGGATTACAAACTTAGATCCTCGCGACAGGCAGGCCCCACCCTCTTATAGAGGACTAATCAAAGGCCTGTTCAAAAATAAATCGGAAGAAGAGATATATATATATGTATATATATTAGTAATTCAGGTAAAGTAGACACCCACAGGATAAAAATCCACAGAATTTCAACCGTGCTTATAAAAAAGTGCTCAATAGTAAATAGAGCTATTTATATAATTATTTTTTTTATACAGACATGTACAAAAAGCCGTTACACTGGCATGTTTATGTTATCGATCAATAGTTATTAGAAATTAAGATCTCGTCAGGCGGAACAAAAGTCTGATCTTTCACTCAGATGTTCATATTGGAAAAGAACTTCAGACTTTTTTTTCTGCTTGATGAGATCTTAGTTTTTAATAACTATTGATCGATAACATCGATATGCCACTGTAGCGTCTTTTTGTACATGTCTGTATAAATAAAAATAATTATATATTGTTATAAGCCCCTTTAATAAGATTAAAGTTGAGCCCTGTTTGGGGAAGTTAAAAATAGACTGACACGTAGCTATAAAGCATATTCCGACAACATTCGTAGAATCTTTAGTCAGTCTTTCTTGATATGCCGCCCTTCGCATAAATAGAACTTAAATTCCCTTCTTGAATATGGTAATGTCCCATGGCCTAATGGTTACAGCGCTTACGGAGTCTAGGTTGATTCTGTGGCAGTGGTTCAAACCGTGTGACCGTCAGATTATCATCCCTGCACTGATAATAGAGAGTGAAAGCTCGAAACGCTAGTGTATGTAGGTAAAAATAATTTAATATTATTTATTTAAAATTAATATTATATATATATGCTCCCTCCACTCCTGATACCCATTTTCTTTTGAGATTTTTATGAGATTAATTTTTTAAATTTTCTTTCCACAGCAAATGTCAAGTTTCACTGCAGACATCAAGGCCAAACCAGAATATCACAAGTTTCTCATTGGACGTGGAGGAGCTAACATTAAAAAGGTGAACTTAAACAAATTTAATTTTTAATTAAAAAAAAAACAAACATAAAAAAACCCATTTTATTACAAAGCTAAACTTTGTATTCTCTCTTGGTTGTCTCTTATTCTCACATGATTAGTCTTGCCTCTGCTTCAATGAGTCCTCATATGGCTGTACAGTACCAGCCACAATGTACACCCTCTGCAACAAGCAGAGTATGTGAGTACATACAGAAAATATTTTTGGTGTTCTGTCTAAAATTATCAGTCTCAGTGAAGCTGACATGGTTACCTGCATAAAGATCATTTAGCAAAATCTAGTGCGGAGGTGGGGATACCCACATCTTCTGGAACTTCGTTTCATCAATCGAAAGCCTATCATGCGCCACTAAGTATGTTGATTTTATGTCCTATATGATCGTTTGCCCCACAAGTGTTGGGTCTTGTTTTTGATGGTACTGGTTGATTAGCCACAATCAGTTGAGATTGGTGGGAACCAGTTTAGTCGCTGATAATCTAACTATGCAGCAGGTGTGGCCTTGGGTTAGCACTCAAGTGACCTCATATTCCATGTACACCAACCCTAATTAAATTTACTAGTGGGACCCGTGGAAATTCCAGTTGTACCCTTTATCTGTTGTATATTGCTGCCGTGCATTTCATGGACGTCCTACACAAATTCAGACCCCACAATATTATTATACCACCTTTGGTTTAAACTGAAACATACTTATCCAAGTACTCAGGTTAATGTAGTTCCAGAATATATCTAGTTATGGGGGTCTATCTCCAAAACTTGTGTAGGAGTTTGTGATATATTTCCACACTATCAACATCCAACATTAATGCCCCATCCCCCTCACACAATATTATTGTACCTTTTTTTGAAAAGAACAGATACTATATATTGATCGTAGCTTGAAAAGCAAGAAAGTGTATTTTAGTTAGTTTTCACATTCAACACAACAGCAACAGCAGATGAAATTTAAAGAATATCTTTTAAAATTAAAAAAAAATTTTTTTGACGATTGGCCCCATCTTTCAAAAAGGTGGAGCGTGATGACGTATATACAAACAGGAAATTGCCTGAGTGTATCCATATTATTATATGGATACACCATATTTTGTGATAATATAAGAAGTTGTTTTTCTAGGATTTTTCTTATCTAATGTAATTAGCTTAATATTTTTTTCATAAGTAATAAAAAAAAAAAAATTCAATTTCTATATCTGTACATTTAGTCATTAGTGTTAAATAAAAGAATTTGAAGAATTTTAAGTTTTTTTAAAAACTTTTCGTGAGGTAGATAGAACAGCTAATTTATTTTTGCTGTAGAGCGATGGGCCTCGCCACACGGGACTTCCTCAACAGCCTCGGTCTATTAATAACGTGCCATATCGGGGGCACATCGTGAAATGACTTGTCTTTACGATCACCTCTTCATCACCACTATCCTGCCTTGAGCCTGCTTTCGGCCTGCTAAGCCAGCACAACATTTGATGAAACTTTCTGATATTTGCGTATTGGTTTTATTAATTAACTATTAAAATAAAATAAAAAATGGACTTCGCGTGTTTACAACTGGTTTCCAAATTAAATATTTTATCAGTTAAATTATCATTTTTTAAATGATTTCTTAGCCCAAACTACTAGGATTACTATTTATAATCTTGGTTCAATTGTAGTATAGGGACCGTTGAAATAGCTCATCTTTTTGCTTGCTTTTCACCAATAGTTTATATAAAATTGACTTGGTTTTAACATTTTAGTTTCATTATTTTAATTCCGGATTCACACCAAAAATTAAATATGCAGATTAAAATATCAAAGATGGTTATTCTTTGACTGAACATAAAACCGTATTTTTGTCGATAAAATGTTTATTGACTTGAATATCAGCAGAAAGATTTATTGTGAACATGAAAATATAACATGACAAGAACATCAGTCAGTCGTGAGACTGCATACCTGACAATGTAAGGATGGGCCAAAGTCTTATCTGGGCCTTATTTCTCCATATTGTATGAAGTATTCCCAAAGTTATGCCAACGTTGTGAAAATGTTGATAACGCAAAAACTATTTATCTGATCAGGCTGAAATTTTGCATGGTGGTTACTGTTATCAAAAAGCATCAGATCATCATCATCATCATCATCATCATCATCCGGTTTTGGTATTTATGGTGCTGTGAGTGTCCCTGACCCCAGGGTGGGCAACACCAGACATTGTTTCATGCCTGGTCTCCATGCAGTCCCATCCAAAGGATTTATAACAGTCATGCTGCATGCAATCAAATCACTTCTTACGCACTCAAGCCAGGTTTTCCTTAGTCTACCAGGCTCCCTAGTGTCTGGGTTATCCAGGTGTGTTATGGAGTTCCATAATCCATACATTGAATTTTGAAAAATCCATAAATGTGACCATAAATGACCAATACACTCGAAAACCCATGAGCACATCAACTGAAATCTATTATGCTAAAGTTGAGTGAATCAACATTGGTTTCCTAAAGGCTTTTTCCTGTATACTTTGATTACGTAAATATGTGTACAGCTATTTTTTAGTTCTGGGATTGAGTTATGTTTGAAAAATAAAAAATCCATTTTAATTCTAATTAGCCGTAATTTTCAATTAATTCAAGTGACACATCACTTACTGAATTACTGTTACTCTCACTCTCTCACTGTATGTTGTTTGACCCCCCCCCCCCCCTTCAATGTCTATCACTCGTTTCCGTCAGTTTTATTACTTTTGACTGCTGATAATAAGCAAGCTATAAAACTGAAGATAGAAAAATTTGTTCACATTACATTTAAATTTCTGCATATTGGTACAATCGGGAGGAGCAGGGAGGGAATTCCAAAGGCAAGCTATTAGAGTAAGAAGCTTTCCCGCATCTGCGTACCTTTACAGTGAAGGAATGGAATTTTGCTGATTGTCGGATTGGTCGAGAGTATTTATGTTGAGGGGCGCACAAGTGCAGCAAGTTTGTCGAGGCACATTCCATTGAAGTACATATAAAACCAGCACAAGGAACACAACATTGTGCCGATGGGACAGAGGCTGGAGCTTGGTAGACAGTGTGGAACCAATTAGATTAGCGGTTCCTTTTTGAATCCTGTCTAAGAGGGAGAGACTAGTGGTTATTGCACCAGCCCAGATGTGACAATAATACTCCATGCATCGATGAATGGCGGCTTTGTAGAGATATAGGATCGTGGCGAGTGAGAAGTTTTCTAGCCCGGTAAAGGAAACTCACCTTCTTTCAGCAGACTTGACAGCATTTACATTAACAAAAGGAAATTTCACCAAGCAGTAATATTATTTAACCCATAGCTGGAAAGAGAGAGGGGAGGTGGATAGCGAAGAGAAAGAAACTAAATTTGGATTTTGTCTTTATTTAAAAAAAATTAACTTGGCTTTGCAAACTCACTTTTCCTGATTCAAACAATCTAACCGGAGCTTAACGGTGACCCAACAGCCCCCCCCCCCCTTTTTTTTTACTGTAGTATAAATATCAAAGTTGATGAGTTTGAAGAAAAATAATGTAAACAATTGTCTACATATTTTATTTAAAAAAATCTTTTTCCTCAAGGTTCGTGAAAAAACTGGTGCCCGTGTTATATTCCCAACTGATCAAGACAATGACCCTGAACTCATCTCTATAATTGGAAGGAAAGAATCAGTAGAACAGGCCAAGCTAGAACTGGAAGGACTCATTCAAAATTTGGTACGTATTTTTTTCTTTCATTTCTTTTCCAAAAATTAAAGGAATTTTTTTTTTTTTTTTTTTTTTTTTTTTTTTTTTTCTTTTACTGATTTCATTTCATCATAAAGTTTCATCTTTGTAAATATCCTAAATGTTTCCCTTTTTTTTTTAAAAAATTTCTTTTTAGGATAATATTGTTGAAGGAGAAATCAATGTTGATCCCAAACATCACAGATATTTTGTAGCTCGTCGTGGTGAGGTGCTGCGTCAGATCGCCGATGACTATGGTGGTGTGACAGTCAGCTTCCCTCGCAGTGGAGTCAAGAGTGACCGCGTGGTTATCAAGGGGGCCAAGGACTGTGTTGAAGGAGCCAAACGTAGGATCCTTGAGATCGTTGCTGATCTGGTAAATATTTTCTTCTCAAATTTATCTAATATTAATAATAAATGTCAGACGTATATTTACTAATCGTTACACTTCAGCATTCAAAAGTAATTTTTAAGTCTTTTAAACTAATGGATAGAAAGTAATTTCCAGTTTGAATGAAAGTGTAAAGGTAAGTCAAGTATTATGGTTGTTTTGTGCTTCTAAACCAAAGGAAACCATTAATTCTCAGATTCTGCAAAGAACCATTATGATAAAACGGATGTGAGGTCTGTTTTATCACGGAATTCTGCTTTTTTTTATCTAGAAAAAGCGAATTTCTGCTTAAATCACTGAAGCCTCCCATGAATACGAGTTCTTTGCTTTTTGGTTGAAATCCACTATTTTTTTAGAAATAAGAAAAACTGATTTCTACTAAATCGCTAGAGCCATACTACTTTATTTTTTTTGTCACTGTTTAGCTGGATTTTATTTTTCTTCCTCTCTCTCGTTTTATTTTCTCTTTTCCTGTTTTTCTTTATTCTTTTTCTCTCTTGCCTTGCCTTCCTTTTTCCTCTTATGACAGTTTTCTCTGAAAACTGAAATTGTTAATTTTGCCGTGAAGACTTGGACTTGAAACGATTCATAAAGGCTGTGGCGGTTTTAGATTACTTTTGTTTCATCAAAGAATGACTTCCTGTCTCCTTCCCCCCACATGTGCACTTGGTGTCTTTCTCTTACTTTTAACTTTCCTAGTCGTTGGAGTTTAAGAAAGTTGTTTTTGTGCTACACACACGGGGTTGAGAAATTCATCTCGATTTCAGCTTATTTTCTCTATTGGCTACACACGTCCTTGATGAAATGTTAAATTGAAATTATTGTCTTCACTAATGAACCTGCTACCGAAGAAACTATCTTAAATAGGATAATCCTCTGCCCTCAATGATATGGACTCTGTATAATTTAAAAAAACAAAAAAAAAACAAAACTTTTTCTCTTTTTTTCATTACTTAATATAAAACCATGGCAGCACAAAGCATTTACTATTTCAATGTTTGGGTACACTTTGAACCGTATTTTCAATCCTTCAGGCACCTAAACATCAAATATAGTAAGCCTTTTTTAATAGACTAACATGGTGACACCAGTAATCATATTTTGTAATAAGTAAAATGTTTAATTTTAAGTTTCTCACTAATTTTTTTTTTTTCATGGTGGTATAATTCTAAAGAACTGAAACTTTCTAATCAAAATCTTGAATTTTTTTTTTTTTTAGGATGCTCAAGTCGTGGTAGAATGTGTGATCAGCCAAAAGTTCCATCGTACCGTGATGGGAGCTAGAGGACTGAAAGTGCAAGAGATCACACGGGTCCATGACGTGGCAATCAAATTTCCTGACCGCCCTGTTAACGGAGGTCAGTAAAGACTACTTTTGATCTTTTTTACAATGTTTGCAATTACATATTGATTTTATGATCAACCGTACAAAATACATTGTTTCCTGTTATCTCGTACAGCGCATTTTGTTTGAATTAGTTTGATCATTGTCAGTTTCTATTTTCCCATATACTAATCATCATCAAGCCCTGTCACTCCATTTTGGGCACCAAGGTTCGCCAAGCATCCCGGTCGTGGACAAGCTTTTCAAACCATCCGTCCATGTATGACCAATCTTCTTTTTATCTGCCTCCAGCCTACGACACCAGGAATTTCTTGGACTGCCTCTTTCTTTTTCTTTCTAAGTTTCAAAAGAGGGCAGACTTGTTCAAAATGGAGGCCTGCAAAGGGTGGCCAATCCTTCTCCAACGTCTTTGTTGCAATGGCATTCACCTTGGTCTGGTTGAGTTGGCTTCTTCCCTAGCCTGCACTACATCCCGAATCATGGCTGCCCAGAACGAGGTGACACGATATGTCTAACTGACTTCCACTGTTGAAGGCCAACCACCTGTAGGCCGTAGAGCTAAGCCAAGTCGTCCTTGATGGTTGGTGTCCAGGTCCCCAGCTGTTTGCCGATACATTTGTGGTAGGGAGGTTTACATTGCGACTTAACTCTCCCTTCGGGTGACAAGCTACAACTTAGCCCTACTTAAACTATCCCCTTCCAGTTTCCCACATAAACCTTTGTGAGTTTGAATTTGTTTCTAATGCTGTCCTTGTACCTCTTTTTCTGCTTGTGTTGAGGATGCTTTCAGAGGTGTAGATCGCTGTAAAATAGTTGCTTTGAGATTCTATCATCTGTCGTGCAAACCATGTGTCGTTCCCAGCATCTTTGATAGCATGTTACTAAGAGACTCAATACTTGGACATTTTGCTCTGACGTGGATCTCTGGATTAGACAGATTGATGCCAAACAGAAATAATCATGTAACTGTGTTTGTTGATGCAATGCCATTCACCTTAGTAGGGTTGAGTCGGCTTCTTCCTTAGCCTGCACTATATTTTCAACTATGGTGGCCATTGCATGGCGGTCTTGAACGAGGTCGTAAGATATAGTTAACCAATCGCAGTTCCACCGTCATAGATCGACCACTTGTGGACTCGAGAGCTAAGTCCGGCCCGATGGTTGTCACCTCTATCCTCAGCTGTGCACCAGTACGCTTGCACCACCCAGGTAGAGATGTAGGATGGATTATGTCGCAAATTAAGCCTCTTTGCCTGGTTGGCGCAAGAGTATTTGTAGGAAGCTGAGGCATATTTGTAAGTCACTGTACTGTTCTTTGCCACAGTTCCCTAATAATTGGTCAGCAATTTTTGAGGGTCCTTCAGAGGTAGGTGTTGGTAATGTCTGGCTTTTCCTCATAACGGAGCCAATTGTTCTCTACACCCTGCTTCATAGAGAACTGTCTTCACCATCAAACTACAAATCCTGCTCTTGAGTTTTGTAGACAAGTCCAAAGCTCACCAGATATTTTAACTGGTCAAATGCTTTACCAATTCGGGCTTTAACATGCGCGTCGGTCCCTCCGCGCTTGTCAATAGCACTAAGTAAATCTCTCCACTTTCTCGAATCTTTCCCTTTTGTAAAATTGTTTGTATTCACGCTGAGGACGCTACTTGGTATAAACTGTTTTAAAATTTTTCACAAACAATTTTGTTAATTGCTTTTTAGCTTAAAAATTAAACCTTTTCCCACCACTTCACATCTCTATTCACTCTTCATTGTCGTCTGCTACATGTTGCAGTCGCATTGTTGTCTGCTACATGTTGCAGTCGCATTGTTGTCTGCTACATGTTGCAGTCGCATTGTTGTCTGCTACATGTTGCAGTCGCATTGTCGTCTGCTACATGTTGCAGTCGCATTGTCGTCTGCTACATGTTGCAGTCGCATTGTCGTCTGCTACATGTTGCAGTCGCATTGTCGTCTGTTACATGTTGCAGTCGCATTGTCGTCTGTTACATGTTGCAGTCGCATTGTCGTCTGTTACATGTTGCAGTCGCATTGTCGTCTGTTACATGTTGCAGTCGCATTGTCGTCTGTTACATGTTGCAGTCGCATTGTCGTCTGTTGCAGTCGCATTGTCGTCTGTTACATGTTGCAGTCGCATTGTCGTCTGTTGCAGTCGCATTGTCGTCTGTTACCTGTTTGTGGTAGTGATCAGCAAAGTCATAGTTATTAATATCCTACTTAAAGACTGAACTACGTTTGAGATTTCATATGTAACATTTCCGTCATTTTTATTCATATATTTATTTTCCTGTATGTAGAGCGTTCGTCGCAGCCTCCCACTGAGGAAACTGATTCCTCCACGACTGCTATTCCTAATGGAGATGTCAGTCCAGACTCGGAGACACCCCCCCCTCCTGACACTAATAAAACAGATGTTATCATCATTACTGGAAAACCTAATAATTGTGAAGAGGCAAAGAAAGCTTTATTGGTGAGTGAATAACTTTTTAAAAATCCTCTTTTTATTAATCACTCTTGAAATGTTTCTACTTTTTATTTTATTAAGTCTTAAAATATGACCCCACCTCCGCTTTTCAATAGTATAAAATTACTTCCAAATCAAATATTACATGGATCAATTCAAGTGTTTCATTTTTTTCGAAACCGTATTATCTAAAATAGTTTTAAATTTAAATTGAACTACTTGACATGTGCATTCTCCATAGAGCTTCACCACATGCTGGAGAACAAATTTCCTCCACTTATCATGGTCTTTGGCCAGTCTTTTAGCTGTCAGGAGCAGCATACCAGTATTAACCCTCATCTGGTCGTTCACTTGATCTTCAATTAAATCTTCTTTATATGCTTTCTTTACATAGCTGAAATCTGGTAGCCGGAAAACATGTCCAAATCATGTTCTCTTTTTTTTTTCACTGTGTAACTAAGGAGATAAATTCTTGGTCCACATCTTCATCCAGATGCTGCAGATGTGAGTGGCATCTCGCAGCGCGTACTCCTCTCCTACAAAACCACGCTTGATACCATTGCAAACCCATTGAGCATGCCTCTTGCCATGTTGCATAATCATGGTGCAATGCCTTTGTCTTTTCTCAGGAGTGAAACTGATGTGGTCTCCTTTGTATTGTTTGTGCTGCCCTTCTGCTGATCCCTTTTCACTTATTGATTTGCCCGGATGAAGCAGACATTTAAAAAAAAATTTTAATAAATGTTTTTTGTATTTTTTATATATTACCCTGCATTATTGTTCGTCTTCATTTGTGTTTCTCTTCAGGCCCTTGTTCCGATTACTGTGGAAGTGGAAGTGCCATTTGAATTCCATCGTTTCATTATTGGCCAAAAAGGAAAAGATGTACGTAAGATGATGGAAGATCACGAGGTGAGCATCACCGTTCCTCCTCCTGAGGATAAAAGCAACGTGATCGCGGTAACTGGTCCACCTTCCAACGTGCAAGGAGCTAAGGTAGCTCTCGAAGAGAAATGTGTTGTATTGGAAAATGAAAAGCAAGATAAAGTAAGTCCTATTTTTGAAAAAAATATTTTAAGACTCTAATACTACAAGGTTACTATAAGTACCTGATGTCATCTTTTATATTGGTAATCTTACTAAGTTTTTATATAAGCATTTATTCGGAATATTTTGAAATAATAAATTTTGCATGGTTACTGATGCTGGTCACTTCTTTCACACCCTTGTGATCTGGGCTTGACTCTGTAGTTAAGGGCTGGTCACTGGAACAATCTCACATGAGAAGAAATGGAGACAATTTAATTTTTAGCTTTATTCTTCATACATGACTACGATGAAAAAGTCACAATACGATAGACTTTCTGACTGATTTTCAGAATAAGGAGAGAAAAACTACTTGAATCCACAACCCTAACTAAGTGTTTTTGAATAAATCATCAGAGGGAGGGGGTATAAAGACCCTCTAATTATCTTGACTCTACATAATCTTTCAAGTTCTAACTGCAACTCTTTCAGATCTATATCTAGTTACCAGACTAGATTGACTGTTTCCTTAGTCTCTCGTATATCAGGCTCCACTTATACTGGGGTCAAACCCTGTCCATCAAACTTGCTAACTTTATTCCGACTCTTACTTTGATTCAGAATACATAAAATGCTTTCATCTAGTAACGAGTGTTGTACACCCTCCGTCAAAAATAACAACAAAAAAAAACTTTCACCAGAAATAATGAATTAAGAAATAATGGTCAAAAGATGGAATTAAGTGGGAATTTCTGGGAACTATCAGATGAAATATTTAACAGAATTTCTTTAAATATTGTATCGATAGTGTAAATGTTCTGTACGATTTTAAAAATTAAAAAAACTCTGAGTTAATGTGTTTGTTTGTTTTTATTTTTATTTTTTTATTTTTTATTTTTTATTTTTTTTTTTAGATTTACTTTGAAATATTGAAAAAAAAACAAAAAACGCAGACACACCATACCATCTTTGATTTGATACAATACATTGATAAATATTTAATCGATAATTATTGAATTCATCAATATTGTCACTTTATCTACCTTTGCCTCGTATGATTTTCTTGCAAACAGTGTCTTCAACTTTGCATTGTCACTGCTTTCAAATACTAAAACTTAGACACTATACACAATGCTTCAAGAAAACTACAACATCCTTTTTAGTTTTTGTTGAACTGGAGATAGTTAAAGAGGCAAAACAAAAATTTAAAGAAATCTCTATTGTAATCATTCATTTTGGATTTAAAAACTTTTTTATGCAGATCTTGCGTAGTTTCAAGCTTGAAATTGAGGTGGAGCCAACTTACCACCCCAAGATCATTGGCAGGAAAGGAGCCGTTATTTCCAAGATACGTGCCGATCACGATGTGAATATTCAGTTCCCAGATAGAGGCGATGCCCAGAATGTAATCACTATTGTTGGTTATGAAGCGAATGCTACCAAAGCGAAAGAAGCGATCTTGAAGATTGTTGAAGAATTGGTAAGTAAACATTTTTATCGAATACAAGCTAAAGTATCACGCTCCAATGGTTTTCTTAAATTTTCCTTTTTTCGTTTTTTTTTTTTTTTTTTTTTTTTTTTTTACACTTCAAATTGTAATAAAAAGGGTCGCCTTAAGATGCGCTCATTTTTAGGGCACCAAAAGTTCATCCTGGAAACGGAAGATTATTTTAAAGATCACAGGAATGATTGAAGTAATGGGTAATTTTTGTTATAAAGAGATGGGAAAATATTGGCTACCATGAAAAATTTTAGAATGTGAAGTGATCTAATTGAATCCTTCACAATTTTAAATGAACAAAATTATTTATTTTATCTATATATATAAATATCTCTTTTCGATAGAAAGAAAGGTTAAAGAATCTACATAAAAACTAAATGAATTCATATGTAAAATTTACTGGGAAGACAAGGAAGTGGTTGCGAATCTCTGAGTGAACGCCGAAGAGTTATTAGGGCCGAACCACACTTAAAACTTCAAATATATTCTATTTTGATGAAATTTAAATAATCTATAAAATTTTCCAGATAATTGGGACAAACCCTGCTTAAAAAAAAATTGTTATTCTAATGAAACTTAAATCATACGTATAAGACGCTGATAACTAAAAAAAAAAAGAAGTAATATGGTGTTATGAGCATAGCGAAAAGGGATAGTTGTGTTCCTCAATCGATTCTGAGCAACGTCTGGTCTTTCTGCTAGTTTTTAATATATCAACGAGAGATAGCAATTTAATAACTTACTCAAATAAGCATCAGGATTTATTTACAGAGGAATTATTGCGAATCATGTTAAGAATGAAACTAGTGTAAATATTTAAAAAAAACAAAACGTTTTTTGATTATGGTATAAAAGTATTGGGAGCTTTCAGATGAGATTTTTAAAACAAGTTGAACTTAGTGAAAGTT
The DNA here is from genome assembly GCA_963556195.1 of Sepiola atlantica. Lineage (NCBI taxonomy): Eukaryota > Metazoa > Mollusca > Cephalopoda > Sepiida > Sepiolidae > Sepiola > Sepiola atlantica. Next base: position 157,430,220 of record OY744522.1, on the reverse strand, counting down.
ATACTGATGTAATAAAAAGAAAGTAAAAATGAAATCATTTTTTAAATTTTGTATGTATATATATATACTGTAACTTAAATTTAACATTTAAAAATTTTTTTATTTATTAATGTTTACATTATTGTGCATATTTTATTTTTTAACAAGATTTCTATGGAGACATGAATATAATAAAATTAGTATACATAGTATAGGTTTCAAGGACCCCAGAAATAAAAAAAATAAAAATATGAAAGGGACGAATTCGGGTCTACACCGGTTTCTTCCGGATGACCTGTGCACACTGTAAATAAACAGAAATAAAAAAAAAAAAAAAAAAAAAAAAAAAAACGCACCAAAAAATAAATATTTAATACCCCCCTTTTCTTAAAATAAATCTTTCCCTATATAAAAATTGACCTTGTGACGATAAACCAAACAACTCAGGTTTATTATCCGTTTGTTAACAGTGTGTCCAGGTCAACCGGAAGAAACCAGTGTAGACCCGAATTTGTCTCTTTCATACTTGCTTATTTCTGGGGTCTTCGAAACCTAATTGATCCTAAAATAAAAAGTGATGAAAATCATGTTTCAAACTGAAGAGTGGCAGATCGATGTCAACCAAGTGCTGAATATATCGAGCCCTGGTTTGAACAGTGCTGTACTATGGTGCCGAAACATGGCCAGTTTGTGGTGAAGAATTGCAGTTGCAAGAAGTATTCGACCATCTTGAGAATAGGCTACCCGCAGCTCATTTGCAATTCCACTGTACACACACTTTACCAATGTTATGTCCTGACGTCTGCATTGGCCATGTTCTATCTTGACCTATTGTCGAGTTTTCAATTCAATCCATGGTGCCGGTGAAGAATTGTTTGATGTCAGGATGGAACTTACTGTCTCCTTTTTTAAGACAGTGGGCGTATACCCAAAACCTAATATCTATAAGCCCAATAAACCAAACCAAATTCCCCATTTTATCGACTGCAGACTGTTTATTTACAAAATATACATATGTGAAAGAAATTAATCTACAAATGATTTATATACAAAATAGAATCTATTAAATATTTGAAAATTAAAAAAACCTCAAATACCAAAATCTTTTACCAAAATAATAATAGGGTTGATATGCCGTAAAACAAATCAAACAATCCATGGTGTTGGATCTATCTCAACATTGGTCAAAATGACAAGATCAAAACTTAACCGACAAGTGAAAGCTGACCTTGAGACAATCGCTGTCTCTTAGCCTCAAAACTAATATCTATAAGCCCAATAAACCAAACCAACCCCCCATGGGTTAAATAGAATTTATCGATTGCGGACTGTTGATTTAAAAAATATACAAACCATTTGTATACAAAATAGAATCTATTACATATTTGAAAATAAAAACCTCAAACATAAAATAAAAGCCTTTTACCCAAAGAAATGGATTTAGCATTAAATAACTTAAAGGGTTGATATGCAGTAAAACGATCAATCTGTGCCTCAGGTCTACGATTATCGACAATTGAATCGTGCTGGTGGAGATTGCCAGGTGAGACTTTTAAAAATCATTTGGCATGGGCAGCACTTATTCAAGATGCCATCCAGATCAGAGACCGGGCTGGCTCAACTCTTCCTGACTGATAGCTGATACATGTCCATAGCCTCTCATAGTCATGATTACTTTCTTGAACTTTGTATCTCTTTGTTAATTCTATAAAAGTTTTCAGGTCAAAACTAGATGTTTGAAATATTTAACAGGTACAGAATGAAAGGTTGTTGATATACTTAATATTAAATGAACTTAAAAAATTGTTTTATACAGGATAGCATGTCGTCCATTGAAGTGAAAGTGGATCACAGAGTCCACCCCCGCATCATTGGCTTAAAAGGCCGTACAGTTCGCCGCCTTATGGAAGATTACAAAGTGGACATCAGGTTCCCTCGTCAAGATACTGATGATCCTGATACTATAACCATTACTGGTGCTGAAGAAGACTGTCTCGATTGTAAGGATTATCTGATGACTATTGAAGAAGAATATGTAAGTTAAAATAAACCAATTTTTAAAACATTTTAAACTTTTTACGTAAAAGGTTGACACTACTTGTGAAAACTACTTATGAATATGTGTTAAAGTTGCTAATTTTAATGTGTTCACTACTTGATGGTTGACTCTGGGGGTGTTTGATACTGGCTGGTTGACTCTGGGGGTGTTTGATACTGGCTGGTTGACTCTGGGGGTGTTTGATACTGGCTGGTTGACTCTGGGGGTGTTTGATACTGGCTGGTTGACTCTGGGGGTGCTTGATACTGGCTGGTTGACTCTGGGGGGGGGTGTTTGATACTGGCTGGTTGACTCTGGGGGGGGGTGTTTGATACTGGCAGGTTGACTCTTGGGGGGGGTGTTTGATACTGGCTTGTTAACTCTGGGGAGGGGGGTGTTTGATACTGGCTGGTTGACTCTGGGGGTGTTTGATGCTTGCTGTTTGATTTATTTAAAAAAAAATTTTTTTTTATTCATTTATTTATTTAAAAAAATTTTTTTTTATCATAGTTCACCCCCCCCCCCCCCCCCCCAAAAGACAGGTCACCACTGTAGACGTAAGGGGCTACTAAGAATTAGAGGGAACGTTTTGAGGGTCATCCTAAATTGGGAGGTGTGCAGCGATATGTCTGTTAACATCAGTCTTAAATTTCTGAATGTCAGTACAGTCGGGGGGGGGGGGAGCAGGGAGGGAGTTCCAGAAGCCTGCAGCACAAGGAAAGAAACTATTGGAGTAGAAGGCTCTCCGGCATCTGGGGACCTCCACAGTAAATTGATAAAACTTAGCTGATTGTCGGGTTGGTCTAGTGTATTTACATCGAGGGGGCACCAGAGCAGCAAGTTCATCGGAGCACACTCCATTGAAGTACTTGTAAAACAAACACAAGGATGCAACATTGCAACGATAGGACAGGGGCTGGAGCTTGGTAGATAGTGAGGGACTTATTAGTGACTCTTTTTTGAACCTGTTCTAAGAGGGAGAGACTAGTGGATGGTGCACCAGCTCAGATGTGGCAATAATACTCCATGCATGTGCGGGTGGTGGCTTTGTAGAGATATAGGATAATGTCAGAAGTTTACTAGCATGGTAGAGGGAGCCCTCCTTCTTTGCAGCAGCCTTGGCAATATCTTCAATGTATTTGTTCCAATTCATGTTACCTGTGAATGTGAGGCCGAGGAATTTGAACGTTGGACTCTCAGGTAGGGTGTTATTTGCTATGGCAATCAGTCGACTCTGGGCGTGTTCGATGCTTGCTGGTCGACTCTGGGCGTGTTCGATGCTTGCTGGTCGACTCTGGGCGTGTTCGATGCTTGCTGGTCGACTCTGGGCGTGTTCGATGCTTGCTGGTCGACTCTGGGCGTGTTCGATGCTTGCTGGTCGACTGCGGGCGTGTTCGATGCTTGCTGGTTGACTGCGGGCGTGTTCGATGCTTGCTGGTTGACTGCGGGCGTGTTCGATGCTTGCTGGTTGACTGCGGGCGTGTTCGATGCTTGCTGGTTGACTGCGGGCGTGTTCGATGCTTGCTGGTTGACTGCGGGCGTGTTCGATGCTTGCTGGTTGACTGCGGGCGTGTTCGATGCTTGCTGGTTGACTGCGGGCGTGTTCGATGCTTGCTGGTTGACTGCGGGCGTGTTCGATGCTTGCTGGTTGACTGCGGGCGTGTTCGATGCTTGCTGGTTGACTGCGGGCGTGTTCGATGCTTGCTGGTTGACTGCGGGCGTGTTCGATGCTTGCTGGTTGACTGCGGGCGTGTTCGATGCTTGCTGGTTGACTGCGGGCGTGTTCGATGCTTGCTGGTTGACTGCGGGCGTGTTCGATGCTTGCTGGTTGACTGCGGGCGTGTTCGATGCTTGCTGGTTGACTGGGCGTGTTCGATGCTTGCTGGTCGACTGTGGGCGTGTTCGATGCTTGCTGGTCGACTGTGGGCGTGTTCGATGCTTGCTGGTCGACTGTGGGCGTGTTCGATGCTTGCTGGTCGACTCTGGGCGTGTTCGATGCTTGCTGGTCGACTCTGGGCGTGTTCGATGCTTGCTGGTCGACTCTGGGCGTGTTCGATGCTTGCTGGTCGACTCTGGGCGTGTTCGATGCTTGCTGGTCGACTGCGGGCGTGTTCGATGCTTGCTGGTCGACTGCGGGCGTGTTCGATGCTTGCTGGTCGACTGCGGGCGTGTTCGATGCTTGCTGGTCGACTGCGGGCGTGTTCGATGCTTGCTGGTCGACTGCGGGCGTGTTCGATGCTTGCTGGTTGACTGCGGGCGTGTTCGATGCTTGCTGGTTGACTGCGGGCGTGTTCGATGCTTGCTGGTTGACTGCGGGCGTGTTCGATGCTTGCTGGTTGACTGCGGGCGTGTTCGATGCTTGCTGGTTGACTGCGGGCGTGTTCGATGCTTGCTGGTTGACTGTGGGCGTGTTCGATGCTTGCTGGTTGACTGTGGGCGTGCTGGCTGGTTCATCAGACTAACATAAAAGATTATTCATCTTCAGCCATGTAAAATTAAGAAATAAATTATGGCTAAGAATAGCATAAAATCAAATTTATATTTCATTATTTTTCTTCGCAAAAATCATGAAATATAGATCAGTTAATTTATCTAATTTTATATAAAGTTAGGTATGTGTACATGCTTATATATTTGTATGACTATACAATTCAATCCAAAATTAATTAATCAATGAATATTAATTTTGTAACACAGCTGCTAGGTGTAACGGTTGGGTAATGTGGGCTATATTTAATTTAATTTCAGTTTTAGGCAAAGAGAGGGTAGAAGCCCATTCTGAAAATTCAGATACTGTCAATTTTGTGAAATTTTAACAATAGATATTAGACATCAATTAATAAATATTCCTTTAATCTCAGGTTCTTTAGAATATTTGAAAGTGCTTTTAGGAGGTGTAATATGGAAACAACCTCGCATTTGAAAATTCAAATATTTCAGATTTGCATTAAATTTGATTCATAATAATTAGATAGTAATTAAGCAAGATTTCTGTTTTTTCAATTTTTTAAGCTGAAGTTTTAAATTTAGGACATTTGCAAGAATTAATCATGTAATAAGGATTCTAGATTATTTTAATTTTATGTTTTTTAAAACGAAGAAAATCTATTTGGAAAAAAAAATTAATTTCGTTTCTTTGTTCTAATATATTTTGGTTATTTTATGGACCTAACCGATAATTGCCTCTCGTGACCCCAGATTGAATCAAAGGAAAATTTTAATGGAGTCTTTAGATTCTGTGAAAAATGTAACTCATATTGAAACTTATTTTAATGTTCTGTTAACATATCGATTTCTATAATACACAAACAAACATTGACTATATAGATGTTCAATGATCATTAATTAATCATTTGAAATATGCCGGTTTTTAGCCAAACTATTTAAAATCAAACTTATATTGTATTTTTCCATCCTATTTCAGTTGCAAGATGTCATTGACCAAGAATATTTGGATAATCTGAAATCCCCGCCTCGTGCCGAAGTAAATGGAGCCACCAAAGCGTCAAAGGGCTTCTTTGTTAAGGACGCCCCTTGGGATAAAGTACCTGATACAGCCAGCACAGACGAGTTCCCTTCTTTTGGAACAGTGGTAACCCCAAAACCTTCTCAGGCTTGGGGTCCCCTTAAACGTAAATAGACACTGTCCCCTACACTTATTCATTGAAGCCATTAAAAGGCTTTTTCTTTTCTTGAAATAAGTATTCTCATCTTTTACCTCTCCCTCCTCTAAATTTCCTGCATTAAGATTACTTAATTTTCAAGATTTTCTCAATTTTTAAAATCTTTAAAGATTTTTAAAAAATTTTATTTTTTATTTTTTAAGTTACTTATGTTCAAGAATTAAGAATAAGGGGGACATGTTTACATTGTCTTTTTTGAAAAAAAAAATGAAAAGTTTTTCTTTTAATAATTTTTCAAGTCATGTTCAACACCAGTTTATCTCATTGTCTTCTCTTCTGCACCCGGTTTTCAGTTTATGTCTGCAAGTTGTCCTCCTCCTCCTGAATACTGAGAACTTGTTTTCATTTTAAATTGCTTCCAGTAGAGAGTTTCTCTGCTTAAAATCCGGGGATGTAGCAGAAAAAATTGCATTCTCTCCAAAGAATTTGTTCAACTGCAACAGGGTTTGTTGACAGATGGACAAAAGTGATAAAACAAAAATAAAGTTTTCATATTTTTATTTTTTAAAATATTTTTAGAGATTCTCTTATTTTATTTGACTCTATTTCTCCGATGAGGTATTATTTACATGTTTTGGACTGTTTTCGCCATCGTGCCTGCTGTCAACCAAGATGGTGGAAAACCGTCTGAAATATGTAAATATCTGCTTGTGTTTGACATGATCTATATACTCAGGTTGTTAAGGATAAATTGAAAACGATCAGGAAAGTTTTTAATTTTTAAAACACCTTTTTTTTTTCTATAAATAATAAACAAAGCAAGTAAATGATTTCTCTAGTTTTTTTTCTATGATTTGTATGCGGTGACTGGACAGGCTGGCTCAGACCAGCAGATGCATCCCCCCCCCCCCCTTCCATTTTTCTTTCTCACATATATATATGTATATGTATATATATATATCAATTTAATAACATTTTCTCCATTCTTTAAACTATTGCACAATAGTTTGAAAATTTAGACACTTTTTTTCTGTCACTGTTAAGAGGTAGTTCACCTAACATTAAAGAAACACTGTTATTGATAGATAGGATGCCTCCATCTACTCCAAATAGAGGGTAACTGTATGACATAAAATCACCCATAGGGTTGATATGCCATTTAAAAAACCTTATCAAATAAGGTTGGGGGGGGGGGGGCGATGAATAGTGATTTGTTTTGTTAGAACTATCTAGAACACTAAAAATCAGAAAATAATTTCAGTCAATCAAAATTGTCTGAAACTGCCCCCCCCCCCCCCAGACACTTGTATGTGTCATCTTGTTAGAAGTGTTAATACTTAACTTCTAATATTTTCTGCCTTCCTAAACATAATCACTTTAAAATGATTGTTAATTTTCCAACATGTTTAATGCTCTATATTTGCACTTCTGAAACCTAAAGTGGAAGTTTTATTAAGCAATAAACCGCCGTACAACTTAACTAACCCCTTCCCCTCCAAATAGGAAGAAATGTGGGTGTTTTTATTTCTTTTTCCCCACTGCTGGATCTGAAGTGCTATTATTTTTTTTTTTTGTCATTCGCTACAAATAGATAACACAAAAATTGAAAAAAAAGGAATTCTGAAATCTTTCCTCTCTTGCCATACATCTAACAAAAGAATAAAATCTTTTAAAAGAAAAATAGCAAAAAAGACAAAACACTTCTAAAAAAATTTCTCACCTTTTTCTCTCTCTCCTTTTCTCTCTCTCTCTCTCTCTCTCCTTTTCTCTCTCTCTCTCTCTCTCTCTCCTTTTCTCTCTCTCTCTCTGTCTCTCTCCTTTTCTCTCTCTCTCTCTGTCTCTCTCCTTTTCTCTCTCTCTCTCTGTCTCTCACCTTTTCTCTCTCTCTATCTATCTCTCACCTTTTCTCTCTCTTTCTTTTTATGTGGGCTGCTTTTCATGTATTTCAGTTTGAGGGTGGCGGGGAAGACTGTTTCCACTGTTTTTGCTCTTCATTTCGAATGAACTGAAATGATTTTGTAAATAACTTTTTTTTTTTGTTCTCTTCTTTCCCCGTAAATTTGTGAATGTCTCACCTAAATTTGGGGAGAAGAAAGAAAATAGAACTTCAACCTACCAGCCTAAGTAATTCAGGTTGTGCCATCAAATTATTATTTTTACATTATCTTGCTATCCCCCCCTCTGTATCTTTTCGAAACACTGATTAGTATTGAATTTGTTTGAACCTGGCACGTTCCAATTAACACGTTTAGTATGTTTATTAATGATACAAGAGCTTGCATTATGGATGTCCAAAAAGGACATAATTGTTAATGTCAATCTTAAAACTATTTTTTTTTTTTCCACTGCTATAATACAGATTAAAAAAATATCATTGTTAATCTGTTTCCTGATTGTCTAATATTGTTTGGTAGCTTTAACAGGAAAAATTTAAAAAAAAAACAAGTTTTTTTTTTTAATTAAAATTTTAAAATTTCTTTATTTTTAAGTGATCCAAATCTTTTTTTTTCCTCTATGCATCTTTTTATTTTTTAAAGATGCAACTAAAATTTTCTTGTTGCAAAATTTTATAAACCTATTAAAAATGACTTAAATATTGTTATAAAATCCTAAAATACAAAAACAAACAAAAAAAAAACTAAAAGGAAAACAAACAATTAGAAAAATGTTTGTTAAAAGTAATCATTAAAAAAAATGTTGGATTATTTGCATGTTTTCCTGTCCAAATTTGAAGACAACAAAATATCAGGTTAACCACCCCCCTCTCAACATACTCTTTTCAGAATGACTTGCCTTGAGTAAGTTCTTCAAAGTATTTTAACCTGTTTAATTGCTAAATCTTCCAAAGTCTACACAATTTTTTTTTCTAAAATTGTATTTTGTGGATTGGGAAAAATATTGAATTAAAAATTTTTTTTTTATATATACCACCAAAAATGTTTTATTGGCTGTGGAGGTTTTAAAAGGTGGTTTATATCCCTCTGAGACTATTCATATTTTATAAGAGGATAGATAAAAAGCCTCAAATTATGTGGTTGAGTTTTTATTATTCATTCCGCAATAACACACATATATATATATATATATATATATATATATATATATATATAATTGAGGCAAAATATCTCTAACAAGGTTTTTTTTTGGGGGGGGGGGGTAATAATAAAATGTTTCCTCTTTTACTTTTCAAAAGTTCTCTTAAAAACGACAAAGAACAATAAAAACAAAATAAATCCCTGAAAATAGTTAATGAAAAAAATAAATTGACAATGCAAAATATTTGAAGTAATTAATTTGAATGATTTAAACAATTTTTTTTTTAAATGGGGGTAATTCCTTAAACCAAAAATATTTGATTTCAATGATAATGATGCAATTCAAACAAACACACATATAATTTCACACAAATAATTAAATATAAAAAAATGAAGAAAATTTGCTCCATTCCAATCATTTTTTTATGTTAACAAAAATAACAAACAAAAATATCAAAATAAAATTATGCTACCATATGAGAGAAATGATGACAGATGTTATAACTACTATTATTACATAAGGAACTCGTAAGGTGTTGTCCTTTTACATCACATGACGTTCTTTTTAGTTTTGAGAGATGGTATAAACCCTGACCAAGTGTTTTTTTTAGCTATTTCTCATGACAGAGCTTCAGTTTCTGTGTATAAAAAATAAAAAAACAACTCTGTACATTCATCTCCATGATGTTATCAGAAGATCCTCAAAATTTACTGTAAAATAATAAAGAAGTTGCAGAAAATAATTTTTTTTTCTTGTTGAGAATCTTCCAACTGGCGCAATAAAATGAATATATTCTAAGAATGTGTTTTTCTTTTTTTCGTTTCAATTTTTTTCTCATTTTATTTCTATAATTGCATTTTCCAGAAATATCTAATATTTTAAGTATTCTTTTTGTGTCTGTCAGACATTTTCAGTCTGTGTGGCTGTCTCTCAGCAAAGCATTACTGCTTTTGTTCTTTATTACAAAAAATGATTCAAGATGAAATCTTTTCAGAAATAATTCACCACTTTTTCTGGAAATAGATCTGTTCAAAATTCGATGACTAAAATAAAAAAGGGTGGGAGTTAACATCTTTCAATATATATATATATATATATATATATATATATATATTTGAAAATCAGTTAAGAAACCAGATATGATGCAGGATTTAAAAAAAAAAAAAAATTTTTAATCTGAATTTTTGGCTTAATAAGCCTTTCTAGTTAGACTGATAGTGCGGGACCTATTAGGTTAGAAATTCTTTTACACACTGTCCAAGAGATTAGTGGTTGCTGCAGCAGCCCAGATATGGTAACAGTACTCTATGCACGGGCGAATGGTGACTTCGTATAGATATAGGATGCTGGCATGGGTGAGATTTTTCTTGCCCAGTAGAGGAAGCCTACCTTCTTTGCGGCAGCCTTGGCAGCATCTATGTACTTGTTCCTTTTTTTTTTTTTTTTTTTTTTTTTTTCCTTTAGTGGCAACTCCCTAAATTTTAGCAACAAAAGTATTTCTTACCCCCCCCCCCCCAAAAAAAAAAACGTGTTTTGCATAATGAACGATCCCTTACTGGTGACTGTTCGCCTACAATATTGTTTACAAAACTTTTGTATAGGTTTTCTCTAGGTAGTAAGACTTCTTGGTTTTGGGTTTTTTGCTTCTCAGCTGATTCAGCTTCTTTTGGTGGAGCCTCTTGTTGATGAGTCTTCATGTGTAGCCATATCGCTTATGATAAACTGCACTAAGACTGATACTGAAACTATAGTGGTGATTCTACAACTTTTTTCTCATTCTATCCACGTTGTCATGGAGAGAAACATGGCCTAAGCTACTTATGGTTCCATCATTCCACCGCCGGCCCCTTACAGCACAGCTAACACTTGGAGACCTTGCAACGGTACTTCTTTCATGAACTCTTCTTCTCTAAATACAGACAATTCCTGCCGACACATTTCATTCAATGAAAACTTAGAGCAGTGATTTTATTTATCTTTAAAATTTTACAAAAAGTTCAGTATTGTAAATTTTCTTTATAAAATAAGATGTGGGATTGGAGTCGGCTGTCGTCCTCTTGGTCTATTCTCTAAACTATTTTCAATTACCAAAATACCACATTTACTCTATGGGTAAAACCTACTTAACATTATCCCCAATGGTTTGACGTTTTTTTTTATTTACAAAAAAATGTATGCACAAACTCATCGTGTGTGTGTGTGTGTGTGTGTGTGTGTGTGTACGCACGCACGCACGCACGCACGCACGCACGCACGCACGCACGCACGCACGCACGCACGCACGCACGCACATAAAATAAAATAAAATGCTATGTGTGGTGGTTACAAAACCTTCCCAAATCTATCTTGGTATGAGCTGCTCACTGTTTTCCGGATGGTTTCAAGGTTTGAAGACAGTTTCTAAGTGGGAGAGAAAAAGGGGGATAAAAAAAAGAAAGCTGGATGAAATTCAGGGGCATGGATTGTGCGGTGTCCTCCAAGATAGGTACCATTTTTGGGGAAGGGACAAAATAAAAGTAGGAGTCGGCATCTCTGATCTCTCATACCGAAAAAAAAGGGGTGGGGGCAGGACTCATTTGTACCACTAGCTAAGAGACTTTACTAACTGGGTCGGTGTTAGCAATAAATATTGATATCGATTTTCTATGGAGAACAACCCTAATGCTGTTTGATTGGTCATTATAAGGCTAAACGGTGTAATTTCTACTGGACCTTTCTAAGGACTCCATACAGAGATATTTAAGGATTTGTATAGCAGACAGAGCTTCCAGAGAGCCACGAAGTCAACTAGATACTCTGAGTACGGCTATCATCGCTTGAAGATATACAGCTCCGAAGAAAGAACTATTGGCAGTCGACACATACAAACTTTATTTAATTCCTTTAACTTCTGGTCACATACACTCAATTGTGTATGCGATAAAAAAAACAAACTATATTTATATAAACTGTTTGTTTATAGAAAAGCCTTGATTTTCTTTTATTTCACAATCCATTTTCTTACAAAACTTTCTCCTATAATAATTTGTAATTTGCATGAAGATTCGCTCCTAGAGGTTCCAGCATTTATCTACAGCATCACAATTCCATATTCTGCTTCAGCAAATAAAATATTCATTCATCCATCCATCATATCATTCTCTTATTTCTCTTCATGCAACGCATGTCCTCAACACTTACTGTACACCATATAAAATCAATATATTTATATAAATTGTTTTTCTATAGTAAAGTTTTGTTTTTCTTTTCTTTAACAATCCTTTTCTTACAAATTACTATAAGAGAAAGTCTTGTAATTCGCATGAATATTTGCTCATATAAACTCTTCACTTTCCCAAAAGTGAGAATCGACATTAGAATAACTGATTTGATATTTATTTGCTATTTATAAAATTATCAGCCACATGATCTGCAAGGAGAAATGAAATGTTTATATTGTCTATTTATGTAAGTAAATTAAATATCAACCATAAATTATTTCCTTACACTTATAATTTTGTGTACATACCCAGTCTAAAATGAGTTTGCATTTGGTAATAAAAGAATGTACCAGTTCTTGTGGTACTTGTAAGCATTGGGTCACTCCATCAGAAAGTGGTACTTCACTTCGTTTGTGCAAGGGTGTGTGTAGCTGTTGCATGCTCGCTGCAATCATTGCATTTTTATTTGAACAACTCGAACACTTGCTTATTTTGATGTCTTGTTTTCTGTTTTTTAAAAATATTTCGCCATAAACGACTTTAAATGCTTGTAGAGTTGGAAAGCTCCCAGAATAAGGAATGTTCCCCTGCTCAGTTTGTGGAAAGAGTTAGGAGCAACTCGATCTTTTGTGGAAGTGCAGTGGAATTACAGGTAGGTTGAGAGATGATAACCAGTTTGTATGCGAGAAGTGTAAGACAATGTGAAAAAAGTATTGGGTTGTCCAAAAAGTTTTTTTTTTTTTTTTTTTTTTTAAATGTCATCTTTTTGGCCTACTAAAGATCATTTTATGTTCCTATTCTTCAAATCCTGTATTTGGTGTAGCGAGTATGTTGACGCCAGTGTGTAATAAGCCTCCGAGCAGAAGAGTTTTTACATTTTTGCTTGTATTTCAGGCTTTGAAATGGAAGAACAAGATTGCCGTTTGACAACCAGACAAGTCACAGACATTCTCAAGCTTTTCAAATCGAGCATAAAAAATGAATTGCTTAAACTCGGTTATGTTTCTAAACTTGATGTTTGGCTTCCCATAAACTGACAGAAACAAAATATTTGGATGGTGAGGCTATTAAGGTTGTTCAAAAGTTTTGTTAATTTGATGATACCATTGGAGTACAGTGAGAAGCAGGTGCTAGTTGGATTGCAAGAGTTAGGCATGGATCAAGTAAGTTCAGGGAACTTCTGTTATTATTAACCAGCAAGAGTCTATCAGACATGTACGCAGTGTAATGATATATGGAGGTGAAACCTGGCCTTTGAAGGTTGAGGACATGCGTTGTATGGAGAGAAATGATATGAGAATGATACGATTGATGTGTAATGTGAGTCTTAAAGACAGACTTAGATCTGATGACCTCAGAAGAAGATTAAATCTGGACAATATAGGAACGTGTGCAGAACAGGAGACTTCGATAATATGTTGAAAGAATGGATGAGAGTTCTTGAGTTAGTAGATATAGAACAGTTAAGGTTGTATGATTAGTTCACAGAGGAAGGCCAAGGAAAACGGGAGGAAGTGATATGGATAGACTTGAGGGATAAAAAAGACCTGGTCAGAGATAGGATAGTTTGGAAGTCAATTCTTAAAAGCTATTCAACACATGACCGAATATGATTATGATGATGAATGAAGTCTGGAGAAAAAGCTTTATGAAGACTCACTCCACAAATAGACATCTTTATTACTGCACTTTCCAACCCAGGTAAGACACATAATGCTGGATATTGTTGGATGCATCAGCTAGCTGGTGTTTATTTGGTTAAAAACTATTTGTGGGGATAAATTACCGAGTTCAAGTCATAAACAGGATGTATCATAGACAAAGGGATCCACAGGATTCGGGCAAGTGACCTTGCATGGGAATGACAAGTTTAGCAGAAGTGAAGTCAGACAATTGATTTAATGTGTGAGTCTGACACAAGGCCTCAGATCGTGAGAGTGTGAGAAGCGCATGGCTTTTTTACCTTAAAATAAGTAGTCTCTTCCTCCTCCACCCCTGTTTTTCCTTGCAGCCTAAAGATGAACATGGCCGAATAAATTAACAACAAAGAATTAATGAGTTAATTAATAATGACAAATTAGCGTAAGAATTCAACCAAATGTTGATTGCAACTAGCAACCAAAGCGTGGACATTGGAAAGCCAGCTGAAAAAGAACAAGGTATGATTTGAACTGAGTTGAACTGGATTATTTAATGACAAAAATATTATAAGCAGAACGGTTGATATGCAACATTGAATTCGTTCATGTCTAAAGTTATGGCTGAATGGTAAAATTCAATTGTTTAGTAAAATGTAAACAGACCAAATGGAAAACAGACTAGCAATTTGATAGAATGATATGGTGACAATTCATACACATCTGGGTCGTTGATGGGGGACATTTTATGGCATTGGCTAGATTGCGGGTCTGTTAGATGTGTGTGTTGTCCCAGCCTTGGCATATACACCTGCCAGCCTTAAACTGCTATTATTAGCCGGTGCCAGCAAGTCAGCTTCTGAAGACCAATTACTACTTTTTTGGTTCATGTGCAGTAGTTTTAGATTTGTGTGCGTTAACTGCACAGGCCATCATTGTCTGTTCGTTGTCTTCGTCCGAATTCGGTGCTTTATTTCGACACTGGCCGTAGTGTGAAGCAGGTGGTCTAGATCACTGCTGTAACAAAGGAATTTCCCTTCAAAACAAAATCACAACTCAAGTTTAAAACAAGTAACAATGTTTTATTTTGAGAAACGTTACAATGATAGTTGGTTTCTTTACCAAATAACTTGCAATCAGGATGAACATCTCTTCCCACTGAACACAAAGAATCCCTCTGTTTAAGGCTCCAAAGGTACTTATGTTTCTCAGACCAGCAGAGACCAACCCCTACCCCCTCTGCTTGTTTTGATGGAATATATATATATATATATATATATATATATATAGAGAGAGAGAGAGATCCTGCCATTTGTGCTAGGGAACACAGCAGGACCACTTGAGAACTATCTGCTATTTAATCTATGGACATAAAAACCCACTGACCAAGGTGTCTGTTATCTGAAGTAGACATTAATTCTGTAGGATTTCAAGTGCCTCCCAATTTGGGATGTCGCCTGAAAGAGGCAATCACTTTTCCAAGTGGAGAAATCAAATTTTAGGTGGTCAAACCCTGAGCCAGATATTTTCCCATCACCACTAAGCATGCATTATTCTATTTTAATAAAACTTTCATTGAATTCTTCAGTTTATTGTTTACTAGCAAGAAGACCCGACGTTGCTAGGGATTGAATAAGGATGTACTTTTTTACTATGCTCATAACATCATATTACTTTCTTTGCTTTTACTACCCCCTTCCTCCCGTTTTGCCGGAAGAAACTGAAATGTTGGAAAACTAGTGTTCTTATACATATGGTTTAAATTTCATTAAAGTCGGATACACGTATTTGAAGTTTTAAGAGGGTTCTGTCCTCATGTGTCACTTAGAGGTGTAGGCATATAGAGATTCTGGACTACTTTTATTCTCCCTCTGGAGAATTTTATCCATATGATATAAATTTCATCAAAATAGGATATATTAATAGTTTTAAAGGAAGTTCGATCCCCATAGCTCCCTAAGGTTTGGAGGGCACTTAGAGATTCAGGACCACTTCCATTGTCTTCCCCACAAAATTTTATACATATGATTTAAAATTCATAAAAATAGGATATATTTGAAGTTTTAAGGGGTTATGTACTCATAGGCCCCTTAGAGGAGCACATAGAGATTTGGGAACACTTTTATTGTCTTCTACGGTTAATTTTACATAAAAATACACTTTTAGATTTTATATAGATTCTCTAACTATTCTTTATATAGCGTACACACAACCGTTACACACACATTTGTTTTATATATATATATTTCTAAATCTAACCTATAAATTTATATTCTGATAAGGCACCTATTCAATAGCAGACTAAAATCAGAAGTTTGTCTTTCTGATTGAGAACATTAATAAAAAAAAGCAACGCGTTTTATTTTTGAGTAACTGTCAACATTTAAAGCTAGGTGATGTTTACAGTATTAATGCTGCATGTTTAGTGGGGTGCACAGGTGCTTGCTGCAGACGACAGACGTGCAATGGGCAAATATGTAGCTAAGAGAAAAGACCACACAAAACCTAGGCTGGTGTCTTGAAATAGTAATGTCTTCTAGGATATAGGATTCCATGCTGTGATTATGAGTCACTTGAGACTTTGCAAAAGTAATGTTAATACCAGATGGTAGGCCCCACGGTCAGTCAGTTTTTATGTCCATAGATTAACAGCTGATAAATCTCAAGTAATTTCACAATGTGGTCCAAGTGATATCTATATATATTCCGGCGGGTCAGTTGGGTTTCTGTAGGTGTGAGAAACAGATGGCGCTTTGAGCTATAAGCTGATGAACTGTGTGTTTTCTGTTGGGAGACATGTTTGTCTATTTCTGCAATCTGTTGTTTGGTGGAGAAGCCAGGTGTCATTGTAACCTCAAAATAAAACGTTGTTGCTTGTTTTAAACTTGAGATCTTTTTGTTACAGCAGTGACCGAGAAGACCACATGATTAACTCTACAGCCAGTGTTGAAAACAAGCACCGAATTCTGACAAAGACAACAAACGGACGATCACGGCCTGTGTAGTGAATGCACACAAATGCAGGTTCACAGTATGACCCTGTTCTCAGCCACCACTTAAAGGCAATGCATAATTTGTTGTCCCAAAATGAAGAGACAGTACTGGACTTATCTGGAAACAGCACATTTCTTAACCTCTATATATAACTAGCAGGCACATCCGGCGTTGTCCGGGAATGAGGACCACTTAATTAGATGCTATAATGAGAAATAGGGTGAAGCCTCATTTTTATTACTGACGTGATGTTAGTGAAGAGTTTTAATAATGGGAGATAACTTATAACTGATTATTACAAACCACATATTAACATTTTGAATTTCTATAATTTTCAATTTCCAAGTTATAAATAAAATAAAACGTTGCTAGTTATGCATTTTCACCACGAACACGGATCCCCCAATATTATCGTAAGACCCCCCCCCCTCTAATCTATTACAAAGTTTATACTATCATTTGATTTCTCATAAAATCTTACTCGGAAAGTTTTGTATTTTGATATAGAGCTTTGTTTTCAATTGCAGAGCCACCAAAAATATAGTATATATCTATATGGAACTAGAAGATTGCTCGTCCCAGGACAGGTAAAATGAATTTCCAGAACAGAACAGTTTTGCACCACTTTTATGTCTCCTTATGAAGTTTACAATCAAGATATAATAATACTAAACCTTATGTTTAGAATCCTTATTCCAATTTTAGTCAAAATTCATTACACGATTTTGATTCTGGAAAATGTCGAAAATTTAAGGGATCTTAAAAGGAAATTGAAATTCAGGGAATCTTACTTAATTGATGTCTATAATGACTATAGATCAAACTCAATGCAAATCTGAAATATTTAAATTTTTAATTGGGACGTTGTGCCCATATCATTCTCCATAAAAACCCTTTAAAATACTAAAAAATGCATTTTGGGGAATATTTATTAATTGATGTCTAATACCTATTGCTAAAGTTTAATAAAAATCGGATGTATCTGAGTTTTTACAAAGTGCTTCCACCCCCTTTTTATTCTTTGCATAAAACTAAATTAAACTAAATATAGTCCATATTACCCATTTTTAAGTCTAGCAAATGTGTTCCAAAATTCATTATGACCAGTTAATTAGTTTAGGAGTGAATCGTGTACATCCAAGTACATAAACATATACACATGCCTACTTAAATAGAGATATACACACACTGGCGTAGCTAGGGGGGGGGGCGAGGGGGGCGGGCCGCCCCGGGCGGCACACCTGAGGGGGCGGCATTTTGAGAGGGTAAAAATAGAAAGTAGAGAAAAAAATTAAAAAAAACAAAAGTTAACAAAAAATATGAAATTTTATACTATAATTTTATATAATAATAAATTTAAATGAGAACATTTGAAAACCTGAAAATGTTATGAAATGATAAAATCATTTTTATTTACTTTTTTGTCGTTGTTGTTAAAGTCCGAATTTTCGCCAAATAACATGGATGTATCAAGGAGAGAATAGTCCGATGTAGTTTTCTTTTCTTTGTCTTCATAATGTTATTATTAAGAGGGCGAGCCCTCCGAAGAGAAAAAACGTCTTGTATCGGTGCTTTTTTAAATCAGTGTGTGTAATCGCTCGGTTTTCAGAAATTTGTTGTTGTTAATAACGTTTCAACTCTTTTAAAAATAGTTTTAATATATTTTAAACAAATGTATTTATGAATGGCAAATAAGGCTATAAATTTATTTTTTGTGAGAGAATTGTCGCAAGGCATCAAGTCGGTTGAAAATTTACAAACAGATTTTTCGCGCCTTTTTTTCGGCAAAGTTATCAATGACTCTATCAAAATTCACTTCCTCGACAAGTTCCCTCTCTATTGAGAGGATTGCCAAGTCTGTAAGTCTTGTCTGGCTCATTGCTGATCTAAGGTAGTTTTTTATGAGCTTCAGTTTTGAGAAAGAGCGCTCACAGCTAGCAACGCTAATAGCTCTGGTGAGGAAAATTCTCAGCAAGATCACAATATTAGGGACGGAATCCCCAAGTTGGTATCTTTGTATAAAGTTCAAAAGTTCAAGAGGTCCATCGATTTTGTCTTTTTCTGAAGCTTTTACAACATACTGTAACCTCTTCTTTTCAGCAAAGAATTTCTCTTTTTCTATATCTTCGTCAAATCCACCAAGCTGACAATCATAATTATCATCAAGCAGATTTGACGGTATAAGAAAAGCGTATTTATTTGCAAGATTGTGAACTTGTTGAAATCTGCAAGATATTTCTTCAGTCAATCTGTCTATGACAGACAGCATTTCCCGTCTCAACTCAGTATCAAAACTCAGCGCTGCATCAGTCAATCCTTCACCATCCATTCGTTTCTTTTTGCGAATACGATGCTCCATGCTTATCCCCATTTCAGAGCAGAGTGTTTTTGACTCGTCTATTGCAGTGTCCACTATCTTTTCTCTATTCTGAAGAAGGAAATCTTTCAACGCCGTCAGCCTGACAGAACTTTGTTGCAGATCCAGCCCTTTTTTTTGAAGATATTTCTGGGCATCATTGATTTCTGGGAGAATAGTTTTCCAAAGGTTCAGAAATAAAAGAAACGGAAACGATAGTACCGAGTTGAGAATTAAAGATGCATCTGATCTTGTGGTTGCATTTTCTCCTTCTTCTGTGAGCTGTTCCAGGGCAATGACGACTTCCACTATTGTTTTTATCACAACATCTACAGCATCTGCTCGACTACTCCATCTAGTATCCACAGTCCGTTTGATACTTAGACCGGTCAACTGAATCAAGATGTCCCAGCGATGTGTAGATGCAGAAAAGAACGAGAATAACCGGTCCAGTGTGCCAAAAAATGTAACAGAGTGAACCGCTACTGAAGCTGCATGTACACAAGCCAGATTTAGTGAATGGTTGGTGCATGGCACAAATAGAGCTTTTGGGTTGATTTCAGAGATTCGTTTCTGCACACCCGATCGGTGACCTGCCATAACAGCGGCATTGTCAAATGCCTGGCCAATACAGTCACCAATCTGTATCTCATCATTCTCCAATTCTCTCAAAATGAGTTCAGAAATGTCCTCCGCGCTTTTACCCTTTGTTTCGATGAAGCGGAGAAACGACTCCTCCACCGTTACTTCATTTCTGTCAACTTTCACGTAGCGCAACACCTCACTCATCTGGTCCTTGTGAGATACATCGGGAGTACTATAAAAAATTATACAAAAATACTTGCTTTTCTTTATCTGATCGATAATTTTCTTTCTGACCTGCTTTGCTAAAATGCTCACAAACTCATTTTGAATTTCTGGTGACAGATAAGAAATAGTGAATTTCTTCCGTAGGTTAACTTTAACCAAATGTTCACGGAGTACAGGGTCATATTTAGCCAATAGATTTACCAATTCCAAGAAATTTCCTTTGTTTTCTTGACCCCTTTCATCATTATGGATGTCTTCCCGGTGACCTCGTAGCGCCAGATTAAATGAATAAGAAATATTAAAAATCAGTTTTCATATTTTAATAGGGAGATGTGTGCAAAACAAGAGACTTAGTTGGTTTGGTCACATTGAAATAATAAATAAGTGCTTGGGTTAGTAGGTGTAGAACAGTTGAGGTAGCAGGTTCAGTTCACAGGAGAAGACCAAGGAAAACATGTGTGAAACTGATAAGGATGGACTTGAGAGAAAGA
Source organism: Sepiola atlantica (assembly GCA_963556195.1). Classification (NCBI taxonomy): domain Eukaryota; kingdom Metazoa; phylum Mollusca; class Cephalopoda; order Sepiida; family Sepiolidae; genus Sepiola; species Sepiola atlantica. The sequence continues at coordinate 157,410,056 of OY744522.1, read as the reverse complement.
GGGATAAATGAAGATCCGGTCAGAGATAAGTTAGTTTGGAAGTCAATTTCTAAAAGCTGTCCAACACATGTCATGATGATGATGATGATGATGATGATGACTTCTGAAAAAAATTATTATTTTCCTTTTTCTTTTATCTAAACCAGAAGTTTTATTTTCACTAGGATAGGAAAGAACGAATGGGAAAAGGTTAATCATGGGGGGGGGGGGGGGGATAGGTAAAGAGGAATAGGGGAGTTTTTTTTTAATTCAAGTCAACTGAGTTTTAATAACAGGCTAGAGTTCGCAGAATGAGTCCGGCAACACATCTATCTCCGGGTGATTGTCGATAACAACAATATTAGCATATTAAATCGTGTTTTTCTTTTTAAATACCGATTTATTTAAACAACCAAACAGGACAGCTTGTCAAAGGATACAGAGAGAGAGACAGACGTCTGTTTTCTTGTAGTCTCCCAAATTTCTCTAAGCCAATATTAACTAAAAACTATTTCGACTCACCGTACGATTTTACAAGACATTTCTTTATAGAATTTTACAGCATTTTTTCTTTACCGTAATAAACTGATTACGTTATAAACCGTGTTTGTTACTTCATCCAGTTTTTGCTTCCAATTCACCGCAAATAGCGGTCTACACCCGAGAAGAGACGACACTAGTTATCATGGCTTTGTGAACAACTACAGTTATTGACACAATGTACACCGTTCCTACGATCGGACGACTGCCATCACCAACCAAAACCGACCTATCTAGAGGCTACCTACATTAACCGATGAGTGACCAGATCGATTCGTGTCTATGGATAGGTTGTATGACGTCATGCTGTAGGTGTAAGTGTTATACAAAAGGAATATCCTACATACGCTATAAAAGCTTGTTCCGTTTTAATTTTTACTAGCAGGGCTAAGTAATTTATTTTTATCATTAACGATTCATTTCCTACTCTTATCACACGTGAGGTAAATCTTACCGTAAAAACTGAAACAACTAATCGAGCTAAAACTTACAAAAGTTAAAACTTACTTAAAGAACAAATACATGAATAACGTTTTACTTCAAAAAGTAAACTAATCTCCTCGCTCTCCTGAATCTGTAAATGAAGCATCTGTGTGGCCATAGATTAATTCATGTTGTAATCACAAAAATATTAAGAACAAGGATATAGTTTTTGCGTTTATAATAAAAAAAATAAAGAAATTTGTACCAATATTTTTTATCATCAGTTATTAAGATTAAGCTTCCTCTTCTTTGCTCATGAAATTAAATTTGCATATATGATTATTCTTTTCTTTCTTGATTATTATCAGTTATTATTAAGATTAAGCCACCCATTATTTGCTCATTAAAATAAATTTGTATACGTGATTATTGAAGCGAACCGGACACACATACGTTCACTTTTATTATATAAATTTAGGCTTCTCAAACTTTAATAACGTAAACAATAAGAAGCGAGGAAGACTATGCTCAAATGAAGAAGAAATGAGGATCTGTTTATCACACAATCAACCTAAAAAATTGCAAACTAACAAAAACAAAACAAAAACAAAACCCAAACACAGAATTCGCATTAAATAAGTTGCAGTTGGCTGAATAAGACTGTTGAAATAATAAAATATTTGTATGTGATCCTTTTAATGTATGGTTTTATCTCTTAAAATTCAAATGTACTTATTATCAAACTAAAGCTGAGTTAATCTACGTTTGTTTCCCTAAACCTTTTTTCTTATATAAATCACACAAAATACATGCGAAAATATATGCAAAAATATTCATTGTTCTAATCAGCCGTAATTTGCAATTAACTCATCAAGTAAACCATCTCTTACTAACTATCTATCTATCATTTTCACTCTACTTCTCTCTCAATGTATGTTCCTATTTACTTGCATCCCCACAAAAGCAGAGTTAGACACAAGGCCAGTTTTTAATATGGGGAAATCCAGCTCCCCAAAAAAGGACACTCTGGATTGGAACAGAAATAAAAATTGCCTCAGTCTAGAAGGACTTCTCCTTTACTGACCGAGGACAAAAAAAAATTAAATGTAGTATCAGAACAGATATTACACTTTCCCCCTAATCAAAAGGAATATATGTTGTGCGACTTCCTGCTTTTATTCTATTTGTCATTTATTACTCTCTCTCTCTCTCTCTCTCTCTCTCTCTCTGTATTTATTAACAGTTGAAAGTCATACAGAAAGGAAAGAATAAAAAGATTGGAATAGTCCATATAAACAAAAGGGAATATCATCATAGGCAGTAATAATATTTAACCCGTATTTGGAGAGAAATAGCAGAAAGAGGCTAATTTGAGATTTTTCCTTTTTCTTTTTTATGTTTAACTGGCTTTGCAAACTCGCTTTTCCTGATTCAAACAATTTAACATGAGCTCAATGAGTGACCCAACCTGTAACACCTTTTCTTTTAAATTTGACCAAATATGTCAAGTATTCATGTGTTCCTGGTATGCCATTGTACAACCATATGCTTGTCTCCAACGATACCAAACCCAAATTTTGTGTGCTGTGGTTTTCTTCTCCTTCATCTTCTTGATCTGGCCAAGTTGTCTTGATACTCGCCGAAGGCGCGTGCACTGGTTTACAAGTATACAAAAAAAACAAAAGCAACACAGACTCACAAGCAAAACACAAACTCAAATACATTATCTATAAGTTTGTTGTGTTCTGGGTGTGTGTGTGTGACAACTTTGCCGAAAAGGACCCCCAAACATTAGTGTCCACATCTTAGTTAAGTTCCAGTGTATCCGCTAGGACCCAACTGAGATGTTTTGTCTGTTGAGGCATTGTTGTCGTTTGGTTGATCAGCTCATCTCTCGATCTAAATCTCTCCCGAGCTTTCACTCGTCGGGTTTGCCCCAATCTGCTTGAAGCCAAACTCTCTCGGGGACCTTCCCGTGTCACAAACTGACTCGAACAACTCTGACTACTAAATATACTTAGTTTCGACCGGAAATCCTAAACGTTTGGTCTTTGTCTCATTACCAATGATCAATGAAAACCAACTACTTCTACTTCCATGCTCGCCCTCTCAGCCACTCTATCTCACTCATTTCACTTCCGCTAACCTTTGCTTTTTTGGTAGATCATTTCCCCACATTCTCCGGGATCCTGGCTCTTGGTACAGTGTATAGTATCACACCAGTGGTTGAAAAAGAATATTATGTTAGAGTATCAAGATTTTCAAAATTGAAAGTAAAATAAATTTAATAAGATGTTCTTGTCCTTTAGAAGCATTGTTGAAATATGAATAATATGGTTTAGAAAGCCATATCAATGCATATATTGAAAACAAGGAGAGAGTTTTAATGCCTACTAGACACTATCCTCGAGTGTCTTCAGTCTCTCTGTACAGAGGTTTGTCAGGACAACCTGACATGAGGACATTTTTTCCTATAGTAAAACCCTGACCAAATATTCAAAATAACATAGTATTCAAGGTCCAAATAGGATGCACACTGGCTCATAAAAGGAATGGTGCACCTTCTCTGAGTTATGCTACCTCTAGTAACATCACATCACTGGATACTCCATCAGACCAGGTGAATTCTGGTCCTAGAATCCGGCAAGACAAAGAAAAGTCTAGAATAAAGATAAACTAACATAGTTAAGTGGTCAGTTAAGCAGAAAAAAATTAATGTTCTTCTCTACTTTTCTAACTCAACGTCTGAAAGGTAAAGGAGAACTTTAATTGAACACTCGGATATCTATCTCATACAGAAATCAAGTGAAAGGGGTCCCTTAATTTCTGAGATCTAACTCAAGTGAAATGAAAAAAAGAGGAAAGCAAAATAAACCCAGTAACAAATTGTTAAGAGGATATTATATTAAAAAAAAAAACATTATCAGGTTAGAACAAGATGATTTTTGTCACTTTTTTCTTCCTTCTTAGATCCCCCTATTCGTGTGTATTCGGTTAGAATTCTACATTGTCAAAGATAAACAATATTCGCCACATAAATCACATGATATCGTTAACTTCTGCTTACACACTGAGGTCATTCTTTTGACCCTTGATCCATCAATCATTCTCTCCACTCAAGCTTCGGGGGTTTCGTTATTAATCACTACTGCTGTTGTTGTTTGGTTAATTGTTGTTGGTACGTTTAAAACACAACAAGGACAGAACACATACAATTTGTTTTTGGTTGTAAAAAAAATTCTTCTTTATTTTTCATTTGAGAAACATGGAAATATTTTTCATTGATAATTCATTCATATATTATTTGAGAGACTGTTACGTGCTGCTATCTATTGGCCATTATGCAGTGAACTGTTGTTTTAGTATCTGGCTTAATGCAAACTCATTCCCTTCTCTTTTGCTCTGTCGTTCCACATTCTGTCTCTCTAATCTAATCTGTGTCTGTCTATTCGACTCTAATTTGTGTGAATATTCAACTCATTTTTATGGGGTAAAGCCCCCATCTCCCGATTCTCTTATTCTGCTTGGTATGTATAGTCATCATCTGTCAGTGGATTGGTCATCCAGTCAGTTCCACTTGAATTTCATCAACTATTAATCTCGGGATATAAAAAAAAAGTCTGCCAGAAAGTTTATTAACTAAAGTGGGCATAAATTCCATAGACTCTGAAGTGGGCTGCTTTCTCTGCATGCAGCATTTATTTTTATAAAGTGAAAAACTGAACTCTGGCTAGCTTCTCTTCTCAGCCAAATATGTTTCTCATCATAAGCTCGACAGTCGGCTACAGGCATTCATAGAAGTCGAAAGAATTATCAAAATACTGTTTGATTAGGAATTTTGGTAATGCGATTTCATGTTAGGATTTTGGCTATGACATAAGTCAATGGACAATGGTTGATCAAGACAAATTAATTTTTCAAAGTAGGTTGTAAAAGTTATTAATAAATTTTAAAGAAGAATACAACAATATTACATGCATTCATGCACCATTACTAATCATGAACCACCGTGCAGAATCCACTATCAAGAAAAATAATATGTTGCCGTTATGGCAAAAAAGCACCAGAAAAAGTTGAGCTTTTTTTTAACTTTATGAAATAAATAAATTAATTCAAGAAAATTTTTCCATCGAAACCTTGATTTTAAAAAAAATAATGGAGATGATAAAAAGTGAAAAGATATTTTTTTTTGCATTCTTCTTCAAAAATTTCAAATAACTCTTTGAAAACCTAATTTGTTTTAATTGTCCATTGCCCATTGATTTCTGTCATAATCAACATCCTAACACGAAATTCCATTACCAAAATTCCTAATCAAATAGCATTTTAATAATTCTTTCGACTTTTATTTTTACATGGTTTCATGTTTGTCAGTAATTTATGTTAAATTATCCGTCCACTCATCTATAGTGCTAAAATTGGAGCATCCACTATTAAGAAAGATAATGATATGGTACCGTTATTGTAAAGAAGCAAATGGGAAAAGTTGAGCCTTTTTTAAATAAATAAATGAATTCACTGGAAAATTTTAAATCGAAACCTTGATTTATTTAAAAATATGAAATAATGGAGATGATAAAAAGTGAAAAGGAATTTTTTGTTCACAATTCTTTGTGCGAACCGATTTTTTTCTTTTTGTTTCTTGGCTTTCCGAATTCATCGTAGAACATCTCTTCTTTCCGGTGAATGCGGATCGGTTTTGGAGTTATTGTCGTAGCATGAAGTCGAGCGTACAATTCCTCTTTTGTCATGTCCATTACACAACGGAAACCAATGTAACCCGATGTGTAGTCCGGTTTGCGACCGAGCCTAAATAATAATAAAAAACACATAAAGTAATGGTTAGGGTTATTTTGGGAAGATTAATTGGAATCGAAATCGGGAATCAAAAAAATCAGAAATTCTGGGGATATCGGAATTGTAATCGGTATCAGAAAATTTTATCTCAATTTCCGATTCCAAAAACGATTCTTTTATTTATTTCTTTTATTTTTGTTTAAAACTTAATTTTCTATTGCTGGTACTAATCGTAAAATGATAAATATTTATTGATTTTAAACTACCAGTAAAACTAGAATTTAAAGATCATAATAACGAATTTCGGTAAAAATGGCACCGGAAAAAATGTCACAGGTAAAAATGGCACGACTGGATAAGTAGGAAAAACTGGCACAAGTGAAAAATATAGAAGAAAATGTCACAATGAGTTTATCAAAAGTTTGGATAGAATACAAAAAAGGAAAACATTAAGAAGTTTGTGAAATTAAAAAGAAAAGTATATCCCCGTTTAAAAGTAGATGAGGACTCTTTGCTACCCCCCCCCCCCCCAATAAAAATAAAATTCTACTTTTTAGTCGTTTAGGCGATTTTAGATTCAGAATCGGTAATTGTATTGGAATCAGGAAAAATATTGGAATCGTCCTATCACTAACACACACACTTTCTCGCTGACAAAACAGAGGCAAGCTAATATACACACCTATCTACAATGCCTACACAATTTACATACATTGTCACATGCAAACTCACAAGGCGTCGGACGAAACAAATATGGCTGCTCAACTTCTTCTTTCTGGACATTTTGAACTTTCATTCATTACCAACTCTTTACTTTTGGTTGTCCTAACAAGTTGTCCATACTAAATCAATATGTTTTCGTCTATTTCAAATCTAATATACAACATACCGGATAGACTATTTTAAACGTTAACGTACATCACCAAAATAAAACAAAACAGGCTCTGCAAACAAAAGAAAATGATTACGTATATAGATAATTAAGAAAGAAATGAAAATTTCACTGGCACGAATAATGAAAAAAAATCTCTTTCATCGTCTGTGCGATGGTCTATAGAGCTGTTGTAGGCTGGCTGAAATGGGGTAAGTTGGTGAATCGAATCATCGCATTTTTATATCGACAACTCAAACACCGGCTTGTTTTGGAATCTGTTTCTTTTTGTTTTGAAAATATTTCGCCATACACGACTTTAAATTCTTGTAGTGTTAGGAAGCCAACAGAAAGAGGAAAGTTTCTTTGCTCAGTTTGTGGAAAGAGAGTTGGAAGCAACTCAATCTTTTGTGGTACTTCTAAGCATTAGGTACATAAGAAGTGCAGTGGAATTACAGGTAGGCTGAGAGACGATAACCAGGTGTATGCAAGAAGTGTAAGACAATGGAAACTGATGAGAACTCAGATGTGGACAAAGTATATTTGGATGGCATTTTGTTACTTTGGTGATACCATTGGAGCACAGGGAGGAGCTGGTGCTGGTGTGATAGCAAGAGTTAAGAGCAGATGGAGTAAGTTCAGTGAACTTCTGCCATTACTAACCAGCAGAGTGTTACCATTGTAGACTAAGGTACGAATCTATCAGGCATGTGTACGCAGTGTGATTATGTATTGCATTAACCAATGAAGGTTGAAAATATGTACGCAGTGTGATTATGTATTGAAGTTAAACCTGACCAATGAGGGTTGAAAATATGTGTTGTATGGAGAGAAATGACATGAGAATGACACAATGGATGTGTAATGTGAGTCTTGAAGACAGACTTGGATCTGATGACATCAGAGGAAGATCAAATCTTGACGGTATCTTGACAGCATAGGGAGATGTGTGCAAAACAAGAAACTTTGTTAGTTTGGTCACATTGAAAGACTGGATAAGAGTGCTTAGGTTTGTAGAAGTAGAACAGTAGAGGTAGCAGCAGAGTCAGTTGGCAGGGGAAAGCCAAGGAAAACACAGGAGGAAGTGATAAAGACGGACTTGAGAGAAAGAGGGATAAATAATTACCTGGCCAGAAATAGGTTAGTTTGGAAGTACATTTTTAAAAGCCGTCCAACACATGCCAGCATGTAAAACATACGTTAAACTGAATATTATGATGAAGAAATTGATGTTTGAATGGTGAATTTGAATAAGATCAATAAACTTTTGCTTTCTTATTCATTTTGATTAACACCTGAACTTCGTTGTAGAATTTGTATCGGAAATACAAGAAAAATTTAGAATCTGAACAATTACATAAATTATGATTCGGAATTTATGAAATGAGGAGTGATAACTATATTATTTGAATTATTCAGACTACTGTTCTCATCTTGGATGCTATTCTCACAACGGAGAATTATTTAAGACTTCTACCCAATCATGGGTTACAGAACGAGAACAATCTACCCCTCACCCGGGGATTAAATAAAGGGTTCCGTTCGAAATTCGGTACAAATTCCCGAGTTCGACAAGATACATCTCAAAAAAAGTCGACGGTTACATTGCCTGAAACGTTGTGAGAATAACATCCAAGATGAGAATAGTAGTCCGAATAATACTAATAATAGAAATTACATAAATAATCAGAATGCATTTTCTCAAACAGATGGAAATTTGCATCTTACTTGTTGGCAGTTCTCACGATGTAGTTGTGATTGCCATCTCTTGTATCGATGAAGGATCCCCCCTTAAGAGTGTATCGCAGCGGTTGTTTGGTTCGATCAATTACCCGCTCGTAGTATTTGGTTGAGGTCCACTCCCATACATTTCCGAGCATGTCGTACATTCCTGAAATAAGAAAGAGAGAAAAACAAATTCCTAACGATCTGATATAAATTGAAATATTGACAACATTTCCCCGATATGGAATGCTCCCCCTCCACAACTAGGACCACTGGGAGAGATTAACTACAAAAGGAATAACAATAAAAAGACATTAAAAAAGACATTAAAAACGCCGGATAAATTGAACTCCACAGACCAGCGACGCCATTAGAATTAGCCGTTAACATTTCAGGGTTTCATGTTCACCCCCATACATTTCCGAGTATGTCGTACATTTTTGAAATGATAAAGAGAGAAAAACAAATTCCTAACAATCTGATATGAATTGAAATATTGACAATATTTCCCAACAACTCGAAGACCAACCAGTAAAATCTAATTACCATTAGCATGTGGGGTACTATGGAACCGGAAGAGATTAGCTAAAAAAGGAATAATAAAAAAGACATTAAAAACGATGGCTCAATTGAACTCCACAGACCAGCGACACCATCAGTGTAACAGACTGATAAAAATGTTATGTTAAACTTAAGTGTGACAGGCGGACAAAAATGTCATGTCAAACTTAAGTGTGACAGACCAACAAAAATGTTATGTCAAACTTAAGTGTGACAGACTAATTGACTGACAGAGCATCTAAAAATAAACTATCTGCGAAATAAATGGCAGACAACTCTAGAGATTATTTAAAATGCATTGTAAGGCTAACAGATATTTAATATCTTATCTTTTAATTTTTTAACAATCACGTGCTCTTTTCCTAACATAAGGTCGCCATTTTGTGTGTTGTGCTATTGTGAATAATACATTAGTATTGGGAGAAAGAAGACAATAGTGAAGGAACAGTCAGATTTACATAAACACATTTATTCTTACATAAACAGTTTGTCGAAGACAAAAGTAATATGGGAAAACAAACATTTAAGGTGATACTTAATATAATATGATATACAAAAGGGAGAACAGACATTAGTACCAAAGAAAGAATACATTAATATCCCAATACAATACAAAAGACACGTGTGTTGCCAGGGTCGTAGATAGAAAATCTACATGAACAATGTATAACTAAATATGATTTATATTTTGTGTTGGTTGTGGTGCTCCGGAAGCCTAGGCAACTGCCACCAGAAAAGGGGAGTCTAATATAACTGCTAGCAATGTTTGTGAAGGCCATGTCAAGATGGCAGCCGACCAGACCACGTCCAGCGGCCTTGAAGGACTAGCTAGAAAAGGAAAGATCCTCGTTCTGCGTGAACGATTATTTTTACTCCCGGACAAGGGAGCGCATCCTCTTTACATCGGACAGAATAAGTGCCAGGGAGATAACTCGGATATCAGTCCAAGAGAGATAACTCTGATAATTCTGCTCATACAGCATTTTATGTTTCTCATATATTCTCTATTAGATGTGCCTACTTGGCGTTGTCCGGGATTCATTTTACTTCGATTATTTTTTTTATAACTATCCCATTTTTACCAAATTATTTTTTATTAAATAAAAAATGGATGTTGAAAGTAAATTTTTATTATTACGCTATCGTTTTATCAGTAAATTATTAATTGAACCAAATTGTTATAAAACTATAAAATGATTGGATGTAAATCGCTTCCAGAACTTTCAATCTTTTAATACGTGAGGATTTGCTAAAAAATGTAAAAGTCAAGAAATGACTTTCTATTCGACAATTTAAACGCTGCTTCCAAATTCCTTTCAAATTTTGAAGGGTCACAAAGTAATTTATCCCCAAGTAACAAAATAATAACTGTCTGACTGTTTTTAAATGAAGAAACGGAAATGCAGTGACGGATTTAGTTTTGTAAGTGAATTATTTTTTAAATAGGATTAAAAAATAAATGGCTCGTTTTAGTACTTTACACGATTGAATTTTCGATTTCATTCCAATAAATAATCGATCAATAGTAAATAAAAATAACAATACGTAAATCACGTAGAGGCGAGAAACACACACACACACACACACACACACACATGCACACAAAAAGTGGTAACATAATTTGATGTTTATTTACTCCTCGCGGAGTTAGGCACAAGGCCAGTTTTATCTTACTCCCACAAGTAAGATGTGACCCAAGATCGGGTCGAGCAAGTGGGGTTAAAAGCCAGCGCTCGAGAGGTGAGCACTCTGGCCATTTAAAAATTGCCTGGGCAGCCCCGTCGGCATTCCCCGGTAGGGGCGCCTCAGACAGTAAGCAATAAACTTACTCCTCCCCAAAGAGTGGAGGCAAAGCCTGGGAGGGTGGACCTCCTAGAACTGCACAGGACAGGCGTGCAGTATCCATCGGAACAGATACTACACTTTGATCTCGACCAAAAGGCCGAGAATTGTCGGCTGTTGTCAGTCGTTTCTTTGAATACATTGGAGTTATCTTTCTTTTCAGCTTAAACATAGTTATTTCCCTTTAGCCATTTTATGTTCAAGAAAATATCGTTCTTATTAATTCGTAATGAATATGCTGTTAAAAAGATAAATACATTGCAAATGGTTGACGCAGACATTTTAAAAGATGCCCCTCGAAAATTATTTACGGTTAAATTAAATTCATTTGTAATTAATCTCGTAGATTTAAATCAGCTCGTGTTCTTGTGTGTGTCTAAAACAAAACAAAAAATAATTAGCCGGCTATTTTTGGCTGAGATGAATTTCTGTATATATAACCATATTTATTCATTTATGAAAGAACTATGAAAACATTTTAAAATTGCAAACTAATTTGGGAATAGCTTAAGTAGGGCGGCCCCTAGAGCAAATGTGGTATTGTGGTGACTGAGATGATTCTAGTTAAGAGTAGGATAGATATTTTTATTACTTTAGACCAGGGGCGAGCAACCTTTTTAGAGTGAGGGCCAGATGAGACTTTTGGAAATCTCAGAATTACTATATTTTGTTTACATGAATAAATTGTACAAAAATTGCATTGAACATTCTACAAATCAATCAGACTGCTGGTGCTGTTTGCCATGAAGAAGTATTTCCATGTCTGGCTCGATGTTTGAGGTAGACAACAGATAACTGATATTTATACATTTTTATCCCACTGTAAATCTTAATCGAAACCTACTTTTATGTCTATGTCACAAAATGATATCAGTTTTACTGGGAGGTCCGCTGGCTGGATTGCAATAATCAAGCCTAGCAGGGTGGCGAGCCAGACGCTAAGCGCCCGCAGGCCACATCTGGCCCACGGGCCGGAGGTTCCCCGCCCATGCTTTAGACCAAGGATGACCAACGGCACCCACCCCCCATCTTTTGATGGCCTTGTGCCTAATTTGTTTTAACTGTAAATTTTTTATATTTTCCACAATGAATAATTCAAAGTGTAGTATCTGTTCTGATGGATGCTACACCCTGTAGACTGGTACTGTCTTGGCCTTTGGGCCTTGATTCCACCGATCTGAGGAATTGTCCAGTGCAGTTCTCGCCTGAGGCGCCCCTACCGGGGAATGCCGACGGGTCTGTCCAGGCATTTTTTGTAGGCCAGAGTTCTCTTTCTCTAGGGCGCTGGCTTTTCAATCCCACTTTCCAACCTTGTGTCACATCTTACCGCTGTAGGAGGGAGATAAATAATAATAATAAAAAAAAAGCAAAAAAAAACAAGCTGGGCCAGCTTGAATTATTCGTCACGGTTGAGAATATTTTTCAGTGGAATAATTCAGTTCAATTCGCTCCATCTTACGTTGTTGTTCATTCAAGTCAAGGATACGTCCTCGACAATCAGTCCTACAAGGACTTTGTTGCTGTCGGGCTGAGGTATGGTTCTGTTCAGTCCTAGGAGGTCCACCCTCCCAGGCTTTACCTTCTATCAGAGAAAGGATTAGTTTATTGCTAATCGCCTGAGGCACCTCTACCAGGAAATGCTGACGGGGCTCCTCAGGACGTTTTTGGTAGGCCGGAGTGCACTTCACCGAGTTAGCTAATTTTTCAAACCCTCACCTGACCTTGTGTCTAACCTCCTTCGGAGGAGGTAAATAAATATATATGAGTAGTTAAGAAATTTAAAGAAAAACGTAATTTTTTATTAATGACATATTTTACAGCATTACAGTGTATTTTCCCAACGTTTCAACCGATATAACCTCCGACCTTTTTCAGGTGGATCTTTTCGAACTCAGGAATTTTTATGTCAAATTCGGGAATCTATACGAAATTTCGAACGGAAGCTTTTATTTAATCCAAGGGGAGTAGATTTTCGTCCAAATAGCAGTTCTAAAGATATATGGGTGAGGAGAAAATTTAGTGGGAGGTTGCAGTATTTGTGTCGTTGCATCTTTTGCACATGCGTTAAACGTCTGCTGTAGCAGCTGGGAGCGTTGCTGGGGGTCGTCTTGCTTCTATGAAAGCTAGAACAAAGAGAGAGAATTCTTCAAACGTATGTGGGCTCGCTGGTCAAACTGGTTTTGCTAGGTGGCCTGTGATCGCTATTTTACCGAATCACCACAGACATTGTTACAATTGGGGAGTATTGAAAGGGCGGTGACTCTGAATGTCTTAATGGTTATTATCAAGTGTAAGTGCTTTCCTTTGTCATAGGAAACATCATTTTTCAGTGAGTGAAACAAAGTATTCCTTAATAAACATTTTGTACATCAGAATAACATAAAGTGAAGATGGCATTACCCTTAATTTATAAGAAAGTTTTCTAACATTCCGGATTGGCGCTGAAAGTTACGAATATTTTATATTCGCCCTTTTCGTTTTTAGCGACCACGTGGTCGGACATACCTTTCCTGCACAGGTGGTCGCTATTTTGTGTGTTGTGTTATCGTGAAAAACGAAATTTATTTTACTTTCAAATCTAGTCTATCCTGTATTGATGAGACCCAGTAGCCTAATTATATCTTGTAAGATCCTAGTCAACCTAAAAAGATTGTTCTATATCACGACCAGACCAACACTTACCGTAATCGTTCTGTGTTGGGAAAGCATCGACAGGGCTTGTGCCATCAAAACCGTCATACTTCTTATCGTCCGATGGATACGTACCCTGTGGAAAGAAGAACAACAAAAAAACTCAATTATAAAGTTATGTATGTAAAGATTGCTCGTATCTATCTATCTATCTATCTATCTATCTATCTATCTATCTATCTATCTATCTTCTGGTTATAAAGATTTTTATTTACACAAACATTATTTGGCTACATATTTGTAAAACGGTCACAGCTTTACGTTTTACACAAATATATTCATATCCATATATTTGTGTTTATTCACACACACACACACATACACACACGTAGATCTTTCTATATATATAGCCACTTTGGGTGGCTATATATATATATATATATATATATATATATATATAGACGATATTGACATAAACATGTTGTTTGGCACAAAACAAATGAAACGGACCGTAAAAATATCTCACAGAAATGTTATGTTTATCGGAAATGTGAAAAAATAAAAATAATAAAATAAAAACATGGTTAGTGGAATATAATATGAACCTGACTTCTAGAGGAAAGAATACTAATAAATTACTTACGATGTGATCGGCCATTCTTTTTGTATTTAAGACCGTTTGTAGCATAACACTAAGACATCATTAGAAGTAGGTTGTAGAAATCAATTTATTTTAACTAATATTGTGATATACAAGTTATTTCGAAAATTAAATAGTGTAATATTTAATTTTGAACACATGTGGTTATTTATTTAGTAGCTGAAATAGATTGAGCAATGTTGAATTTTTTTAGTAATAACGTAAGCTGATTTTTCATTTTAGATGATTATTGAAAATTGTCTCCATATTACCAATCTTACGGGATGGAATAAGTATTAAAAAAAAATCAAAAAACCAAAAAACTAAGGCGAAATGCATTATTTTCTGGCAAGGAGGAAAAAAAAAACAAATTGGCTAGTCAGAATAAAATAGCGATTTGTCATATTAAGTCTAAAGTCGAGAATTAGACTGACTTTTCCTTATATATATATATATATATATATATTGTCACCCACTGATGTTTTGCCGTATCACGTCTCCTCAGAGTGACTAGGCATGCTGGGTGCTTCCAGTCTGGATTCAAAACTCAACCATTTGTAAAGGAAATTAGAACCCTTTCCTTTACACTACTCCACTCACCATTATTTGTTTACATTACTGGTTACTGAGAGAACTCTATTTATTATAATTATGAAAAGTAATTCTTTACACTAAGTGGAAACTGTTACTTATATATTCATATCTATGCCTATTCATATCTATCTATTTATATATTTATGTATATCTATATCTATCTACCTATATCAATACATATCTACAGAGACAAGCAAGAAGTAAATAGACATCGCTATTATCATTGATAACAAAAACTGTTGTCAGAGTGTCCTGATCGACCTAACGAGATGATATTGATTATTTTCCTTTTATGATGAATTAAACAATCATTTTGTGAACAGTGGTAATTGGAATCCCGAGGTTTGCAGCAATTTGATGCGGATTAACCTCACCTTAAAATTAACTCATACTAAACTCTGAAACTCTGAGAATTCTTCTATGGCCCGTGTCATACTTAAAAAGTGATATATGATAAACATATTGATATGTGAAACACAAAAATGTCAAATTATATAACATATCGATGTTTCAACATCTTATACGTGTTTTGTACATCTCTGAGTGCTGGCCGTTGACGAGATAGCAACAACTTAAACGTGTATTAATTTTTTTGTGGGGTATTTATTTACTACTGTCCTTTTCTGTATATACCTATTTATTGTATATTCATATTTACCCATATAAATGTTTGAAGAAACAAATTTGTACAAATATATTTAATAAAAAATCCAGTATTAAAATATATCATCTAACAAGAAACAAATACCAATTAACCTACATAGAAATGTTAATTATCTTGTTACCAAGCAAACAATTTGAAAAACTCTCTTCAAAAGAATGGCCCAAATAATATATTAAACAACTTAAAAGAAGCAAAACTACATGCAAAAATCTAAAAATCAAACAAAATCACTTAAACATTATGAATAGTCAAATCCAACACTCTAAAAAGACCTTCACAAAGAAGAAACATTGTAAAAACGGTTTGATTAAAAACCAAATGAAACAACAACAACAAAAAAAATGTTTGACCTGGGATGACCTTATAATAGTTTAAAGGTCGTTAACCCCCCCCCCCCAAAAAAAAACAAATAAACAAACAAACCTATATAAATGTATATTCACATCTATCTCATATTTATATTTATCTATCTATCTGGTTCTCTTTATCCCTTTATATATATATTAATATATATCCCTGGGAAATGAAAAAGGAAAAACCAAGAGATATATTTTTTTTTATATATTCATCAACGTTTCGTCTTTATTGTAAGACTTCCCCAGGATGATAATTTGAAGAAAAACGTCATGCAAGTACATCGAAATTTTGGGTTGACATGATGGGTTGACAAGGAAAAATAGTAGCCGTGGCTACTATGAGCGCTGGAGGAGAGTCCCTGTATATGTGTATATTCATATTTATCTTATCATATCAACATATCGGCAATATCTAGGTTTGACAGTAATATGTTTTTAAAAGGTTAACAGGTGTGATCAGTAGGACATGATCCCAGGGTACAATGGCCCCACGTGCAAGATGCGAATTGTGGGTTGAACCATTGGTCCATTTAAAAGATATTCAATTCTGCTTTAAAACTTAAAGAGACTAGACGTAATATAACCAGAAACAACTCTTAATTAGAGAAATGGATCGAGTAAATTAAATATATCGTTTGTAAATTGTCGTCTTCACCTTTCTGCTATGTGCGATTAGGAGTTCCTGCGACCAAGTGAGACTAGAGCATCGACTTCAGACCATGATGCAGAAACCGGCCCACATCCCTGTCCCCATCAAAGAGATTTGCAAAATATCTATCTATCTATCTATCTATCTATCTATCTATCTATCTATCTATCTATCTATTTTCTTTTTTTAACTTCTGTAGTGAAACTTAAAGCTTCATGAAGTGACTGAAGATTTTTATGGAAAATCAAAGCCTCGCTATGAGAGGAGAAAGTAACAAAAATGTCGTCAACATATTTGACATAGACACTAGGCTTAGGAACTGATTTAAATAATATGCCCTCATAATAACCAACAAAAATGTCTGCTAATGCCGGGGGTAAAGGACTCCCCATGGAAACTCCATCAATCTGGCTATAGATTATGTTGTTATAGGTAAATTCAACAATCTTCGCGCCCAACAACATTAATTTAACAAACATTTCCTTAATTTAATTGAAGTTTATCAGTTTTGCTCTTTCGCGTTAATTAAATATTTTGTTTACCAATGATTGCCTCATGACGAGATGTTGGTCGAAAGAGCTCTCGAGAGAAAATTTCTGCATTTTTAATTTAAAACCACACACACACATACACACACACACACACACATAAAATTAAAGTCAAAAGTATAGACTTGAGTAGAGTATAAATAGAGAATAACAATAAAACAGCTTCAAATGTAAGGAAAGCTGAAATAAAATTATGACATTCAATACTCAAATATTGCAGCTCAATGATTGAACCTTCAGATCAAGCAGAGCTATTGTAGAGTAAGTTGAGACAAATAAATTTGTATAATTTTATACGTGACTTCACATTTCCGAAACAGATGACAACAGAAGCTGAAGAGAGCCGGATGGCTAAGTCCTTCCGTGCTTGAAACCGACGGTACGAATGTTGTACTAATTTTTCTGTACCAAAATAAATAAATAAATAAATAATATATATATATATATATATATATATATATATATATATATATATATATATAATTAACTTGTTACAAATATCCAGGGGGTATGAATCCGAAGGAAGTTGAAACCGGGTTTATGAGAGTGCTCAATGAAAATTCAGAGCAAAATATATATATGGAATAAAATCAAAATATATATATATATATATATATATATATTTGTGACCCTTAATCTAGGCTGGCCACTGTAGTGATTTGTATTTACATAGCCGTCATAGTAGCTTTCTTGACGACGGCTGCCTTTAACAGGTTTAAAACTCTTGCTGATTTATCAAGTTGTTCATAGTGGCCGAGTGGGTGTAAGCGTCAAAATTTGGGTTATAACATGACTCGTGTTATGGGGTTTCGAGTCCCGGTATGAATAATTATCTCTACACTGACGTTTCCTGAAAAGAAGGAACGTATACGTATGTAGATGAAAAAAATATTTATAATTATTTGCCGCCCCCGATCTAGGCTGGACACTGTAGTGAGTAGTATTAACACAGCCGTCATCATAGCTTTAATGCAGTTTTCTTCAGTAGTTGAAAACTCTTGACGACTGCTGCCTAGAACAGGTTTAAAACTCACTGATTTATCAGCTTGTTCAGTGGCCGAGTGGGTTAAGGTGTCGGAATTTGGGTTATAACAAGACTCATGTTCCGGGGTGTTGAGTCCTGCGACCGGTATGAATAGTTATCTCTATACTGACGATTCCTGAAAGGATGAAACGTATACGTATGTAGATAAAAACAAATATTTATAATTATTCATATACAGGGTGATTGGAAAGTAACTCCCTATTATTAAGCGATCATAATTTATTACTGAAATATAATTTTTACAAGGAAATGATAAGAAAGTGTATAGCATGGGGTTTTATTCAAAATTCGATATGGGTGCCAGCAATCGCCACCAGCTTCTAAAACTGCCTGGAAACCGCCTCAACTGATTTCACAAGGAACTTTTCTTTCTTTTTTCTACTAATGAGTTAACACTTATCAAGGCTAAAAACCCACTCGAAGATTAGGGTCAACAAGATGAATAAATTGACAGATGAAAGGTGATGAATACTATGAGAATATTGAAAACAGCAGCCGACCCAGAAAACAGCATTTTTTCCCCATTATCAAAATATCGCTCGTGGAATGTGAGGATTAAAGAAAAAAATAAAGCATAATTCATAAATCTTGCCCCCCCCCCATTCATTTTTTGTAAAGTTTTTATTTCAGTAATAACTTACACGTATAACTTACAAGTATAGGGCGTTACTTTCCAATCATCCTGTATATATATATATATATATATATATATATATATATATATATATAATAATAATAATCCAGGTAAAACATCCACAAGGTAGTAATCCAAAAAATTTAAACCGGGTTTATAAAAAGTGCTCAATATAAAATAGAGCTTTTATATATGATTATTTTTATTTACACAGACATGTACAAAATCTGCGACACTGGCATGTCGATGTTATCGATCAACAGTTATTATAAACTGAGATCTCATCATGAAGAGTTAGAATCCGATCTTAACATTAGATCATATTTGGAAAGAACCCTGATGCGATCTCAGTTTATAATAACTGTTGATCGATAACATCGACATGCCAGTGTCGCAGATTTTGTACATGTCTGTGTAAATAAAAATAATCATATATATATATATATATATATATATATATATATATATATATATATATATATATATATATATATATAAACAATATTTGAGTCTACACCAATCAACCAATGTTTTCACATGATTTCATAGATTGAATAAAAATAAAAAGTGAAAAAACCCGAATGTTTCACTTTTTATTTTTATTCAGTCTGTGAAGAGATGTGAGAACATCGAAACGCTGGTTGATTGGCGTAGACTATAATATTGATAATGTAATTTTATAAATACTCTACTTGTTATTATGCATTTTTTTAAATATTGGTTTTATACTCATTTTATTGATATATTTAAACTTGATTAATTATATATATATATATATATATATATATATATATATATATATATATATACATTAAACATTTATTGTTAAATTTAAATGTATCCGTAGAGCATAGATAGACAGATAGATTTGAATGGACACATTCGTATCTATCTGTCTATTTATCTATATATCTACTGCTCTATGGATACATTTATATTTAACAATAAATATTTAATGTTTAAAAGTCTAAATATTAAAAATAGAAAATGCTAAGCGGAATAAAAAGCCTACCTGCCAGACGTTCATTCTCATCTTCATATACCTGTCACCCCAAGGATAGGCTTGATCTGCCAGAGAATAAAGAAAACTTTTTACTATGAAGAATAATAATAATAATAATAATAATAATAATAATAGTAATAATAATAATAGTAGTAGTAGTAGTAGTAACAACAACAACAACAACAACAACAACAACACCACCACCACCACCACCACCACCACCACCACCACCACCACCACAACAACAACAACAACAACAACAACAACAACAACAACAACAACACCACCACCACCACCACCACCACCACCACCACCACCACCACCACCACCACCACCACAACAACAACAACAACAACAACAACAACAACAACAACAACAACAACAACAACAACAATAACAATAATAATAATAATAATAATAATAATAATAATAATAATAATAATAATAATAGCTAAAATAGATAAAACCCAGGAAAACAGTAAAGGCAGACTGTGTGGACAAACAGACGAAACAGTAAATCATATAATAAGTGAATGTAGCAAACTAACCCAAAAAGAATATAAGAACAGACATGACTGTGTGGGGAACTGTGCAAACAATTGAATTTCGAATACGCAGACAAATGGTACAAACATAAACCAGAGACAGTACTGGAAAACGAAACACACAAAATCATCTGGGATATGGATATACAAACAGACAAACTCATACAAACAAGGAGACCGGATGTTATAATAATCAACAAGAACGAAAAATCTTGCAAAATCGTAGACTTCGCCGTTCCAGCAGCCCACAGAGTGAAAATCAAAGAAACGGAAAAACGAAGCAAATACACGGAACTAGCCAGTGCACGTAAAGGAATATGGAGCATGAAGAAAGTCAGTATAATACCAATAATAGTAGGAGCACTAGGAACAATCCTAAAAAACCTGGAAAAAAGACTGGGAGAAATTGGAATGAAAGGGATCATTGGAACTATACAAAGGACAACAATGATGAAAACAGCTACAATCTTAAGAAAAATCATTGAATGCAGAAACTAACCCGCATAAGCTACGAAGGGTCACACGGAATCTACTACAGGAAGCAAACAAAACCACAGAAAGAACACGTCACAAAAAAACAGAAAATGCAAGAAACATCGCTTTATAAGCTCACCCCCACCCCCAATAAATTACACCGGCCTCAACTGACACGACACAAAAATGAACCAATGAACAGAAATAGCAAGATCACCATCAGACCCACGCTCCCCCCCCAAAAAAAAAATAAATAAAAAGATAATCAGCCCCCCCCCCCCAAAAAAAATAATCAGCCCCCCCCCCCCCCCCCCCCCCCCAAAAAAAAATAATTAAAAAAAATATTGACATGTTACGGGAAGGACATTTGAAAAGAGAAACGAAATCATCCCTGTCAGCAGAATAAAACAACACGATCAGAGCAAACTACATAACCACCAAGATAGACAAGGCATAGGAAAATATCCAATGTAGACTCTGTGGACAAAACTGACGAAACGGTATGCTACATTTTCAGTGTATGCAGCAAGCGAACCCAAAACTAATATGAAAATAGATATGACCGTGTAAGGAAGGTAGTCCACCGGGAACGGTGCAACCTACTGTTTGAACATACATACAAATGATACACACAGAAACCGGAGCCAGTATTGGAAAAATGAAAGGTATATATCATTCTGGGACATTGTCAACCAATCACATGTTTCTATTTGCGTACGAATAGAAAACATTTTAATAGTATATAAATATCCTATTTCTGATAAAATATGTAATTTTTTGATCAAATGCTAAAATTCAATTACAATTGGATAAGCGGCCCATTTGGTATAATGGTTAGAGTGTTCAATCCTCGGTCGAGTTATACCAAAGACTATAAAAATGGTACTTTTTAAACACTCATAATTATAAGGTGAAAATCAAGAATAAGTAGAGCAATCTATGAAAAAAGAGCCTCGACTACGGTTGATCCATTACTTTTATTATTAACACTTTAATTAGTTTAAAAAGAGTAGTCTCCTATTAGAGTACCCGGATCTCGGATCCAGAAACGGTGTAGCATGACTCCCTAGCACTGACATGTGGTAGTTTGAATAAAAGCTACTATTTGAAAATAGAGTTGCAATATTAATGTTTTTTTTTAGAGTCTGTGTATAAAGAACAAGAACATGTCAGTTGTGCGACTGCATACCTCTGCCTGACAACGTAAGGATGTTACATGTTCGATCGTCCGATGTCAACATTCGCTTACCTTCGGTTATCAGCTTTTCGTCGATTCGTTCGGTTAACCGGTGTCCACCGTCATCATCGTCATGCACAAATTAAACTGAAGGCTGTGTATTGATTTTCGAATACTTATTTAATAAACAGACAGACGGGTGATTTCTTTGCTTACACGAGAGAGAGAGAGAGAGAGAGAGAGAGAGAGAGAGAGAGAGAGAGAGAGAGAGAGAGAGAGGGAATTATTTTATTCACTGCCATGTGGCTGGCCTCGCCCGCCTAGCAGGAGACCGGCCCGCACGTGCTTCTCCATTGGTTATCGCAGCGGAAGAGACCGAAATCAACGCCGACGGAAGTGACATCACTTCCCTTCCCTTGCTACTGCAGGGCCGGCGTGACAGTTATGAAGTGGGGGGGGGGCTTCTCCTAAAAAGTGGGGGGCCGGTTAAACACATGCATATCAACTTAATTATTGATGACCGTAAAGTGGGAGGGGGGGGGGTCGAAGTAAAAAAGTATGGGGGGCTCCCCCCCCCCCCCCGGTGCTGCCGTCCATGTACTGTCATCCTCTCTAAGAGCGTCGTCTGTATCTGCAATCACCACCACCATTATCCGGACCTCACTTCTTCAGATTGTATGAAGTATTCCTTAAGTTATGCGATGTAAACGTTGGTAACTCAAAAACTATTTATCTGATCAGGCTGAAATTATGCATGGTGGTTGCTGTTATCAAAGATCATCAGATCTGTACATCATATTTGGAAAAATCGGAAAGTGAAACTCCGTCAAAATTTCGACGATGACCGAAATTGTCAAGGTCAATGTTCAAAGTCATATAAAACGTGAGGCTTCATTAGTTACAATATGGGCCAAGTAGTGAATTTCTACGATGAACAGAACCAAAGTTATTGTCAAAAATGTGACTTTCACCTTTTTCGTGAACTTGACCTTTGACCTAGACATCCAAAAATTAAATTAGTTATAAGTTAGATCATGATCATGACCGATCTTTTAACCAAGTTTGGTGACGATTGGTCAAGCGATGTGGACGCTAGGCTGTATAAACAAACAAACTCGATCGAAAACATAACCTCCGTCTTAGCGGAGGTAATAAGAAAGATACGCACTGTCAAGTCCTCCTCTCGCCGCGTACTCCCATTCCATATCCGTGGGTAACCGCTTGCCGACCCAGAAACAGTAGGCATAAGCATCGTCGTGGCTTACATGGACGACTGGATGAGACATCCGTTCCGAAATTGTGCTTAGCAAACCTTCAGGCTGCAAGGAAAACGAGAAAAATAAAACAAAGATAAAATAAATCAAATAAAGTAGAATACAAAGAATTGTTTTTAACAGTCGCAGCATCACGACACCATGATTGGTGTCACACGGTGACTAGCAATATTAGTTACGATTTACTTGATTAATATACAGTTTAGTCATGTTGACACATTGATTCTCATTATATAACCGAAGTTAAGCGACGTTGAGGTTGTTCAGTACTAAATGGGTAACAATTTGGGAATACCAGGTGATGTATGTAGAAGAGACTCTCTGTTTATCTCGGCATTGTTTTTAGTCGTCCTGGCGACTGGAATCAAGCAATGTCGGTTTAGAAGGGTTGGGGATTGCGCGCTCCTTCTTTCACAAGCACCCTTACAGGGGGTAGCCATTGTCTCTCGAGGCTGAACGGAGGCCTAAGATAAGGGAATACTTCAGTGAAGAATGTATTTAAAAAAGGTTTAAACATTGAAATAATTATCTTTAACATTTAAAATTAATTAAATAATAACGAATTTGTTTCTATTTGTTGAAGCCAGTTGCCGTTTTATAGAAACGCAGCATCAACAAGTATTTTTAAAAGGAAAACACCATTGCGCTAACAGTTTTTTTTATTACTTGACCTCATATTCCAAATGTTATTTTAAACTTTTCTTTCAAGGTAAAAATTGTAAAAATGGCTATATTTGACCAACGATATATATTCACACAGACGACGCCGGGTGAATACTGCTAGTATCAACTAAATCATCATTCCTTTTGACAAGGAGCAAAGTGTAGTATCTTTTCTAATACTGCACTTTCACTTTTATGTCCCCGATCAGTAAAGGAGAAATCCTTCTAGGCTGAGACAATTTTTATTTTTATTCCAATTCAGAGTGCCCCTTTTCGGGGAGCCGGATTTCCCCACATTAAAAACCGACCCTGTGTCTCACTGTGCCCTCGTGGGGAGGCAAGTAAATAGAGACTCTACACCATCCAAAGCCCTCAAATCGGGACTTTATCACCACTTGAAGTTTAAGGTTATACGCAGGACTGGGTTTGAGCAGACAGACTTTGAGTAGTTGATAGGGGTTGGGAAGTGAGGTAGGCAAGATAAAAAAAAATAAAAAGGGTAGAATGAGCTCGAAAAGATGGAGTTCGGGTGGCTTGGAGTATTGCGTGGGATAAGCGGCACGGATCGGCTATGGCTAGTCGGCCAATGTATCACGACTTCCAGCTAACACGGAATTAATAATTGCAAAAAGGGCATGCATCATCAAACAACGGATGAATTACGACGAATAGTGGTTGTAAAGATAACAACACTTTATTGAGTGAAAAGAAAGAATAGAAAAGATGTGTTGGAAAGTGTGCATAGGCTTGCTTTACGTGAGAGTAATTTGATTAGCAGAACTATGTCAATCTAATCAAAATTATTGACAAAAAATAGAAAAGTGAAACAAGCCATGTAGTTAAAAGGACAGTTAGAAAATGTATACGTCTGTCTACCGTATGAATGTTTGTCCAATGCGACTTTAAGCCTGGATATAGAAGAAATAGTGTTTACCTCATTTCGCACGCTGCTCCACTGAGCAAAAACAAGGACGGAAAATGCTGTCTTTCTTCTATTGAGGCGAAAGCACCCATGGTACATAGAAACCATGACTTGGTGTCGGGGTGGAAAACTCATCGAAAAGAAGATTTAAATTTGCGTCGATGGTGTTTTACGCTAGAATATGTGTACATGTTGGCAAATGGTTACTTGTTAAGAGTTATGGTGCGTTTCTCAAGGCGATAGTGATGACGTGGATCGTCGAAGTTTGTTGCAATCTCGTTTCTATTTATGTACGCTTCGTATAGCGGCATGAAATAGAAGTTTTCCCAACTTGCCTGATGGCAAAGTAGGAGAAGAGTGGAGATACTTCTTTGGTTGACAGCGCAAGACATTTACTTGTGCGACTTTTCTTTTCGGTGTAAATAGTTCGATAAAGAGTATTACTACGCCTGACTGACACACTGATTAACTTAAACACAACGACATCACCCCTGTATAATTATTCTTCCGCCGAAGGAAAATATATTTAAATACACAAAGTTAATCAGTGCTACAGGGGTAGGTAGGGAAGAACACATTTCTGAAAGGTGTCCGAAACAGTGATGTAGCAGGCTATAAAGATGAAAATTTCTTTCTTTTTGTGGAGAACAACCCCTGTGAGATGTTTGGGTCGCATGATAATTAATCAGCCTCCAAGGCGTATTAATTTCAATCGGAATTTTGAAGGACTATTTCCAGACTCTTTGGATTTGCAGGTCAAACAGATAGCTTCCAGACATCAAAAAAGGAAAGACGTCCTCTTTCTCGCCCCGGTCAATTTGATATCCTGCTCGAAGACAACCGGCAGCCAACCCTTCTTACTTTATTATTGTTTCCTTCACTGTGACGCTGTTTTAACTTTCGGCAACCTACGCCCAACAGTGTAGGTCATTTAAGTAAACACATTATTTGGTTTTTATAAAAAGGCTTTTTATCCCTTTTTGTTTTTACGACCCTTTTTGTCACCAACTATTATAGGAGTTGGTCTTACAGTCAATGCGAAGATAATCTCCTATAGTGTCGTGCCCGGGATGACAAGACATAGTTTTTATCGATAATACTAGGTCGAATAATAATAAAAATGCATTTACTGCACATTTTGAAAAATTCCCCCCCCCCGCAATATGTTAATATTTTATTATTTATTTCATGTGATTTTATTAGTTATTTTATGTGATTTTCGATGGTGTGAATATATACCTATAAATATGTGAACTTACTAGCAATTTCTTTTATTGAAAAGATATGAAACAAGAACATACGTCAGTCGTGAGATTGCATACCTCCGCCTGACAACGTAAAGATAGACCAAAGTGTTCTCCATATTGTATAGAGTATTCCGCAAGTTATGGCATGGAAATGTTGATAACTTTACATGGTGGTTACTGCTATCAAAGAGCACCAGAAAAATACATGAAATTTAGAAAAATAGGAAAATTTTGGCTTTAACCGAACTTTATCAAGGTTAGTGGTGAATATAAAGGTCCTATAAGATATGAAACGTCATTGCCTATAATATGGACCAAGTAGCAAGTCTCTACGATGAACAGAACCGAAGTTATCGCTAAAAATGTGATTTTTACCTTTTCCGTGATCTTGACCTAGATATCCCAAAATTAAATTTGTTCTAAGTTAGACCATGACTGATCTTTTGGCCAAATTTGGTGACGATTGGTCAAGTGATGTGGACTCAAACAAATAAACAGTTACAAATCCGACCGAATATATAATCTCCTAGGTGGAGATAAATACAGGCATTTTTATTTTTCATTTAATAACACAGAAACGGTTAATATGTCGTAAAAGAGATAAGTAATTGACCAAACGGGGGCCGTCGCGGCCAATGTAGAGTTCAAATCTTATCGTATATATTGTGATTATTTGCATACGAATACTGTTCAGAAAGGCATTGACTCACAACACCCTTTCCCTTTCTTATCTTATTCCATGTAGTCTCCTGAAACTCTGGGTTAAAAAAAATTAAATAGAAAAAAAAAAAAAAAAATCACCATAAACAACAATAAATCTGAAGATGTCCAAAACTTGGTAGAAATATAAATATGAACGTTCCACGTTGCAATGGAAAACCTTTTATTACCGTATTCTATGTGACACCACGAACAACATTCTCTCTCTTACCTTATTCCATGTAGCACCTGGAGTATTATACCACCCATCCTGGTAAGGGTCTTTCCGGAAGCTTTCCCTTTGACCGTCTGAAAGATGATTTCCAAATACGGACGAAAAGTCTTTGTCTTCGGCTTCGGTCCGATAGCGGGTCTTTGTCTGCTTAAACTTTCTGAAATACTCAAACAAAATAAAACGTTTTTAACGCTTTCTCTCCCCTTCAGATGTTAAATATTGTTAGGTACCTCAACTAGTTAACATTAGGGAATTATGTTCGTAGAGAGATGTATCATGTAAACAGGATGCACCACAGACTGCAGGGTCAGCAGGGTTGACGTGGTTAACCCTAGCTTGACAACGATAACGGAAGCGTCTAGCTACAACCACTATCAATAATTTCCCTTTCCCCCTCTGTGCACCTAAAACTAAACGAAACTTCCATGAACAGAGTTTCTTTCCTAGAACTAACCGCCCGTGGAACATAATACCGCGGGACTGCTTCCCAACTGGATACAAGATAGTCGTTTTAAAGTCAAATGTAAACAAATTCTTGTTGAGCTGTCTTCTTAAATAATCAAATTCCGCCCAATTTCAACAATCGTTACCAATCATCACGGTGTTATCTCGCCGTACACCTGACACACTTATTAACCTTTATCCTTGAGTGGCCCTTGGGGCTTGATAAGTGATGACTCTTTAGTAAAAGAAAAAAGTGATGTTGGACGACGGATGTGAGAAGGCGAGATCAGCAGTCTGTATGGAATAAGTGTTGCGACCAGACATGTTCAGATGCCTTAAAAGCGGTTTGAATAGAGGAATGCGCGTTCAATACAGGTCTTCTTCTGTTCCGTTGGTTTCCACCCCCTTTTGTTGATTTACAGCAAACAAAAATTCGATGGAATACACCTATCTTCTTCCATTAAGAATGTGTTCACTGATTGATTATCATCTTTTGTGGTCGCCATGCCGACTTTTGATTGTAGGTCGAGATTGTCCACCGTCAGACAAGATCACTTGAAATGCGTGAACATCAAGACGCCGAGAGAGAGAGAGAGAGAGAGAGAGAGAGAGAGAGAGAGAGAGAGAGAGAGAGAAAGAGAGAGAGAGAGTCAGTCAGGTATGCTTCTAACTGTTGGCTGCTCGACCGGCAATGTGAGTATCGGAATACCGCTGGACTCGTTACCTATGTAACAGAGAGTCGATGAGTGCTGGTGGGATTGGCACAATGTTGCGTACCATAAGATCGACTGTGCAGAGAGAGTTCAATTCTTATTAGATCTTCTATGATCGAATTACACACCATTATAGGAGCTAAAATTGACATAAACTGTAAAACTATCTTGTATGATAATCTGCAACGAAAGGATTGCCAGCGAAAGGAAAACAAATCCATTCTATGAATAACAAATTATATTATTTATTTAAGTGACCTACACATTGGAGCAGTATATCTTCAAGTGAAGATTGCCTTGTTCGGTGTCTAGGCAACAGGGGCAATTTTCTAAGGGTCTAGATGTAATCCTTCAAAGGTTCGGTCGAAATTAATACGCCCAGGAGCCTGATTAGTCATCGTGTGACCAAACAAACCCACTAGAGCCGCTCTCCGAAAGAAGAAAAGAAATGCTAATACTAATGGCTGCTACACCATCACCCTCGAAACTCATGATGGGTAAAATAGAAACTTGTGTTCAATTAACGGTACTCAATGAAACGTTTGCAGCAGATATTGTACTTTTCCTGGACAACGCCAGGCCATCGGTCACGTTAGTATATAATATTTCGAAGATATATCGATAAACACTAAGTACACAAAATAAAAACGAAAGTTTAACGTGATGTGAACATTTTTTAAAACTTTAATTCACCCCAAATAAAGAATATTGCCATTAGAACATGAGGGGATGATGTGGTTAAGGGCCGGATTTATAAGAGCCATCCTAAGCGGGAAGTTGTGTAGCAAGATATTTGTTCATATTACATTTAAATTTCTGTATGTACAGTCGGGGAAAACATGGATCAGGAAGGGAATTCCCAAAACAAGCGGTCCGAGGAAAGAATCTATTATAATAGAAAGTTTTCCAGTATCTGGGGACCTCTACAGTGAAGGAGTGGGATATTAGTCTATTATATTTACGTTGAGTGCAGCAAGTTCGTTGGAGCGCATTCCGTGGAAGTACTTGTAAAACAAGCACAGGGATGCCACATTGCGGCGATAGGACAGGGTCTAATGCTTCGTAGACAACACTGGACGTATTAGGTTAGATACTCTTTTGGGGAGAAACTAATGGTTTGTGCATGAAATAGTTCTTTTTATAACTTCACCATTTATAGGCATTTCCTACGAAAATGTTACACGAATCAACAGTGCTTGTCTATTTACTTACCCAGCAATGTTTAGCACTCTAGCACCGGCAGTTTCGAAGATAGGTCGATAACGGCTAAATACGCAAAACGAGAACGAAAGTGCAGGGTGGGCAAAAATAAGGGTCCTATTTTTAAAAATTCATAACTTTTTTATTTATTGATTTAAAAAAATTTTTTTTAGAATAAGTAAAGGACCCCTTCCGAAGCAAGCATGAGCCGTATTAGCCTTAAGGAACGTACCCTCATTTAGAAAACATTATTTTTGCTTAAAAAACTCAAAACAGTGTAAAAAACAATACTTTAGTTTTTGTAAGTTTTAAGAAGTGTTTTTCGGCTAAAATTTGTTTTGTTTATTTCAAAAAATCTCGGAAGGGTCAGTCTACACACACATAAAGTTTGGTGAGTTTAACTTTTATTTTGTGGAAGTTATTCAAATTCAAGTTATTCAAATTTAAAGATAGGACCCTTATTTTGGCCCACCCTGTATAACAGGATTTGATCAAAGAAATCGTTTCTGTTATAACTTCAAAATGAATGCGTATTTCATACGCCACCCACTCCCCAATATACATATCCCTTAAACAAACATTAACTTAGAAGTTCAAAGCATAGGGTTTCATAGGTAAAAAACTCATCAAACAAAAATTAAGCATTCACAATCTTGTTGTTAAACTAGGGTAAATTTAAGGTGCGAAAGATTTTTACCTAAATTGTGCATTGGTTACCGGGTATCTGTCGATGTAATAGGCCCTCACATGGGAATTGAACACAGGGTATTCACCGGTTCTGGAAGACGGGTCGTTGATCCCCGTACGAAAATGTCCACCTTCCAGAAATACCATCGATTCATATTTGGAAAAGAAATAGTTTTCAACTGAAAAAGAAACATAATAAAATGTTATTGAATAATGAGACATTAAGATGAAGAAAAACATATATCTCTATTCATATAAAGTTAGGTATATATATATATATATATATATATATATATATATATATATATGTGTTTAAATATTTGTATGTACAGGATTCACTCCTAAACTAATTAACAATTCCTTATGAATTTTAGAATACAGCTGTAAAAAGTAAAAATGTGGGCTATATTTAATTTGGTTTTTTATGTAAAGGGGGTAAAAAGGGTGTGGAAGCCCTTCGTGAAAATTCAGATGCATCCGATTTTTGTGAAATTTTAACAATATATATTAGACACAAATTTATAAATATTCCCAAACTTTCAGTTTCTTTAGAGCATCTTAAGGATTTTTAAGAGGTATAATATGGGCACAACCTCTCATTTGAAAATTCAAATATTTCAGATTTGCAATGAATTTGATATCTATAGTCATTAGAGACAAATTAAGCAAGATTCCCTGAATTTCCATTTCTTCTTAAGACCCCTTAAGCTTATATTTTATTTCCACGCGGAGGCGTAGAAATACCTGGCATAGTACCCAAGCGCGGAGTAACCCCACTCGGCAAGGTAGAACCATAGATCTTGTTAGATCATCCCTCTATGAGAAGGAAACGCTGATATTGTTTCTGACAAAGGGGGGAAAATGCTGTTCTTTGGGTCGGTTGTTCGTTAATGTTGGCCATACGTGGAGATGACTTGAGAAACTTTTCTTTCCTCTATCTTTGTTACCATGTCATAGATGAGGATGCTGGAGGTAAACATTTTTTGGGGCTGACGTTATCCGCCTGATAGTCCAAGGACCCGAACCTTGGAGTAATTTCCAAGGAGGCTGTCCTATCAGGAGGTGCAAAATACCGAGGCTGCTGCTTTGTTTGGCGAATTGAGTCTGAACCAGGCAGTAGTTTCCGGTGGGGGTCTCTCGATGCTATATTGGTTGGAACTGTTACGGCTATTCTTTCTTCAACGGTTTACTAAGATAATCTGCTTACTCATTTTCTCTGTGTTTCGTCTCTCAACACTTCTACCGATCTGTTCCACAAATCTTAGCTAGTATCTGTTCCGATGGATACTGCACGCCTGTCCTGTGCAGTTCTAGGAGGTCCACCCTCCCAGGCTTCGCCTCCCCTCTTTGGGGAGGAGTAAGTTTATTGCTTACTGTCTGAGGCGCCCCTACCGGGAATGCCGACGGGGCTGCCCAGGCAATTTTTAAATGGCCAGAGTGCTCACCTCTCGAGCGCTGGCTTTTAACCCCACTTTCTCGACCCAAGCTGTGGTCACATCTTACTTGTGGGAGTAAGATAAAACTGGCCTTGTGCCTAACTCCGGGAGGAGTAAATAAAAATCCTAATATGAAAAGTTTCAAATCAAAAGATAAACTTAAACTCAGTCTCCCAACTTCTAATGAGGATTCCTACTATAAGGTTTCCTTTCACAACATTAGGGGTCTGCGTTACAACCTTCTAGAAATTGAAATCCACTTACAAGAGATCAAACCGAATCTATTCTTTCTGTGTGAAACTGGCATTAGCACGTCGGCTTCTAGCGATGATTTCATGATTAATGATTACTCGAACATGACATCAAAACCCGACCCTCAAGATCGTCACGGATATGGAATTTGTGCCTACATTAGGGACGGATTTCTATGTGGTAGATACATCTCCAAAGAAGACCCTAAACTGCTCTATATGTGTTTCCGTGTAACACTTACTCACAAAACCGTATTTATCTTTTCCCTTTATCGTCCCCGAAATGACGGATTTACTATCTTTGAGAAAATCAACCATATCCTGTCTGTTTACCCTTTTGCCAGCATTCATGTCTATGGTGACTTTAATGTTCACAATGTTGAATGGCTAGTCCACTAAAACTCGACCGATGATTAAGGGAGGTTTTGTCATGAATTTTTCCCCTTGCTTATGATCTAACACAGATTGTTGATAAACCCACTCGCGTACCTGATGTTAGACGGACATTTTGCAAGTCTTCTTGATCTTTTCCTGACATCTTGTCGTGAACAGTGCTCGTCTACATTTCTGTCTCCGCTGGGATCTTCCGATCACTCAGTTGTCTCAATTAAGATCAAAGCAAAGTGTAATAAGACCCCTGATGCCCCTTTCCATCACAGAATGTATCGATACTCGATGGCTGACTGGGACAGCCTCAGATCTTTCACATCAGAAGTTCTTCTGCATTCCATTTTTAAAAAGAATGTGTCCTGTATAGCATCTGATTTAACGGATTGGTTAATCGTTTGTATTGAGAGGTCCATACCCCCAAGAAATTCCAACAGAAAACAAACAGCCGTGGGAGGTAGATAAATACAAAAACAACAACAAAAGATTTGGTCTATTAAGGCATTTGTTCGGCTGTTTTCAATTTTCTAAATTTCTTAAAGATGTTTACAAGAACTTTTGTAAAATTTTATTACTATATATATATATATATATATATATATATATATATATATATATATGTGTGTGTGTGTGTGTGTGTGTGTGTGTGTGTGTGCATATGTATTTTATTGTGCAGACAGAAATAATGTCGCGTCTGAGTCGCTAGTAATTTGTGGGAATGTCATCATGCTAGACAAGACACTAAGTAAAATGAGAAGGAAGATGGCAGTTGCTAAACTAAAAACGCAATTATACTCAAAAGAAAGAAAACAAATTTAAAACCAAGAAAAAAAAATGGAAAATAAAGTTTTAAAGAAATATCTTGAACTGCAGGCGACACTTCCGACAATTCACCGCAAATTGTCTCTCCCGGTTGTTACGGCTTCAAACGAGCTCTGCATCAGATAAGATAACCCCGTCGATGGCCTGCCGCTGCTGCTGCTGCCGCCGCTGCTGCTGCTGACAGGATCACCACAGAACACAGATAAAGGTTATAGTGATTATTAGATCGAGTAAGATCGCCATTGCGGTGGGACGTTTGGGGACGGACGACCTATTTTTTTTTTTAGAGTCGTTTGTGATTCTTCGTCCACACTCGTCACTTACCCGCACCCTATCTGACACGACAGCTGAGGCTGTCTGAGAAAAAAAAAGATTAGCATGACCGTCTCTCAGAGATGCATATTTGACCTCGCAACATTGTTTACCCCCCTCCCCCCCCCGCACACACACGGAAAAGGAAAACATGAAATTGTTTCTATGTTTATCGACGTTTCGTCTTTATTGCTCAAAGACTTTCTCAAGATCAAATAAAGACGAAACATCAAAGAACATATATACACACTTTTTTCATTTTTCATTACGTTGGCTTATTAATATTAATTCCATAACTATCGCATATCACTATCATATATATATATATATATATATATATATATATATATATATATATATATATATATATATATATATATATATATATATATATATATATATAGTTCAGTCATGGTTTCGGCGTCAATGCATCATCAGCACTAATCCAGAGCGCCCCAATCACTCTCCCACGATACTACCAGCCTTTGTTGGATCTTCGTCACTCTGTGGGATTGCCATATCCACGTTGATGCAGATATAGCTTTGTCTTGTATTTTCTTTATGTATTTTTTCTTGTCCGATGGAGAAAGACAAAGATATTCAAGAACGCGGGGGTTGAGTTGGCAATAAAACCTCGACATCCGACTTCGATAGTAAATACAATAGTTTTCCAGCCAACACGTTGTTCTCGTAGATCTTCATATCTTTCCAACTTGCGCTGGTGTGCCCAGTCAAAAATGCCCTCAATGACTAAAACTTTTTTTCAAATTAACGGACCAAATGAGAATATCCGAACGCTGACCCGTTAACGTTATTTCAGTTGGAAATACGAGCCGGCGTTCTAAGTCGAATGCAACGTGCCAGTCCGTGCAGCCATCAAACAATGAGAATCTCTGCCCATTTTTACACAATGACTTTGAACTATTTCCTTCTTTAACGAAATAGATAGTTCTACTTGTAACGTTAAGAGCTTTATTGGCAGTCTCACAACATATCCTCGAAGCCTCCACAACATTCTCCAATACTTCATTGTGTCTCCATGTGTTGCTTCTCAGGGAATGCTCGCATCCAGTGAGAATATGTTTAAGGTTGGCAGTTTCCCCACATGTTCTGGATCGATTGGATGTTGGTAACCCCAAGCATGAAAGGTTAACTGGTGTTGGTAAGATATCATAGACTGCCTTTATGAGAAAACTTAATTTTTAGGCTCCATGTATTTGAGGTCGCACCATGTGATTTCTCTGTCTTTTACACTCTCCCACTTGGTTTATGCCACATGTTTACTTTAACCTGCACCCGTTGCAACGCGCTTGGTTTCCTCAAGATGAATTTCTTCCGAAACAATTTTCCTTTGCTTTACAGGGGATTCTTTGGACCACCAAAGCTGTGGATGGAGACCTAGACCTGCTCTTCCACATGCCACAGCGCCAATTATTTCTTTCATCCTAAGGCCCAATTCTGCATCT
Organism: Sepiola atlantica; assembly: GCA_963556195.1. NCBI lineage: Eukaryota > Metazoa > Mollusca > Cephalopoda > Sepiida > Sepiolidae > Sepiola > Sepiola atlantica. The sequence continues at coordinate 157,375,600 of OY744522.1, read as the reverse complement.
CTTGCAGCTTGTTTTGCCTTCCATTTTCGGCCAGTTATTACGGATGGTTGGTGATTATTCACTGGTGGGTCGCGAGACTGGCGCAGCACCTGAAAAAATCGCGCTTTACCTGATTTATATTCCACAACAAGTGACGACGTCGGAAGTTTTAGCTTCGTTGATGAACTGTATAGTGCCACGTTTGTCAAGGAATTAGGCACCCCAACCATTCTTTCATAAACTTACTGATCAGGCGCTTCATTATCTCAACTTTTGTAAGTGACACAGCATAAACCTGCATTGGCCATGATAACTTGGGAATTAAGCCAAAGTAAACGCACCATAATTTGTCTTTTTCAAAGAGGTCACATTTATCAATTGAGTGTAATCCATCCTTTATCATTTTGCGTAGGTCCTGCCAACGATAACGATCAGTCAGAGGTATGGAGTAACAGCGACCAAAACTCTTGACGCTTTTTTCGAGGATTGTCGGGATTTCGTTCCCGTCGATTGAGAACCTTGTTTTGTTTTTTTGCAAGATCCTTTATGGACTGGGACATGTTGATGACTTTATTTTTATCGCATCACATTTGAAGAGCCCCTGCAAGCGGGTCACCTGTTGTTTCATGTGTGATCTGGATTCTGCGACGAAAGTTTCATCATCCATAAACGCCTTCATAGAAGGGATGGTTTTCTTATTAGTGTTGTTTTCGGCACTACGCAATATTATCTCCATTACCAACACACACAGCAATGGAAATATAAAACATCCCATCATAATGCCAATATTCAACTTTTGCCATTTAGTTGAATATTTATTATTAGAAAACCTCGTATATGTACATTTAAAATACGCTAATATGAGATTTATAATGTCTTCCGGAATCCAAAAAAACTCCATTGCTTTCTCAAATAGTTGGTGTCTTACTGAGCCGTATATATATATATATATATATATATATATATATATATATATATATATATATATATATATATATATATATATTTATTTATATATATATATTCATACAGACATGACATGTCGATGTTATCGATCTTTCCAAATATGACCTATGGGAAAGATCAGATTTTTTATTCTGTCTTATGAGATCTCAACTTCTAACAGCTGTTGATCGATAACATCGACATGCCAGTGTTGCAGATTATGTACATGTCTTTATAAATAAAAATAATCTAATCATATATATAAAAGCTCTATTTGATATTGACCATTTTTTATAAACCTGGTTGAAATTTTTATCCCGTGGATGTTCTCTTTACCTGAATTACTATATATATATATATATATATATATATATATATATATGGATTCCATGACATTAAAATTAATTAAGAGCTCTAGTATTGCACTATTGATCAATTGCACGTGAACCTTTCTGTATATAAAAACATATAAATAAATATACACATATGAAGTAATATATTGGCTCTTTAAAAACATATCGTTTCGTATTGAATTATTATTAGAAATTTAAGAAATTCTTAAATTTCTAATAATAATTCAAATACGAAACAATATTTTAAAAAAGTGCCAATATATTACTTCATTAACCTTACCACGTAAGCCACGTGTAACTATTAAACCGTCCGGATCAACATCTAAACGGACTACAAGTGATTTTTATCTCCGACGGACGAAAAAAAATGATTGAGAAGTCGCTTGAAAAGGGCCTATTGGGCTGGTTCATCTCTTTATGGTAAATAGATTTTTATTTTAAAGAAAAAAAAAAAAAAATCATATCGTTTTCGGCTTTCAATTTTATTTTGCAAATATTAATGTGTTTTCTGATTAAACAAATCTTTTTACGGGTTGGGGACAATAGATTATAGCTCAGTAGAGCACTCTCCATGAAAATAACGATAGAGCAGAGAAAGACTAACAACGTCTCTTCTGCAAGGTATGTGTTTCTCTTTAGCTAACTCTCGATATAAAAGTTATATATAAGTAAACAGAGGAATATATTTTTGGCTGCTGCTTGATTGACATTTTTATTTTCGTAGGTAATACCGTTGTTAAATGAAATGATTAATTATTCTGCGGGGCTGGGAACATCGAAAATTCACAAAGAGAAGAATAAGACCCCTACAGGATTTGGAAATGTGTTTACGATAGCTGGCGTTGGTTTTACCATTTTATATTGGACTATTTCGAAACAAATCAGTAAAAAAATTATCAATAATCTATATACTATTAAAAAGTGATGGTGTTTTTGGAGTTTGTTCGTATACACATAGAAACACGTGATTGGTTGACAAAAAGGGAATAGGCAGAGTACACGTTACTAAGGCAGTACATTTTACGATGTCAATACCAGAGTTAGAATCATACGTAAGTCTAAAGGTTTTTTTAAAACTGAATACGTGTTTTATAAATTTTAAGAAATTAATATAACATAATAACATAATAACATTACATAAATATATTTTTTTAAAACAAAGTGACCTATTTTTTTGATAATCTACAAACAAATGTAGGCATAAAGGTTATTCGGCATTAGTTCAAAGCGAATTATTTTTGCTTAAAAACATAATTTCTAATGTATTTTTTGCCAATAAAAACAATGCGTAAATATATTCATCATAGTTACTTACTCTCTCATGCAAATTAGAGAGAGTAGAAAGTGAACTTTCGGTTTACTTTTGGCAGCCTCGTAACTCTCGCTTCCCTTATTTTGTCCTTTAGTCCTCACATTCTATGAGCGATGTTTCTGACAAAGGGGGAAGAATTGCTGTTTGGGGTGGGGGGTCGGAATCTATCCACCTAACACTTATCGTTGGCTAGTTTTTGACCTTGAAGTAGTATTTTTTAAGCTCCTTACATCAAGTGGCTTCATGCCTTGTCCGGTACGATTTCCATAAAAAAGTACTGTATTTTTTTCACGAAATTTCACATTTTTTTCTCTATGGTATGTACATTTTTTTCTCTATGGGTATGTAAATTTCCATCTTTACCTATCTTCTACCACTTTATATCTATAAAGTGGTAGAAGATAGGTAAAGATGGAAATTGACATACCCAGGTACTGTAATAACACCGCTCAATAAGCGGGTATAAACTAGTATTGGATTATTAATAGCTTTTTATGCACGATTTATTTTCACGGTCAAATGATAAGACGGTATCAAAAAGTCGAGCAAAATGTTTTTTTTTTAAACATGATTCAACAGGAATTAATTCCTAAATTCTAAGATGAATGATCATCCATTTGATATCGTTTCGGTCTGTTTACTGATTGTATTTCATTTTCTTTTAATCGTTTCTTGAAGGTTTCGGCCAATATTTTCTTCGGCCTTCTTTGTAGTGCAATCCCTAAAACCATTTTTTTTACGAAAATCAGACATTTTGTTTTAGTTACCGAAATATTTTGTGCTTTGATGGCTTTTATTTCTTTCCCACCGCAAGAAAATGTGGCATAAAGCCGGGAGGCGGGGAAGGGGGAAAACCAGCACTTCCGAAGAGGCACACTGGCGCTGCATGAATAGCCACGAACAGACCCGTTGGCATTCTCCGGTAGGGCCGCTTCGGGGTATCGGCATAAACTAAGAGGTAATTCCTTGGAGGGTGTACCTCCTATGACTGAGTAAGGCCGTACATCATTCCGATAGAAGAGGTCCTAGTGCTGGTCTGTCGGGTTGAGTGCCACGGCGAACCTCGGCGAGTATTACACTTCCTTGTCCTTTTAGCAAATATCAATGTGTAGTATCTGTTCTGATACTACACTTCATCTTTTCTGTCATCGGTCAGTGGAGCAATCATTGTAGACTAAGGCAATTTTTATTTTTGTCCCAATCCAGAGTGTTCCTTTTGGGGAAGCTGGATTATTTCGCGACATTAAATAACCGACCTTGTGTCTAACTGTGCCCTCGCCTAGAGGCAAGTAAATAGGGACACTCGTCCGGGGAAAATTTCAAATTAATATTTTTTTAACTAAAGAATCACCACTTATCAAGGTCCGAAAGCCATTCAAGGATAAGGGTTAATGAGTGTTAGGTGGGCGATGAGACAACACCACAATGATTGGTAGTGAAGGTGGAAGTTTGGCAGAATTTGATTATTTAGGAGGACGGCTTAACAAGAATTTGTTTTCACTGGAATTGAAAATGACAATGTTGTAGTCATCTAGGAAGCAACCACGCGGTATGGGTTCCACAAACTAGTAGTTTTAGGAAATAAACTTTGCTGTTGGAAGTTTCGTTTAATTTTAGGCACATAGAAGGAGAAAAGGAAATGTTTGACAGTGGTTGTAGCTAGACGAGTTTTTGTTGTAAATGTTTTGCAGGCAGGGGGCCTACATTGAACCTCAGTCGAGCATCTACCAAGACAATAACGATTGAGTAGAAAAAGACTATCAACGTCTCTTCTGTGAGAAAGAGGTAGTAGGGAGTAGAAGAGGACATCGCCCACTAGATTTTGAAGTCAGTTTTGTATTTTGCCAAGGCAGGAAATGGTGCTCTGAGCAACCCCCTCTCTAGATGTGGTAACAGTACTCCATCTTAGGGCGTATTTGGCTCTTATACAGCTAGAGGATTGCGGTAGAATGATCCAACCATTTTTCCAGCGACCTTAGCAAAGGATTTGATGTTGCACACATACTGTCACAAAATGTCCGTTGCAATTTAAATAGGTCCTGCGTATGACCTCAAAGTGCATCTGGTGGCGAGGCCCCATAATTTGGGAGCTTTGCGAAGTTTTGATTACCATTACTCCCAGGTTCATCCTCATCTGGAGTGGTAGTATCTGCCAGGGTCCCTATTTACTTGCCTCCTCACGAGGACAGAGTTAGACCCAATGTCGATTTTTTAATGTGGGATGTATCCAGCTCACCCCAAAAGGAGCACTGTGGATTGAGATAAAAATAAAAATTACCTTAGTCAAGAAGGATCCAAACGGTTCTTAGGATCTCATTTATGGGTTAAATAGAATTTGTCCGAGATACGACACTAAACTGTCCGGGACACCCTTGTGCAAGGAGGTCGCCTCTATTCGACCTCACTACCCCGAAATCAACATTTGACAGATTTTGCTATCTTTTTTCTCTCGATCACATTTCCCAACCCTATCAATTAAAACTCTCATCCAACTTTCCTGGGTATGACACAAAGCGGAATTTAGTGGTGAGGTTCAAATCTGGAAGTTTTGGGAGTGTAGATACACCCCGACAACCACCCCTAGGCCCACTCTGACTCGGAGTGGTAGTATCTGTCAGGATCTCATTTAAGAGTTAAATATTTGTTTACAAAATATAAGCTTACAAAATTAAATAATCTACAAATAAACTGTATGCACAGTTTCCATCAATGCCCGGATCTTCATGTTGCTTCAACTGAAATGAAGAGCTCTCTATAGAAGAAGATCTCTGTTTTGATAAACTTCTAGGGCTGACCTTCACTCCAGACCTCAAATGGAAGACTTACATCAAATCTGTTGCTACGGTCGCTGGAAAAATGGTTGGATCATTCTACTGCTCCAGAAAGTATCTCACCCCTGATGCAATCCTCTACCCGTATAAGAGTCAGATACGCCCTAAGATGGAATACTGTTGTCACATCTGGGGAGGCGCCGCTCAGAGCACCCTTTCCTGTCTTGACATAGTACAAAATTGACTTCGAAATCTAGTGGGGGGGGGGCGTCCTCTTCTATTCCTTACAGCCTCTTCCTTACAGAAAAGAAGGTACTAGTCTTTCTCTATCATTATTTTCATGGTAGGTGCTCGACTGAGCTCCAATTTATGCCCCCCTTGTAAAACATTCACAACAAAAACGCGTCTAGCTACAACCACTGTAAATAATTTTCTTTTCTTTCTCAATGTATCTAAACCTAAACGGAACTTCCATGAGCAAAGTTTCTTTCCAAGAACTATCCGTCTGTGGAACACAATATCATGGGGCGGCTTCCCAGCGTACTATAGCATGGTTGTTTTCAAGCCCAATGTTAACAAATTCTTGTTTAGCTGTCCTCCTGACAAACTCATTAAACCTTATCCTTGCGTGACTTCATAAGTCGTGACTTCATAAGTCGTGACTTCATAAGTCGTGAATTCATAAGTCGTGACTCGTTCGTACATAAAAATGTACGGTTTCCGCGTTAAGTAACGCAACGGCGGTTGACATGGCGTACAACTCAACAACAAATGAATTAACAGTTTAAAAATAAATAAAAAAGAGTATTTCTTAAGTTCACGAGAGAGAGAGAGAGAGAGAGAGAGAGAGAGAGAGAGAGAGAGAGAGAGAGAGAGAGAGAGAGAGAGAACGGGGGTAGAGTGTGTGTGACAGGGAGAGAATGAAGTACAAAGATACAGAGGGGGTAAAAACAGAGAAAGAGTGGAGATAGAGAAAGAGAGAAAGGGAGAGTGAGAGAAAGAGTCATAGGGAGAGGGAGAGGGAGAGGGAGAGGGAGAGGGAGAGAGGGAGTAGAAACAAGGGGGTGGGCATGAACAAAGATATAGTGGGGATATAGATTAACGCTTAAAGAAATGATCACTGAATATTTACTGTTGTCTTTTGACCGTATGCGCTCGTACATGAACTTCAACCATCGTTAGATTTTGTCGCTCCGCTTCCCAAAGCAACGAATCACTGTTATATAGGGTGGGCCAAAATAAGGGTCCTTTTGTGGAAGTTATTCAAATTTAAAGATAGGACCCTTATTTTGGCCCACCCTGTAGAAAGGCCGAGCTTATTGGTCTTCCACTGTTCTATTTTTAATTTCACACACACACACACACACACACACACACATATATATATATATATATATATATATATATATATATATATATATATATATATATATATATATATATATATAAGTTAATCCAACAGAAGATATAAGAGGCAACTAATATCTTTTGATTAGTGAAACATCTGGATAAAAACTGAAGCTCAATATACTGGAAATGCGGACGCATTTCCCGACTGGATAGACTTTTTCAATTTAATCAATTATTTCATTTTTAGACTGTCACTAACTACCTGGATCAATCTTCAATCAACCTCTTGGATGTCTTTCCTGAATTTGATTTTAAATTGTATTGCTTGGATTGTATAGCTTTAACAAAAGTATGTTTTGGGCTGATATATTTGATGTGTTATATACTTTTATGCATTTTTGCATATATTTTTTCAATATATTTTCAAAGTGTAATTTTATCACCTGCAGTGATGTTACTGCGGTAATGGTCCTCTGAAGGGAAGAATTATCTTTGAAAACTCATGAGTTAAGGACTTTAAGATTCTTTGCCTGAATATTGAATTCTAATAAAATTTGATTTGCACCTTATTTCAATATTTCATTTTATATATATATATATATATATATATATATATATATATATATATATATATATATATATATATATATATATATCATGTATCCACATAAAATATCCATTTAAACTCTGAATGGAATACTGGTGTACTCACATAGCTGTGTGCAAGGTCATTCAATCTAGCCTTTATGTCCCTTACTTTGCTCTCAGAAACAAGTGGAAGTCTCACTGCTTGAGAATTGAGAATTTCAAATTCTGAAAATACCTCCTCATGCTCAACACCAGATGGTGGGAGACAGAATTCCAAACAGTGATCTAGTATTAAAAGTTCAGCAGGAGACAACTTCTGAGAAGATGGATTAAGGACGTTCTTACCTACATCTGAGTTTGTAGAGCAACCAAATCTTTTGTATATTAAATGCTGCAACTTATTATTAAACTGAAGCATTAGTTTTTTACGACTACGCTCGTATAAAATTGCAACATGCCTTGAGAAACGAATTTTATCACAACACGAAAGAATGCTCATTGTTTCCCTCCATACTTGTACATATTTGGTCTTAAACGATTGGAGATTTAATGCTAATTTATCCAAGAAATTATGAATAAATGCATTTTCTATTTTATGTCCTGGGTGTAAATTAGCTTTCTTTATCTTCTTATATATAAAGTAGAGACGATTTTTCCCCTGTAACTTCTCGGAGTATAGGAAAATAACCACATGCATCACAGGCTACTAAACTCACCACTATACTACACTTATTCACTCGAGCGTGTTTTAGTAAATTTGTTATTTTTTTTTTTTACCGAACATTTAATATTACATTTGGCCCACCATCAACGTCTCTCCGAAAAACCAACTCCATATAGGTGGTAGCAAAAACTATCCCCCCTAACAATTGTGTACTGTGACTACACTCATCGACACCGGGAAGTAATAAACACAGTTTAATTTTCACAAACCACCGGTTGTCATTCATTATTTGCCTGGTATTAATTTAACACGCATGCCAATAATGAAATTTAGGTTGATTGACTTATTTACACACGCATTTGGGATCCGAAACTTTAGCGCACTCGGTAAAAAGGTAGGTTTCATGATCGTCAGTTTTAGCGTTCGATCCCAGTCTACTCTGCTACTTTTTTTCTTTTTTTTTTAAATTTAAAACATTCGCCAACACGGTAGACGGGGCAGAAAAAACAGTAGGCCGTTCCTTTTATTATTCGACGTCATGCAATAGGTAGTACTTTCTCCCGTGCAACGCCGGACGACGGGTTCCGCTAGTTTTAAATAAAATAAACGAAGGACAGACAGTATTACTTACACAAGAATGTAGAAATGATATATTTTCTTGCGCTGACCTTATTTTACTCTTAATCAAAAGGATTAAGTTTAATTTCTTAATTAAACTCGGGTTGTACCTAGTCTTAAGACATTTCATGATTTTTTGGAGAGTACAAAATTTAATTATCGCAAGCATGAAGGGAAGACGAGTTTTATCGTATATATATATATATATATATATATATATATATATATATATATAATTATTTATAGATAAATATTATTTTCAAAATAAACCCATATACACACGTGTTTCATACAAAACCTGCAATCGTCAGTACGGGATGAAATAATCCCTGCCGGTCACACAGTTCGAACTCCGATACGAAATTCATGTTTGACTCAGTAACTGAGGCGCGTACCAATGCTCCACCATGTATTTTCTAGAAATGGGAAGTGAATTAACATCTAAATAGCAAACACGGCGGCTATACAGCAAGCAGTCGAGAGTACTCAAATAGGTGGAGCCCAGAGTTATGCACTACACAGAATGGTGGCTTGTTATCAACTTAACTTAAAGTGCTATATCTTGCGAGAGCTTTGAATAATTATTCATATAAAATAGAGTTGGGTTTCCCCTTCCAAATCAGTTAGAGAAAATCAACGCTAACTAAAGACCTTTACCTCGACCGTGTTTCCAGCAACTTACACATATTTTTAACATATAACATTAATCGCTATTATTTATCCTATACGACTAACTTCCCTAACTGCATGCCTCAAAGACACGGTAGCACGCTAATTTTTATTTATGAATTATTAACTCTTACACTCATCAAACACCGCTATGTGATTATTTCACGAGGAAATGCAACCCTCTTTCACCGCTTTAGAATTTGTAAAACAGCCAATCAGCGATCAGCTTACATAGGCATGGGACACATTTCATCCTGACCGCGTCGTGCATTGCTCGAGGTTAGTCATTTACATAATTCCTTAATAACTTTCTACAATACATAAATCGTTTCATTCATAACATTCAATACACACTTTACAACATAATATATATTACGCGCTTTCAAATCAAATCCATCGCCAAAGCACATAATTTCTTTTCACATTTAGGACACTGAAACCGTACATAAATGATTTACGCCAAAATAATACTTCCATAAACGAACGATTTATTACTCAATCAACAGATAAGTATTTTTTTCTTTATACAACCCTGATCGATCGTAGCATAAAATATTACCGTTTCAATGTTTTTCACGTATCGTAAATAAATTAAATTTGATCTTTTTTACGAGAAAATCTCCGTAAAGACGTATTCCTATTTCTAATGTTATTTTTGGTAATATGATTACGTTGTTGAGAATGAACCTGATAAAACTAGATCATTAATTTTCTTACCTGCCGCAAAGCAAGATACTATGTTCCTGAGGCAAGTATAATAATCCTTCCTTAACACTGTTAAAGAACAAGGAGCTCAACAGAGTGTAAAAAACAAAAACAAATGAGATTTGTGTTGTTCAGTTTTCATTTTTTTAACATTTTCTTTTTTTTACAGTCCTTATTTACTTTCTTCCAAACAAGGGCAGAGTTGGACACAAGGTCGGTTACTAATGTGGGAAAAATCCAGCTCAATGAATACGGTCACTGAATTTAGACAGAAATGAAAATTGCATTAGTCTAGATTGACGGATTAGATGAAACGTCGAGCACAATAACTTAAATAAACATTTCTTTCAGATTATGCAGACATACATTTTCATTTACATTTTCTTCAAAATAAAGTAGCTCAAAATGTGTGCGTATCGAACAAAACTCAAGAAAAGCAGTGCTTCTACATTTTTTGATCCCGGAAAAACCCAAAACAGATCAAAACAAAACAAACACTGCTTCTACAGAATTTGAACAGGCACCGTGAAATAACCGACTTTGGCCGAACTAAACCCTACGTTATGGGTATACAAAACATCGAAATTAAAACTTGAACACACATATATAGTAGACATCTTTAGAAAACTGAGACAATTTCTATTTTTGTTCCAGATGTGACCTATTTGCGTTCTGTCGGCTGTTTAATTCATTCTTTTATATTACTACCGGGCAGCGCCGGGCAACGAGTCCTGCTATAAATAGAGATTATTTTCAAAATAAACTCATATACACATATGTTTCATGCCAAACCTGCAATTGTCAGTATGGGAGGAGACAATCCCTGCCAGTCACACGGTTCGAAATGTTTATACATTTGTAAGTGCAGGATTCACTCCTAAACTAATAAACGGATAATTATGAACTTTAGAACACATTTACTAAACGTAAGGGGTCCAAATGTAGGCTATATTTAGTTTAATCTAATTTTATGCAAAAAGATATAAATAGGGTGTTGAAGCTCTTGTGTAATTCAGATACCTCTGATTGTTGTTAAATTTTAACAATAGGTATTAGACATCAATTAATAAATATTCCCCAAATTTTAATTAAAGGATTTGAAGGACGGAATATGGGCACAACCTCCCATTAAAAAAGTTAAATATTTCAGATTTACCTTAAATTTGATTCGTAGTCATTAGACCATTTAAGCTTAAGTTTTACATTTTAGACATTTTCTAAAATCAAAATCATGCAATGCATTTTAATCAAAATTAGAAAAAGGATTCTAGAAATAAAGTTTAATATCATTATATCTCGATTTTAATCTTCGTGAAGGAACATAAAAGTGGTGCAAAACTGTTCTGTTCGGGTAATTCATTTTATTCATCTTGAGACGAGTATACTTTTAGTATATATATATATATATATATATATATATATATATATATATATATATATATATAACCAGACAAAAGACTGAGATCAAACTCCGATGTGAATTTCATTCATTCTTTTGATGACCTTGACAAAAGCTAGGTTTTTGACATCTTTCTGCTTAAAAAATACCTACATACATTTATTTATGAAAATTACTTTTTCATATTATTTGAATTATTCAGACTACTGTTCTAATCTTGGGTGTTATTCTCACAACGTTTTGGCCGATGTAGCCTCTGACCTTATTCAGGCGCGTCTTGTTGAACTCATGTCATTGCGCAACAGATAGAAATGCTAAGTAATAATCAGTCCTAGTATTTACGGCAAATAAACATGTTTATATTTTATATTAAATGTTAAACCCTTTTAACGCAAATACGTCACACATGAGTAGGTAACCCCAAATAAATTGTTTTTAACTAATTTCCCAACTGTATTTTCTTTAAAATAATTTATATCGTCAATAGTTACATTTACCCATATTTTTATAAGACGTAAAACGGTTTTGGATAAAAAAAAATGGAAAACATTTTATTCCGAGATCAAGTCTATTTGAAAATACGTGTTCTATTTACATTTCAAAAGATTAGACGTTTGAGTAACGTCAGATACAGTGTCATCTTAAACACATCACTGAGTTGCAGCATAATTGGAGTGTCGTTTATCCACTTCGTGCGAACCTTTTTCTGTCATTTTTAATCTTACTATGTGTTGTTAACTCATTAGCGTTTATAGCTCCTTTTTTAGGACCAGAAGGATAATTGACCATATTTCTGCAACATCTGTATTTTTCACAGATATCTATATTTAGTCATAAAGATTGGAGTGTCTTTCAAATATTACACCTACTGTCTTGAGTATATTGGCAACACTGATGTCTTAGTTTTCAGAATACTTTGAAAAATATAGAATGGAAGGATACAATCAGTTTCATCTATTATTCAATCAAATCGTTTTTGGATAAGTAGTCCTTATAACCAACCCACAGCATATAGCATACATGGATGTTCTAACTATCCTATAAAATCAAGTAAATCTTTGAAAATAATTTTAGTATCAAATAGTATTGTATTTACAAAAGAGTGTTGGTAATAAATGAAAGAAAAAAATGGCGCTAATAGGTTAATGAAAAGCCGGGTGGGCGCGCAAGAATAAACTTTGGCCGCCATCTTGTCAACAGCTTGTATTGACCAACGGAGTCGACAGCTGACTGAATCTGTCTACGTCACACGAACGTTAAACACGCTATAATGACTGGGAATGAATTCAATCACGTACACACAATAGGATACCTGGTTTTATAGACAAAATCTCAACCCCCTACCCTGAGTGCTGTTTGTCTGACACTTGTTATTGGGGTGAAACAACCAGCTAAATGTATTCTTCCGCCAACGTGTCACACTCTCAGGTAAATGTTAAAATAGAGACCGATTACAAAAATCTCGCAGTTTTCGAGAATTTTTTTGATGAAATTGATTGTTGGTCTTAAATTGCAAAATTCTAGTTTAAAAGTGAATCCATGGCCTCTCTCTCTGTCTCCCCATCCATCTCTCTATATATCCCTCCCCTCTCTCCACCCCTCTCTCTACATCTCTAACCCTCTTTATATCTGTCTCTTTCTTTCTGAATCCTCCTCCTCTCTACCCTCTCTCTATCTCTATCTCTCTCTTTATATCTTTCCCTCTCTATCTATCACAATCCTCTCTCTATCTCCCTCTCTCTATCCCTTTCTCTCTATCCCTCTCTATATATCTCAATTTGTCTCTTCCCTCTCTCTCCCCTCTCTCTTTCCCCTCTCTCCTCTCTCCCTATCACTCTTACTTTATCCACCTCTCTCTATATTTATTTCCATCCCTTTATTTATCCCCCTCTCTCTCTATCCATTTCTCTGTATCCCTTTCTCTCTATCCCTCTCTCTCTTTATCACCCTCTTTCTATCCTCCCTTTCTATATTTCTCTTCACCCCTCTCTCTATCCTTCATTTTTCTTTCCCCACCCTCTCTTTATAAATTTAAACACCTGAGGTCACTACGGTAAAGTGATGTTTTTAAAAAAAATATTTAAGAAAATTTCGTATTGGTACTTTACGCTATTTCATGTTTAATTTCCATAAATGATGGATTAATAGAGGGGAAAAATGTGCAAGTCACGTAGAGGTGAGAAACACACATTAACAATGTTATTCATACAGAAAGTAATTTACTTTTTACACTACCATGTTTCCTTTAAAACCAATGGGCACTTCTGCATTCTTTATGAACCCGCAGATTTTCTGTCCTTCTACTGAAAATAAAGGGAAGTAATTCAACCGGAAGTGACTTATTTACAACCTAAAAAAAATGCAAGACTGATTTGTTTTTGGGTAACAAGAAACAATTAACAATTGTTTTTTTTTATTATATGAATTAAAAATTTTATAAATAAAAATGTAAAGTTTTGATTGGGGTGGGGGGGGAATGAATTTTTTGGTCAACATTGATTTTGCTTTTATTTTTTTTTAAATATATTGTAGTTGAAAAGTTTTGTTTGGTGAGATTTTTTTAATCTAAATGAAAAGTTTTCATTGGGGGGGGGGGGACTGTATTTTTTTGTCCTTTTTCTTTTATTGAACAGGATAAAGTTCTGCAATTTGATTTATAATGGCTTCCATGGGGTTAGCAGAAAACTTCTGCCGCCACATAAATTCCATTAAGTAAGACTCCACCATTTGCGTGTGGGTGCCACATTCTATTTTCTAACGCATTTTGGCCTTTTGCCACATGTTTTCCACATGATTTGTTGTGGCACCTGTGGATGGCGATGTGCCTGTAAAAAATCGATTGTTTTTTGCGTCTGGTTCATTAAATTACCAATGTCGCGAAGATTCAACTCATTTAACTCCATTTTCTAAAAACTAAATTCTACTTCAACTCCCGGTAAATTCAACTTCCGGTGAATTCTGAATGAATGGTACTTGGAGAAAAAAAACGGAACTCTTCAATTTCGATTTCTTAATCGGCTGCGGGTTCATAAAGAATGCAGAAGTGCCAACCAATGTTTACGTCTTATTTAAAACATGTTTGTGAAGTTAATGTTTAAATCACGGAAGGGTTCGTTCGTTTCGACACCAAACGATAAATCAGAGAACCTTTTAAAAATAAAAATAAAAATAAAAATAAAAATAAAAATAAAAATAAAACTATGAGAAAAGGCTCTCTTCTTCCATTCTTCTCGTACCACTCTTTACGCAACTACTCTTTCTTTTCCTATTTCTCCATTTTCTTCCATTATTTACCGTCTTCCTTCCTTCCTTCCCCTTTCTTTCTTTCCTTCTTTTCTTTCCTTTCTTCCTTCTTTTCCTCTCTCTTTATTCCTTCTTCCCTTCCTTCCTATCTCCTGTCCTTTCTTCCCCTTCCTCATTCCTTCCATCTCTTCCTTCCTCTCTCCCGTCCTTTCTTCCCCTTCCTCATTCCTCCCATCTCTTCCTTCCTCCCTCTCTCCCTTCCTTCCTTCCATCATTCCTTCCTTCCTTTATTCCTTCCTTCCTTCTTTTTTACCCTTTCTTGCTCCTTCCTTCCCTTCTTCCTTCCTTTGTTCCTTCTTGTCTTTCCTTCATTTTTTTCCTTCTTTCCTACTTTTCCTCCCCTTTCATTCATTTTTCCCTTCCTTCCTCTCTCCCTTTCTCCCTTTCCTCCCCTCTCTTCATCCCCCCTCCTTCCTTCCTTTCCCTCGCTCTTCCACCTTCTCTCCTTACTTCATATCCCTTGCTCGCTCTTCCTTCCTTCCTTCCTTCGTTTCTTCGAAAGTCGATTAAGAACGTTTTAAAGACATTTTAATATACCCTCTTATCGAGCTTGGTTGATGATGGGTTTACGTGCTCGAATGAATGATGCCGTATATGTGTTCGAATGCCCAATGAGAGAATGTGTCTCTACAAACAATACATATATTGGCAGGGCTAAGACAAGTATCTCAAGCCGTCTAACATACAACCCCACCTCCTCCCAAGCTTCATTTCCCCCAAAAAACTTTCAAGATATATTAACAAAAAAACACTTCCATCATCGCTGTTTCAAATTGTAGTCTTCGCCTCCCCATCATCGAATCATTACTTCTGTTTAATCAAACACACACATACACACACACCAACACACACACACACACACACACACACACACACCCACACACCCACACACCCACACACCCACACACACACACACACACACACACACACACACACACACACACACACACACACACACACACACACACACACACACACACACACACACACACACACACACACACATAAGCCGTTCCTTCTCGGGGTGAGCATTGTCGTAAGTGATATCGCCAGCTACTATTAGCGCAATGCAAAGCTGTTTGTAAATAAAGAAATAGAGCACTGTCTAGTAGTTGACAATGTTTAAATAAAAGCATTGAGATATCACTTGCCAACAGCGCCCGTCTCGTAGTCAAATTATCGCTGACTATCAACTAGATGGTCGAAGGTTCGATTCCGACTTTAGGCGGGTGCTTGTCTAGCCGCACCGAAGCGCCGTGATACAGTGAATCAATCCGCATGTGGATGATATATATATATATATATATATATATATATATATATATATATATATATATATATATACTTGTCGAATAATAACCATGATCAAAATAATTTCATAATGAAACTTATACATTTCAGCAAACTTAATGTTTACCCATATCCATCACTGCAGAGAGAGAGAGAGAGAGAGAGAGAGAGAGAGAGAGAGAGAGAGAGAGAGAGAGAGAGAGAGCATACTTCACAGTTAGCGACTTGGACAGTGGAACCTGCAAACCAAATTAAGCCAACCCAATTACGTTCAGTTGCACATAAGCAACAATGGGAAAGGACAAATATTATTTTACATTTGTTCTAATCACACACACACACACACACACACACACACACACCCACACACACACACACACACACACACACCCACACCCACACACACACACACACACACACACACACACACACACTAAAAACATAACAAAATTCGAACACAATTAAATAAATTAATGTGTGACATAAAGCTTTGTCAGGCTATCTGGGCAGAAGTTGGACAATTTTAGAAGCAAGTAAATAACCCCCAAAACGCTGTCTTATTATTTTATTTATCCTAAAACACTGCGAGATTTTCTATATATAACATATACAGTTATCTTATCGGATTTTCAAAGTCAGACCCAAATAGCAACCAGTTGGATAATATAGGTAAAAGTACTATCTTTTTTATAGTTAGTAAAGTCCGTTTACTTCTTATTGTTATCGAAGCGTCCGCCTGTTGTTACTGGACCGGTAATGCTGAAACAGCTCATCTTATATTAGACGGGTCAATATACTGATCCCCCAAAATGGCGAAACTTTGTTTTTGGTGGTTTTGTGCTAGGTTGGCTCTAGTCTACAACATACTAAAATTTGGACAAGAGTATGGGAAAATGTCAAATTTCAAATATGACTTTTTGGGTTTACAAGTCATTTTCCATTTACATGTGAAGCACTAACTCGGTCAGTTTTCATGATAAATCAATACATCTTGGATTTTTACCCAGGCTTTCAGGGTCAATCTTTTATATGGAAGGGTTACCAGTGATTCCAAATAAACCCTTATACAATATCAAGGGGTACCTATTGTCTTTGTTGCATCCACCCTGATTCACTTACGTCACAGTACTTTTTCAAAACTTTTAACTCCTCCTCATCATCTTCCACTGCATCATTTTTCATATTGTCACAATTTCTGTCTTGGCAATGTCCACATGCACCGGTACATTCTAGTCCATGCCTCATGCAGGTACACCTTAGGGTATTGCATTATTCCGAACAGTTTCAATGAATTATTTGAATCAGTGCATCTGGAGCGGAGCTTTTGTTCGTCATCACTGGAACAAGTTTGTCCCCTTCCATCTTCCACCTCCCCTCAGATGGTACCATTTCATCACTACATCCCATCCGCTCCATAACCCAGTAGTAAATCCGCAAAGAATGAAATTTACAGACAGAGGGCGTTGGAGGGAGTCGTTCTCATGGGACAAACGTCTTAGCTGTCGCAACTTTCTTGCAGAACATATTGCATCTAATAGATACCAGGGAGTCTTTCTGATCCACATTGAACAACACTACAATTGCCTTACAACCATTTTTTTCCACAACATCCTGGCTTTGTCTTGGTAGAAAGAATGCATAGAACAGCAAGAGAACAAGAAGATCCGTGTCTTCTCCAATGAGGGTGGTTGATTTGAAAGCAGACATATTGATGACTGCCTTTGCAATCTCAACGTCGGAATTTTCTTTCTGCTTAAACAACGTCACAGCCATT
The DNA here is from genome assembly GCA_963556195.1 of Sepiola atlantica. Taxonomy (NCBI): domain Eukaryota; kingdom Metazoa; phylum Mollusca; class Cephalopoda; order Sepiida; family Sepiolidae; genus Sepiola; species Sepiola atlantica. The sequence continues at coordinate 157,357,880 of OY744522.1, read as the reverse complement.
CTGCTTAATTCGTTCCATGATCAGCTGAATCAGCGCCTGCTTGTTTGCCGCATTCGACATGAAGTCCCCCTCATTCGATATGCTGCAACAAGTGCCCTAGCATATGTTTATCCATAGTTTTTTTGTTTTGTAGGCCCTTGCCAGTTCGTCCCTTTTTAGAGTTAGACAGTTGTAAATCCTACCAAATGCAGCCTGATCCCAACAATGACTTCAAGTCACATTCACCAGTTTCCATCAGCATGTACAGCCGCTCAAGTTCCTCCACTTCGTCTTCAAAACTAGGTTCATCCTCAAATATTTTGGCAACAATCTGACGTGTGAGACACTGATCCACTAGCACGTGCTTATGCGTCGTAAACGACGAAACACGTCTCCGTTGTTTACGACTCATAAGCGTGGCTGAACCTAGCGAGATTCAAAACCAGAACCCCAGAGTCTGAAGCCTAAAGCTTTACCACTGAGCTAACTCGCACTAGTGCTGGAATGTATCGCGCTTTTATAGATGTCATTAAAATATATATTTAAATATAATCTAGATAAATTTATAGCATAACATACTGATTGCATTTCATTTTCCTTTTTCTTCTCCCTGTCATACAATTGACTGCGAACCCTCCCTTCTTTCTGCAAAGCTCTTGTTTTGAATAGCAGCATCCATCTTGGGTTTCCTCAACCGACCCTTCGGTCCAATTTTTGTTTTCTTTTTGAAAAAGAGAGGTTGTTACTCTCGAAATGATTAAAGTCTTTTACCATTCTGTGCAAATCACGTAGAGGCGTGAAACACACACACATACATACGAGAAGTTGTGTCATAATTTTATTAATTAGACCTTGCTATTTATTAAGTGATAAGAAGTAATTTATAATTGTTTTTATTTTAATAACACATTTACTGATTAAATTTTAAAAATTTGTTGGTCCCCCGATTTATAAAATCGGGGGACTTATGTTTTGAGGCATGTCCGTCCGTCCGGATTTTTCTCCGCAACCATTCATTGAATTTCTCTGAAATTTTGCATCAAGTTGTAACTTTAGTCAGATTAGAAAGTGACATTCTCCGATTTTTGAAAAAAAATCTGGTTAGCCCCCCCCCCCCCCAAGGGGTCAAAAGGCCCCAAAATGGAAAAAAATGACATTTTTTGCCTCATAACTTTTTATCCATCCATTCAATTTTTCTGAAACTTGGCCAAAATGTAGAGGCAATTGTTCTGGATATAAAATAAGCATCCTTGACCTCAGAAAAATTCTGGTTCGCGCCCCAGGGGGTCAAAGGGGGGGGGGGTCAAAAACGCCCCTAAATTGCCTAAATTTATTGCATTTTACACTCGCCACATCGAGTCACATACAGAGGGGGACCACGCACACGCGGCTTGTTTTTATTAGAAAAAAGAGAAAACTTATTTTTTACAGTTGACTTGGTGCGCAGAAGAGATACTGAGGTACATTGGAGAAATCTGGCGGAGACGCATACTTCAACAAGAACATAAGTCAGTCGTGAGATTGCATACGCCGTCTTGACAACGTTAGGATGGGCCAAAGTCTTATTTGGGTATTACCAATATTATGCCATGGTGATAACTCAAATACTATTGATCTGATCAAGCTGAAAAGTTTTATGATGGTTGGAATAAATTGAAAGTTGAAATTCCGTAAAAAATTTGACGTTGACAGAACTTTTCAAGGTCAAAGGTTATGGTTAAAGTAATATAAGATGTGACTACATAAATGGTTAAGTAGCGAGTATCTACAATGAACAGAACCGATGTTATCGCCAAAAATGCGAATTTGACCTATTCTGTTACCTTGATCTTTGACCTAGATATGAAAAATAAATAAGTTCTTATTTAGACCATGACCGATATTTTGACCAAGTTTGGTGACAATTGGTCAAGTGACGTGGACGCTTGGCTGTACACAAACAAACAAACAAACAAACAAACAAACAAACAAACACACAAACAAATATTGTTACAAATTTGACCAAATACATAACCTCCTTGACGGAGGTAACCAGTAAATTAAAAAAAAAATCTAAACAAAACAAAAAAAAAAAATGAAAATTTGATTCCATATATAAAATAACCCAACAAGGTTGATATGACGTAAAATCAAACCATACCAAACCGTATGAAACCATATCAAACCATACCAAACCTAACCAAACTTTTAAGAACGGTTTACGTTTTTGTGGATTTTATAAAGAGGCGGTCAACACCATAAGAAATGCAGGCGAACAAGTGAACAGGTGGTCGATTTTTTTGTGAATGCCTCTGTTGACTCCATGGTAGAAACGGTTAGATGAAATGTCCTTCTTTGGTGCGAAGAAAAAAGTGGACAACAGTATTGTTATGTACTCCAACGTACTTGCTGCACTTGTGCCCCTGAACGTAAATATCTCCGACGAACCCGTCAAGCTGCAAAATCCCACCCCTTCACTGTAAAGGTGTCCAGATGCCGAAAAGCTTTCTACTCTAATAGTTTCTTTTCTTGAACCGCTTGTCTTTGGAATTCTTTATCTGCTCCCTGTTTTCATGTAGAAATTTAAATGTAATGTGAACAAACATCTTCCTGCACAACTCTCCACTTTAGATGCCCCTAATTCATAGGAGCTCCGTACGTCTTAGTGGCAATGTCCCCTGTTTAGGGATAATAAAAGTAAATTGATAAAAGATTAAAGTAAACTTTACAAAATGTAAGGCGCCACGCTCCATAGTAGGTTCCATGCGGACTGGTAAGTTGGAAGAGAACAAGTCTATACGTATCCTTTTCCTCGAACGATAAAAACCCAATTGATTGTGTAGTGGGAAAATACTTGCGCTTCAAAGAACTAGTCCAACAAACTATTTATACGCCAAGCTATTCTATTGGTCGATGAGCCCATTGCTCAGCGCTTCATTGTCTGTTTACATCAAGGAAAAATACTACATAAAAAAATGTGACTACTACAATCAGTTTGTAACAAACGTTTCGTCCGTCTTTTAAGTGTCAATAATACAATAAAAACATAATATCAGATCTACTTAATCGTCAATGTAGTCCCCTATCCTTCTTGAATGACTCTTTCTACTAAGCTGAAACTAACTCATTTTAGACTTATTCTTTTAAAAGTAAAGCGTAAAAATCAGAATGCTACAATCTTAGACCAGTTTTATTCTGTTGTTAGCTTTTGTTTAACTGATCTTTTTTAGAATCAATTACTTACAGGAAAGACCACGCGAAAGTTTACAACATCGATAAATGAAAATGTTGCAATGAAACTGATTGAATACGAACTTGAGACGCACAGGTCGTCAATCCGCGTCGTTATCCACTTCATCACAGTCGCCCTCGAAACAAGTACTAATCAGCACGCTTGATCTAGCAAATTTCGAAAAGAAGTGGCAATCTGTTGGTGCTAGGTCTGAAGAATATGGAGGGCGATGCATAATATGAAACTCTCTTTCTGACCGTCCTTTAATGATCGATAAAAACAATAAAAAAAAAAATATCAGATTGATTGAATTGTTAATATAGTCACAATTCTTCTCATCACCTTCATCCTAATCATTAGACCACAACTGCACGAAAACACAAAGATCTCTTCGAATAATAATATGTCTGAATCATCATGCCACTTTCCGGTGCAAAGGCTCCAACTGCCATCAAGTCAACAGAAGGTATTTACTTCCCTCCCACCACAGGAAGATGTGGCACACGACCGGAAGGTGGGGATGGTAGGTCAGCACACAAGAGGTAGCGCACTCCTGCTCCGCCAAAAATTCCTGAGCAGCCCCGTCGGCGTTCCACAGTAGGGGAGATTCAGATGATTGGCCATAAACCAACTTTTTCTCAAAGAGAGAAGTTAATGTCTGGAGAATAGACTTCCTAGGGCTACCCGACAGAGCAAGGTCAGATCGTCGAGGATGTATCTTCGACTGGTAGTTCTATGGCGAGATATAGAATTTTCCGGTCAACAGAAAATCTCTTGTTTGAATAAAGCGATATTTATATAATAGGAGTATCCACCCATGAACTAGCAACCAATCAGAATCCAGAGAATGGACTTGCTCACTTAAGCATAATGAAGCTTTCGATCTATTTAGTTCTAGCTCAACTGGTCAGACACCTGAGCACTGACTACCAATTCCAATAACTGGAATATTATGTATCACCAAGCATATTATTCGGACCTCTGGTTCCTACTTGTAAGACATTCACAGCAATAGCTCGTCTTTTACCACAACTTTCCTTCCTTCCTTCGTGTGCATAACATCAAACGCAATTTCACTGAACGAAGTTTCTTTCACAGAACTTCCTATTTGTTGAACACATTATACAGAACTGTTTCCTTGCATGTTACAACATGGTCGTCTTCAAATCCAGTCTCAACAAATACTTGTCAAACATCGTCTTCTTAAATAATCAAATTTTGTTATTTCTATTCATAATTTTCAACCCTCTCATAATATTCTTCATCTTTCAACTGACAATCCATTTATCTCATTAACGTTTATCCTAAAGTTTTTTTTAGCCTTGACACTTAGTAAGAAATATGTGGCTTAGCTAAAATTTTGACAGCAACTGAATTCAACAGAAAATCTCTTGCTTGAATGAAACACTATTATATAACTAGCGGGACCTGTGGAAATTCCACAGTTGTATCCTTCATCTGTTGTGCTTAAAATGGGGTTTTGTGATTTATTTCCATTGTATGGACGTCCGGTGCGATCGCAGACCACACTCTATTATTGTATCACCTTTTTTTAAACTGACACATATCTATCTAAGTACTCGGATTAAAGTAGTTTATGAGGCTCTATCTTCAAATCCCTTGTGGGAGTTTGTGACATATTTCTATTTTGTCGACGTCCAGCGCGACTGAAAACTCCACGATATTATTGTGCCCGCTTTGTTCAAACCTAAACATATATATCAAAGTACTCTGATTAAAGGAGTTTCAAAATATATATAGTTATGGGGCACTATCTCTAAAACCACTGTGGAAGTTTGTAACATAGTTCCATTATATGGACATCAGGCGTGAACGCAGGCCCCACAATATTATTCTACCCTATTTGGATAGAACAGATACTACACTTTGAATTATTTATTTGCAGAAAGTATAAAAAATTACATTTAAAACAAATTAGGCACAAGGCCATCAAAAGTGTGGAGGAATGGGTTTCGTTAGTCATCCTTGTTCTATAGTGATAACAATGTCTATCCTACTCTTAACTAGAACCATCTCAGTCACCAAAATACCACATTTACTCTAGGGGCCGTTCTACTTAAGATATCCTCAAATTGATTGGAAATTTATTTTTTCATAAATATATTTATGTATAAGGATTTCGTTGAAATAAAATGGGGAGTGGGGAAAGAACAAAAAACAAAAAACAAAAACAAATTGGGTTAGTAAGACCCTCCCAATTCTTTCTACATATTAGATGCCCACTGTTTTCCGGTTTGTTCAGAACCGAAAATAAGCAGGTGAATCTCTAAATGAGAGTGGGATCTAAGTGGGAGAAAAATAAAACGGGGTGGGGTGGAGATTGGAGAGTGGGTGGTGTCCTTCCAAGATAAATGCAATTTGGGAGAGGCTGAGAAACAAAATGAAGGTGGGGAGTAGGCATCTTGGAGGATTTCTATTATATTTGATCCTAGTCGGAAGACCCCCAAAATGTATTTTAGTTCGAGACTGAGACACAAGAAAAATCAATGGAAATCACACAATTTCAAATTTATTTAATCGTTAATGATTTACTCTCTGACCTCTTCCAATCTGTCAATGAGTGTTAATGCTTTGTTAATAAAAATCCTCAGGTTTTGAGCTGAAAAGAAATCTAAGTCATATTAATCCACTCAAATGCTTTTTAGTAATCTGTATGCGTGACCACCCGAGCACATGGTGGGTGATGTAGAATTTCTCATGCATATTTTTTTAGGGTATTTTAGGGCTTTTCCGTTATCATGATGACTGACAACAGGGATAAACTTAAGCACAGGGGCAGGAAATCGAAGGTTGGGTATTCCACCTAGTTTGAAACAATTGTTATTTTCCTTTTCTAATATATTAAATCTACTTGGAAGCATTTAAGGACAGCCGGAGTAAGTGGTTGTCTGTAGAGGTCAGAAGGTTAGTTTGACGAACGTGTGAAACGGAAGTGAGAAAAATAGAAATCGCGTGAGGAGTGATGTCGTCGAGAAAGAAAATATTTTGTACGAGAAACAGATAAGGAAGCGAATCGAGTAGATCGTATAAAATGATCTATTAAAATAAGTAGTTAAAAACAAAATGAGAATCTCTTCAATAAAATAACAGAAGCGACGATAAAAGTCGCTGTAATTTAAAAAAAGAAGTATTTAAACTTATTGAATTATTAATAAATTATTATAATCCGACACTATATTTATAAATACTAAAGAAAATAAACTTAAATATTGAAAAAGGTTTATTAGTATCATTTGTTTTAAGATTGAATTAGTTTTAATATTTTTCAAATAATTTTAATAAGTTGTGTTATTTTGAAAAAATACTGTACATTGAATCTTGCGAATTTGTATTTTTATATTTACCTTCTTCTTACTCGACTATAAAAAAACTCCATAAATATAAAAATAAATCACAACTAAAATTTACTAATGGTATGTGTAATAAATCAAACGAAATGCAACCACTTATTGCATGATTTAGTAGTAGTATTAATAATTATGGCTTAAGCAATCAAACTTTCTCGGTGGGAAATTGATTACCTTCATTACTAAACAGAGAGAGAGAGAGAGAGAGAGAGAGAGAGAGAGAGAGAGAGAGAGAGAGAGAGAGAGAGAGAAGGAAGAGAGCGTATAAAATAGAACAGAGGGTAAAACAATATGCAGTTAGAAAGAGGGAAGGTGATAGGAACTTAGTTAGAGATGGGTAATTTAATGAGTTAATTGCAAATCACGGCTAATTAGAACAATTACAATAGAAGTTTGTTTTTCAAATATAATTAAATCTTAGGAATAATTTAACATGTATTTTCTGTGATTAAATTATATAGGAAAAATCCTTAATTAAACAAAAGTTCATTAAATAAACTTTAGTATAGATAGATAGATAGATAGATATAGATATAGATATAGATATAGACATAGACAAACAGTGAAAAAGATAGACGGGAGCGAGATTGATAGACAGTATAATTGAAGAGCAAGTGGTGAAACAATATATGGTGATGGACAGAGAGAGTAATAGACAGAATCTTAGAAATAGATAAGTTAGTTGATAGGTTAAATAAAAAAAATTCGGCATATTAGAACAAATTGGAAGTTTTTTAAAACATAATCCGATACCACATTTAAACATGTATTTTGTGTAATTGCAATATATAGGAAAAATACCATAGGAAAACAAACGTTGATTAATAATAATAATAATAATAATAATAATAATAATAATAATAATAATAATAATAATAATAATAATTTATTAAGCTACAAATGGTAACAAGTCACATGGAAGTTACAATAGGTAGAAAACAAACACATAGGAAGAACACCACCGCACGAACCAATGAACAGAAACTGCAAGAAATATCATAAGCTGCCCCCCCCCCCCCAAAAAAAAAATGACACCGGACTCGACTGACACCACACAAAATAGTCGTAGAGGGTCAAGGAGGATGGGAAGACCGAGGAAGGACATCACTAACCAGACCTCCACTGGAAGAGTGTGGAAAGTACTGGAACCGTAGGGAGGCTTATTGCCACCCAAATCTCAGGGGAGACCAATGGTCGTGGCATGCGAGAAATCGATGGTGGGCGGCTGTTACGATACCGCAAGGTCATTTGTGGCGGTGATCGAAAAGAGGTGGAGAGTATAGGAAATCTGGAGAGACTTGTTGTCACTCAGACTCCAGTCAACACCACTGGTTGTTGTCGGTGAGCAATCACTGACGATGACTTGTGTGAGAACTCCGAGTGAACAGAAATAATAATAATCTCTCTCTTTTCATTCATATATATATATATATATATATATATATATATATATATATATATATATATATATATATATATATATATATATATATATATATATATATATATATACGAGTGATAAAAAACTTTCGCTTTCATTCATTTAGATTATATATATATATATATATATATATATATATATATATATATATATATATATATTATATATATATAATCTAAATGAATAAAAGCGACATATTTTTTATTACTCATATATTACAATCAAAATGGGTTTATGTTATTTAAATCATTAATAAAGTAAAAAGTTTTAAAATACGGTATATATAATACTAAAGAAACTCATATAGACATTCAAATATCTGTCTAATTAGCATAATTTCTTTTTTAACTGTCTATAATTAATTAATGTTTTCTGTTATTCATTTATTACTTAATTATTTTATTTTCTCTGTGTATCTTCAATAGTTTCGTCGATATTAACAGTAATTAATTCAAGTGATTTAATAAAAATGAATAAATTACAAAAAAAAAAAAATTCTTAAAATATCAAAGGAGATAATTCAGATGAAACTAATGTCTTAGCCAGCGAGAAAGATGACCGATGAGGAATAAGAGTTCACAGAGAGGGGTGGGGGCGACTGCTCTCGCTCTGGACTCTTAAAAAAAAAAGAAGAATTTGGCGTCGTCATCACTACCTCTCCTTCGCCTTCTATAGCGACGATAGATTTCCTTTTTTTAATTGTTTTTAAAGGACATGATTTATTTACGAAATAAAAGAGCAAAAAATATATAAATATACACTATACAGTCTCAAATAAAAACGTCTTTAACTTAAAATACAAACCAATAAAATTGGATTTTCTGTTTAAATTGCAAGGTGTTTTTAATTTAAAGTTTACTTTCAATTCTTAATAAATTCTCTTATCAACATTTCTCCCCCCCCCACCCCAGTATTAAATTAAAAAAACAGGCATGCTGACTTTTTTTTTTTATCAACCCCTACTCTTTAGGAAAAGGGTTATTTTCCTTTAATTTGGCGTTAATTCCTATTTTAGCCACGTAAATTATTTAGAGTGAAATAAGTTTCGGCATTAATCATAATGAATTTATATATTTTTTTTACTTAAATCATGTTTTAGTAAAAAACAATACAAGAAAACATTCAAAATTTTAAGTTATGTCAAGTTTCATCGTACACGTGAAACGCCAAAATAAAAATTAGGTCGGAAAATTATAGTCGCCATTTAAACAAGTCGAGTAAGAGGCTAACTAAGGAAGAAAGATAACTTAAGGTTATAAACATGTCTTTTTTAATATGAAAAAATATGAAAGGAAGTTATCGTCTTCCTTAGCTAGCATGCTTCTCTTTGTTCATAAAGATGACAACTATATTTTTCAGCCCATATTTCATTTCGGCATTTTACGTGTACAATAAAACTTGCCAACTCCCAGGTATTATCTTCTCCTTTTATGAGGTGATGCTCACAGGTATTCCATCCTCTATTTTGAAGAGGGTATTATAGTATCTGTTCTGTTGTCATGATACCATCCGACCAGGCATAACCACACCTTTTTTGGGTGGGTGGAGGTGGGTGGGTGTGTAATCCTCCGAGGCTTTACCTCCTCCTTTGAAAGGTGTTTGTGTAGTATATTTTTATTACTCATGATACATTCCTCCTAGGTATTACCTCCTCTTGGGGGGGGGGGGGGGGCTGTATAGTATATCTTCGTTTTTCACGATATTATTATTCCGGGATTACTATCTACTTTTTTTAGGGGCTCGGGGTAGTGTACTATCAATTCTGTTGTCATGATATCCTCCTCCCAGGCATTAACTCCGCTTTATTTATTTTATTTTATTTCTTGGGAGGGGGGGGGGTAGTGTTCGTTCGTCATATAATCCTCTTCCTGTTGAGGGGGTCAATGTATGTAATTCGTTCATCATGATATCAGGCTCCCGGCCTAACAAAAATATTCGACCGGAGGGAGCCTATATATATATATATATATATATATATATATATATATATATATATATATATATATATTACAGAAGATCAGACCAACATCGGTACCATCGGTTTCAAATCCAAAAAAGGGAACCTATAATTACCGGACTCTCTTCAGCATCTGTTTTTGCCTGTCCCCCTTCACACACACACACACACACACACACACGCACACACACAGAGTAATCCATTGAGAGCTGTTTCTCACTATCATTGCATGATTTGTATTATTCGGACTAATTAGTTGTTATAAGAATAACATAAATTAACATTTCTACCTGATCATGGCTGACAGAATGAGAACAATCTACCCTCGTGGATCAAATAAAGGATTCAGTTAGAAATTCCGTACAGGTTCCCGAGTTTGACATAGACATTCGCAAGTTCGAAAAAATACCCTTGAAGAAGGTCGGCCGAAACGTTGAGAATATAACAACTAAGATTTGAACAGTAGTCGCAATCATCGGCATAATAATAAAAAAAAATCAAAAGATTTCATATTCTTCTTACCATCATCTGGATCGTGGTAAGCTCCGTTTGTGAACGAATGTAGAAGCAAAAAGTGACATAATAGCGTCCAGAGTGCGATCATTGTACGAGACGAGCCGAGCTGGGCACTGGGTCGATTCTGTAAAAAGGTTGAGAGATTCAAGGGTGGAGGAGGGTCAGCCCGAATCGAGGGCCACGTCGTACCTTGTGTTGATTCGTTTGCTCAGCAAACCGATATGCTATGTATTGATTTTATTGTTTGCGCGTGTAGGGAGTAACGGCACGACCATTGGAACAGCTGGAACGTCGTCGGGCGAGATTATCTCAATAGGTATATATATATATATATATATATATATATATATATATATATATATATATATATATACAAAAAGAAAAAACTATTACCTCTGCAACTGCTGGTACTGATTGATTGAATAAATAGTTATGGTTGCCGTGCGATAGTAGGATATGTAATGGCATGAATAGAAGCTAACGCAAATGAATACATTTAAAAATGTGGTTTCGCGAGAAATGAAGTAACAATTGACTTTGATCGTTGCTTTTTTTCTCTAATGCCCGTTGTCTGTGTTATATTATTGAATATATAATTTCTGTTTTGATAATGATCATTCGTTGTTTATCCGCTCTTATCCAGTCTTTCTCTCCCCACCCTTCCCTCTCTCATCTAAAGAGAATTGCATTATTTATATAATGATATTAAATCTTCTCTGACCCGTCGGTCAGTATTTATTTGTTATATTGTTAAATATATATTTAACAATATAACCAACAAATACTGACCAACGAGTCAGAGGAGATCTAGTACTATCATCATCATCATCAACATGTGATCACTCCTAGAAGAGGAACCCCTACTTGGTTTCCTTCCACCTTGTTTTATCCCTGGCTAGGCGTGGCCAAGTAGAACCAGTTAGGTGTCGAGGTCGTCTCTCCAGCGAGTTTTTGGCTTTCCTATAGGCCTTTCCGATTGCCATCGGTACCCATTCTGCCGCTCTATATGTCCACCTGTTGTCTGTATACTTTGAAAGGTGACCTGTCCATATATGTTTTGCCATTCGTATGGTGGTGATGATGTCATTTACTCCAGTTTGCTGTCTGATCCAGGTGTTTCTTTTTCTATCACGTAAACTGATGTCGATCATAATGCGTTCCATTTTGCATTGTGCCGCTCTTAGCTTTTCTATCGTTATATTATTAAGTTTCCATGTTTCGTCACCATATGTCACAACAGTCATGATGTATTCATTGAACACTTTCTGTTTAATGTTCATAGTGAACTTTCTATTCTTCATGATGTTGTCTACTTTGGAAAAGGTTGCCTATCCAAGTGGAATTTGCCGTTTGATTTCAGGCATGATATCAGCGTCGCTTCTCACCATCTTCCTTAGGTAGATGTAGTTGTCAACTTTCTCGACATTTTCACCTTTCACTGTGACTGGGGATGCTGTGGCATATTTGTTTAACATGACTTTGGTTTTTCCAGTGTGCATTTTAAGGTCAGCTATATGGCTAGCATTGTGAATGTCGTTAAGAATCCGTTCTAATTCCTGAGGTGTGTGACTTGCGACAATGATATTCGGCAAATTATAGATTAGCAAGGTATTCTCCGTTTCCATTGATATATTTGTCCTCCCAGTCAATTTTATTTATCCTCGAATTTTACAGGCAGGATGTACAGAAGTTTGGTGAACTGTTGTCGCCTTGTCTGGCTCTTCTTTATATACTGATCTTTTCATTATTCTGTTGGCGTTTTAAAGATGCTGTCGCCCCGTCGTAAAAATCCTGATATAAGTTGATGTAAACGCTGTCAACTTCTTGATTTTTCAAAAACTGTGAACATAGTGGTGAATTCAATGGAGTAAAATGCTTTTTTATAGGCGACAAAGGCGAAACAAAGTGGTATACCGTGCTCATTAGCTTTTTCTTGGAGTTGGCTTACAACTTAAATGTGGTCCATAGTGGAAAATTCAAGGCGGAAATCAGCTGGTTCTCTGGGTAAATTTCTGTCAAGTGTGTTTTGCATTCTTTTGAGAATACTTTGTAAACAACAGAAAGTAAGCTTATTGCCCTGTAGTTTTTATTATCTTTCAAGTCTCCTTTCTTGTGGAGGATAGTAACTGACGCATTCTTCCAGTTGCTAAACATTTTGCATTTATTAAAGTATTTCTTGTATAAGCTGGTGAGAATCTTTGCGATTGGTTCACCTATCCATCACGGAGAATGCCTGCAGCAATTCCATCTTCTCCTGGAGATTTATCTCTATTTAGTCGTTTGATTGCAGACTGTACTTCAGACGTTCGTATTGGGGGAGGGGTAGTGTATCACCTCCTTCACTCTCTATAAATTGCTGATCTTGAGGTTTACTGGTTTTGTAGAGCTCGGGGTAGAACTTCACAGTTTAAGTCAGTTGTGAGGGTTCCATCGTCTTCTTTCAATGCGATGATGTTGTTTTCCCGAGACATTGTTTCTTTTTAGTATCCTTGAGACCTTTGTTCTCTATCAAAGCTTTTAGTCGTTCCTTCTCACTGTAAGCCCTTATTTCTTCATTCATTCGGCGACGTAGGGTCTTACATACTTCAGAATATTACTTGTTCTGAATATTTGTACCTCCTCTTTTCATCTGTCTCCTTTTTTCTCTTCGTAGTTTGGTCTCCGCTGAAAGCTTGTTCGGCCTTGGTGTCTTGTCTCTTCCAGCGGTATCAAACTATTCTCAGTGTTGAATCTGTTGAGGATTAAGACATATGTAAATGTGTGTGGTTTATTAGTTAGTATGTAATCTATTTCGTTCTTTGTGGTGCTGTTTGATGAAATCAAAGTCTAGCGTCTGCTGAGCTTCTTAAAGAATGTGTTCATAATCTTCAGCTGATGTCTCTCACAGAAACTAATAAGAGCATCTCATCTGCAATTTCGTTTTACGAGACCTAAACTGACTTGCCTGGTTGCCCTCTTGCAACTTTAGCGTTAAAGTCACCCATGACTAGGTTGTAAAGGGCTTTGTTGTTTGTTATAAAGTCGTCGATTCTCTCATAAGTGGCTTCGACTTCGTCGTCTGTGTGGCTAGTGGTTGGGAGGTATACCTGTATAATGGTGAGATGATTATCTGGCAATGATCGTTATGGTAATTTTGGATACTCTATCAGACTTGGTTTTGTAGCTGGTAACATCGCCTGCGATTTTCTTGTGTAGTAAAAAAGCCAACTCGACGGTGACAGCAGGTGTCTCCACCTTTGCAATATAAGTTGTGTCCACTTTTGTTGCGATTTATGCAGCTTTCATTTTTGAGTCTGATTTCGCTAATACGTTTATTCTGGACAGCTCATCCTCTAGTATCATTGTATGAATAAGATACTTCTCTTCCTGTATAATAATCATTTTTTGTTTATCCGCTCTTCTCTCTCTTTCTCTTATCCCTCTCTCTCATAAAAAATGCATCATTTATATAATGATATTGGATATCCTCTAACCCGTTGGTCATTATTCGGTATATATATATATATATATATATATATATATATATATATATATATATATATATATATATATATATATATATATATATATGTGTGTGTATGTGTGGTGGTCACTTAGATACCCACACAAATACAATTCCATCCTAAATAAAAATAATATCAAGATATCGTACTCCACAATGCCTAACATAGCACAAACCATAATAAGTACTAACAATGAGAAAATCAAACGTGCCCAAACAACCACTACCCCAAATGCATCAAATAATAATTGCAACTGCCACAACCCATCAACATGTCCATTAAATAATAACTGCATACACAAAGATGTGGTCTATGCATGTACCGTAACTAAATAACCCCAACGCACCACTAACCTAAACAATACCACCGAACTTACATCACCCCGTCCCACAACCCTACCTAATTCTAGAAACCCAAACCCGAACCAGCCTAGCAACACCATAATGCCCACAACCAGAAGCAACCCAGTAACTGACAGGATAGCTAACCCTAGGATATATACTTACATAGGATCGACATCGCAATTTATAAAATCCAGAATCT
>OY744522.1:157298362-157338362 GCA_963556195.1 Sepiola atlantica | reverse complement strand
ACCATCCGAATTTAATTCGGAAAGAAATCATCCATTTTAAATAAGAAAAGTCAACAGTCGATGTTATTTTTTGCCATAGGTCATCAGAAATGATAATAATATTAATTGATATATGAAAAATTAAATTACTGACGTAATAAGCAAAATTTTTCCTGTCCTAAAATAAGCAAGACGCCATCTTTGCTATTTGTTGATGTCCGACAAGAACGCAGACCCACGTCATTATTGTACACCAACTAATACAAAAGCAATGCCAACATTGGATTCCGCGTAAAATTTTACTCGAGAAAAGCTGTTTGTATCTTGGTATATAGCTTTTGTTTTCAATTGCATCCCTCGGTAAACGATAATTGGAGTCAAAGGAAAATTTGAACGGTGTCATGAAATTCCTTGAAAAATTTAACCCTTATTGAAATTACATTGAATCTTCTGACTGTTAATGTTGCATAGCGGCACCAAAAACCAAACATTTGTTACGTTATCAATGATGAAAATCATCGCCACGAAAGTCTATTAAGCGCTTCTAAAATACGAAAGCAATACGAAATCATATGAGATCATATGAAGCGTTTTCAAACTTTTTAAACACTTCTCTTTACGGCACTTTTTAAGAGGCCTTTTTAATAGGCACTTTTAAACACATTTCTTTAGGGCGTTTTTAAGCCTTTAAATTGCCAGTCCTATTACACATTACTTTTTAAACACTTCTTGTTATTAAAACATTTTTCTTTTTAAACATAGTTCTTTTTCAATTCTTTTCTCATTCAACACAGTTCATTAAACATTGTTCGTTACATTAACCATTTTTCTTTACATTAAACATTTTACTTTAAAACATAGTTCTTTTCAACATATCAAATTAAGCATAGTGCACTTTTTTCTTTCTGCTTTAGTTCTTTCTTGACGTCCTTCGAAGTCTAACAGATTAGGACCCCAAAAATGTAATGCACAAAAAGTTACCTTACACTTTCATTCGTCGTCTGGTTGTGATCGCCGTTGGTGCCGGCGGTTTCCATTGCGTATCTCTGGCCGTGATCGATGTTGGTGATGTTTGATCTGTGAATGCAATTTTATATACAGGCAGAAGACAAACGCAGAGACAATTTTTCCTCAGAGAGATTCAAGTCTTTCATTCTTGACTTCGTTGCGGAAGGGTTTTTCCATTCATTCGTTCGATTCTCATTCATCCTTCTCGCTGGGGGATGCGACTATGCCCGGGGTTTTCCGCTGGATCTCGAGGAGATCCAGCCATTACGACGAACGATTACATTGTCGACCCGATGCTCTCACTTCCAAAGCCCTTCTGTTTGATTTTAGGATGAGTAGACCTAGGACGGACAGCACACACCAGACCTCCACTGGAAAAGTGCGAAGAATGCTGAGACTTTTGGGAGGCTTATTGCCACTCAAATCCCAGAGAAGACCAATTGTCCTTACCAGCGAGAAATCAATGGTAAGAGGCTGTTGCGATACTGCATAGTTATCGAAAAGAGGTGAAGAATACTGGAAATCTTGGGAGTCTTGTTGTCACTCAAACTGCAGGAAATACTACTGGTTGTTGTCAGTGAGCAATCACTGACGATGATCTGTGTAAGAACTCCTAGTGAGTACTACTAATAATTTTTTTGTTCAAGTGGCTATCACTTGATATACGGAGCTAAAAAGAACGAAAGATGATTATCGCAAAAACAAGAGATGCCTATTGGCCTGAGTCTTGAAGAGACAAATGTTATAGGTAGGAGAAAAACAGTCAGCAGGAAGAGAGTTCCACAAGCCTGCAGTTCTTGGAAAGAAGCTATTGGAATATAAGGCTGTATTACAATGAGCTATCAAAACAGCGAATTGATAGAGGCCACTAGATCAACGAGTCAAACGAGCTGAAACAAATGATGAAGGGAATAGAGCAGGCAATTTTGAATAACACATGCCATAATAGTATTTATAAAAAAGACTGACACTAGCAACCTTACGTCTGTTAGAATAATAAAAATAAACAAAACACACACATGCGGGGGGCACCAGCCTGGGCTGATTCCACACAAAATTGTCGTGAAGAGTCAAAGAGGAATGAAAGACCGAGGAGAGAGAGCACCAACCAGAACTCCACTAGAATGGTGCGAAACATGCATAGTTTTTTTCCTAGAAAATAGGAAATGCTTACTCAAACAACAGCTTTACATTAAAAAATTATAAAAATAATTGCAAACTCAAGGGCTAGCTAAGATTACGGGGCACATGCCACCCATTGCCACTGTCTTTTCTGCATGCTAGTTAGCTATTCAATTGAATAATATCATACGGGTGTCTCTTATCAATGCCAGCCGTATAACAAAGGGAAGGGGAGATTTAACCAATTCAAATCGAGTAGTTCTGATTATTGGTGAGAAACACCAGTTGCCATTTTTTTGGTGTCACAGCTGTTGTGAGTCAGCAGATTCTGTTAAGGCTGAATTTCTTCACTATCAGTTGATATTAGAACGCTTACACCAATTTTATAGAGGTTTATGATTAGCGCAATGGATACTGTAGTGGACTATGGAGTAGTCTAAAAAAAAGTAAAGTTGTCGATCATAGATACTACATCGAGGTGTAAGGGATGACGTCACTCCTTTCCCAGGACTACTCAACTTACCCTTGATCCTCACCTTATAATGCTGAGTGTTTAGCAAGGAGGCATCAAATGAATTTAAAAAAATCTTTGGTACGACTTGACCTAGGATTGAACTCTTGCCTTCTGGCCCATTAACGAACACTCTAACCATTATGCCAAATGGGTCGGTAGAAGTAAGGCCCTCTTTCATTGCTTACTAGACAGAAATGTAAGAGAGGTCGCTACTCCTTTCACTGGATTACTTCGCTTGCTCTTGATCCTCATCTTATAATGCTGAAACAAGGAAACATCAAGTACCATTTTTTTAGCTTTTGGTAAAAGACCGAGGATTGAACCTCGGTCTTCCAGCCCATTAGCAAACAATCTAACTATCATGCCAAATTTAGTGGGCTAAGCTGTGTTCAAATCCCATCGGATCTATTGTGAAAAGATAAACCCACAATTCTCCCACTTCAGCTATCGGTAAAATAGCAACTTGTATTCAATAAACAGTCTACAATTAAACGTTTACAATTGGTGTCGTGTTTCGAGATTAAATAATCTTAAATGAGTTAACATGTCGTCACACAGACAATCCTATCTCTTTACACTGATTGTATACGATTACTTTTATTGCTATTATGTTACCACTTATCAAAGCCAATGGCCACTCGAGGATAAGGGTTAATGAGACGGAATGATTATCAGCCGAAATATGAGGAATGCTATGGGAGTACTAGCATTGACATTGTTTATTTTTATTTTTTTTTACTAATGAGTCATCGCTTATCAAGGCCCAGAGGCCACTCGAGGATAATGGTTAAGGAGTTTGTCAGGTCGAAGGTAGACAACACCGTGATAATTGGTAACAATGGCTGAAACTGGGCAGAATTTTATTTAAAAGGATTACTCAACAAGAATTTTTTTACATTGAACTTGAAAACGGCAATGTTGTAGTTGACCGGGAAGCAGTCCCGTGTTACTGTGTTCCACATACGGGTAGTTATAGGAAATAAACTTTGCTCAGTTTAGTTTAAGGTACACAGAGTGAGAAAGGGAAATTTTTGACAGTGGTTGTAGCTAAACAAGTTTTTGTTGTGAATGTTTTACAGAGGGGAACCATATATTGGAGCTCAGTCGAGCAACTACCATGAAAATAACGATACAACAGAGAAAGACTAGTAACATCTCTTCTGTCAAAAAGTGGCGACAGGGCATAGACGACGGCATCCCCACTAGATTTCGAAGTCGGTTTTGTACTCTGTCAATGTAGGAACGGGTGCTCTGAGCGGCACCTCCTCAGATGTGACAACAGTACTCCATCTTAGGATGCGTTTGAATATAAACTGCGTTTAGAATTTGTTGATATTGGATTTGAATACGATCAAATTGTAATCAGCAGGGAATCAGTCCCGCGGTAATGTGTTCAATAGGCGGGAAGAACTTCCAATGAAGCTATGTCCATGGAAATTTCGCTTGACGCTAGGGACATGTGGGAGAAAGAAGAACATTTTTTTTTTAATTGTGGTAGCAATACGATTTCTTACTGCGAATGTCTTACAAGGAGGAACTAAAAGATTAGAGCTCAGTCGAGCAACTTCCATAGAAATAACAGTAGAGTAGAGAGAGACTAGCAAAGATGCATGGTGCGCATGCACGCGCGTAGAGCTTGTGCTACATACATCCGAACCTCTCGACAGGGGGGTGGGGGGGTCAATCCTGATGTGAGCACAGAAAGAGATATTCTTCTTTGTTTTATTTTTGTCTCCTTACATAAATGTCTAAAAATTATAGAGAGTCGTTTTTAAGAGAAACAATGTATTAAAATAAAATAAAAATGGAGAAACATTACTATTGGCGACATAAAAGATTTTAAAGGAAATGTAGAACGGAAATTAGTCAAAAACAACTTATTTTGGTTTACCTACTTATGTGTGACCTATTTGCGTTAAAAAAATAATAGAAAATAGAAAATAGAATTATGAAAAATTACCGTTAATAATAGTTAGTCATCCGCCGGATGTTTTTTTTTCTTCCGGAAGTCAACTCTATATTGGCGCCTTTCATTAATACAATCTTAACGGAAACTTCACCCGCTTATATTTCTATAAAATATTAAATATTAAATTGTTTTTAACGCAAATGATTCACACATAAGTAGGTAAACCCAAATAAATGTTTTATACCAATTTCCCAACTATATTTCATTAAAAATCTTTTAGGTCGCCAATAGTAACGTTTGCCAAAAAATGTTATTATGGCTGCGTATTAATTTGTCCCAGACTAAAATTTTCTTAAACTCCCACTGTTTTGGAAATCGCTATGATGTTAAATCTGAAAACCAGCATTAATTATCTAACATATAAACTTATCTTGTCGGAGTTTCAGACCCAAATAGAAAACCGTGACATATCGATGCTTGATTCGGAGTAGCCTATTTTTTCAGTTTTTTTTTCTTAAATCAATGTTACTGGAATGAATATATTATATTTCCCTTCAGTTTTATTAAAAGTACGTATTCCCGCTAAGAACACTTTTAGAGTGGAGACATTTTCCTTACTCAACGAAACAGTTTATCATGTGCAATTATACTGAGTTCTATCGATTTACGCCTCAAAAATATATATATTAATTAAATTATGCGACTACAAGCGTGTCGTTGTTTGTGTGTGTGTGTGTTTATCCATTCCACATGAATTACATATTATTATTTATTTTTTCTTTTAATCAATTAGCGTGAGATACTAAAACGAACCTAAAAAAATTCCGTTTCACAAAATAATTTGATTACAAAATAAAAATTATCACAATTAATTTCCGTTTCATTTTTTCCATTTGCTTCCGGGTAACGCCGGGTAACGCCGGGTAACGCCGGGTAACGCCGGGTAGGCGCAGATAATCTTATAGTCGGAGAGATTAAAAATAGACATTCATCTGAAGCCCCAGTGCAATACTCCGACTGTCGTTGTGTTCTATCGTATGTCTAGATACTTATACTCGCCGCTTTCAGTGCAAATATCATTTAATTTCTCTGTAATACCGTAACAATCTCTCGTGGCCTCAAGGACTAAGTCAACGCTTGAAGATTCAAAGTCTCTCTGTGAACTGGGTTCGCGTTCTGTGACCGTCTGAAATTGTTATTTCCCTGCGCTGATGAGAGCTGTAAGCTCGAAACGACGCCGTACGTAAGTAAAATATTAAAAAAATATAATTCAATATTATATATATATATATATATATAAATGAAGAGAGTAAGAGAGAGAGAGAGAGAGAGAGATCGAGAGATCAGGGTGGTAAGATACTATCCCATACACTAAACCTAACAGCAGAGAGGTAGATTCTATAATTTTTAAATGAAACGAAAGAAGAATAAAAGATTATGGATGCCTTGTAAAAGATCAGTATATATGTATAAATATGAATTTTAAAAATATCAATTAAATGTACTCTCCACTCATAACAGCTTATTAATGAAAAACAATATTGGCTATTGATCTTTTTGATTAACAACCTGTTATGAGTAAAAGGTTATATTTAATTATTTTATTTAAAAATTTATATTACAGTCATATATTTATGATATTTAAACTGAGAGTATACTTACATCTGCCAAGGAAATTATGCCTTCCGTCGAATTTGTTACGACATTTGTTTGTGTACAGTCTAGCGTCCACATCGCTTGACCAATGGTCACCAAACTTTGGCAAAATATCGGTCATTGTCTAACTTAAGACCGCTTTAATTTTGGGATATCTAGAGTAAGGTCAAGGGCACGGAAAAGCTGAAAGCCAGACTTCGGTTCTGTTGATCGTCGAGACTCGCTACTTATCCCATATTGGAACCGATGAAGTTCCTCATCTCATATCACCGTGACCTTTACATTTGACTCTGACCTTGGAGAGTTCGGCCAAGGTCGAAATTTTGGCGAAATTGCAATTTTCGATTTTTCCAAATTTCATGTATGGATGTGATCTACTTGGATAACAATAACCACCATGCAAAATTTCAGCCTGATCAGATAAATAGTTTTTGAGTTATCAATGTTTTAATGGTATAACTTCGTAAATACTTCATACAATATGGAGAAGTAAGTTCCATATTTACGTTGTCAATTGAAGATATTAAGTTTCTATAACCGATATTAGTTCTGATTACGGAGGTTTACTCGCGTCTCTATTGTTATACTACTACTACTACTACTACTACTACTACTACTACTACTACTACTACTACTACTACTACTACTACTACTAAAGACGATACAGACAGACTATACGTGAAAAGAAACAAAGAGGGAAGAGGACGAGTAAGTATAGAAGACTGTGTGCCAGACACAAAAAAGAGCTGGAGTAATACATAACCCAGAATACAAAAAGGACACTTGAACAGAGAAACGGAATCTTTACTGATGGCTGCACAGAACAATGCAATTAGGAAAAATACATTAAAGTTAAATAGATAAAACAAAGGAAAACAGTAAATGCAGACTGTGTGGACAAAGAGAGAAAAAGTAAATCACATAATAAGTGAATGCAGCAAACTAGCCCAAAAAGAATATTAGAACAGACATAATTGTGTGGGGAAAGCAGTACACTGGGAACTGTGCAAACGATTGCATTTCGAATACGCAGGCAAATGGTACAAACACAAACCAGATACAGTACTAGAAAACGAAAAACACAAAATCCTCTGGGATATGGATGTACAAACAGACAAACTCATACAAGCAAGGAGACCAGATGTGATAATAATCGACAAGAAAGAAAAAGTCTGCCAAATCGTAGACTTTGCCGTTCCAGCAACCACAGAGTGAAGATCAAGGAGACGGAAAAACGATGCAAATACACTGAACTTGCCAGAGAACTGAAAGGGATATGAAGCATGAAGAAAGTCAATATAATACCAATAATCGTAGGAGC
This sequence comes from Sepiola atlantica, assembly GCA_963556195.1. Lineage (NCBI taxonomy): Eukaryota > Metazoa > Mollusca > Cephalopoda > Sepiida > Sepiolidae > Sepiola > Sepiola atlantica. The sequence goes on along the minus strand of OY744522.1, from coordinate 157,330,853 downwards.
ACTAAGAACAATCCCCAAAAATCTTGAGAAAAGACTGGAAGAAATTAGAATCAAATGGATCATTGATACCATACAAAGTACGGCAATTATCAAAATAGTTGCAATCTTAAAGAAAAATCTTCGAATGCGGAAACCAACCCGCATCAGCTACGAAGGGTAACCAGTCACATGAAATTTACAACAGGAATAAAACAAAACCACACGAAGAACACCGCCTCACAAACCAAGGAACAGAACATGCAAGAAACATCACTTCATAACCCCCTCCCAATAAATTACACCGGCCTCAGCTGACACTACAAGAAAAATTAACCAATGAACAGAAATTGCAAGAAACGACATAAGGTATCCTCCCCGCTCTCCCCCTCGTTCCCTTTTCCTTTCCACCTTCCTTTTCCTCTCCCCCTTTTCCCTTCCCCCTCCCTCCAAAAAAATGGTGCCGGTTAAAGCTGACACCACACAAAATATTTGCATAGGGTCAAGGACGATGAGAAAACCAAGGAGGTATAGCACAAACCAGACTTCCACTGGAAGTGCGGAGAGTGCTGGGACCTTGAGGAGGCTTATTGCCACCCAAATCCCAGGAGAGACCAATGGTCCTTTCCAGCGATAAATCAATGGTAAGCGGCTGTTGCGATACTGCAAGGTTATTTGCGGTGGTTATCGAAAAGAGGTGGAGAATACTAGAAATCTGCCGAGACTTGTCACTTAAATTCCAGGGAAACCACCGGTTGTTATCGGTGAGCAATCACGGATATTGACCTGTGTGAGAACTCCTCCTCCTCCTCCTCCTCCTCCTACTACTACTACTACTACTACTACTACTACTACTACTACTACTACTACTATTACATCATCATCATCATCATCATCATCATCATCATCATCATCTCATTTTAAGCATTTCTCTTACAGCGAATAAGATTTGCATTTTTAAACAGACGGTGAAAACAAGATATTTAAATCAGTAGTAATTGGTAATAGACGCGCTCTCTTTATCGCTTTTTAATATTCAAACTTTAAATTTAATAATAATAGCGCTATACTTTTTGCCATTATAATCCACGCCTATTCCACGGATAGCAATTTAAATGCGACAGCTGTTTGATTTATTTCAACTTTACATTGAGCAGATTTAACGACAGTACTTGTAACTCTGCATTGATTGCGTAGAAAGCAGTTGACAGACAAAGAAACAGCCTAAGTCTTTCTGTTTAAAAATAAATGTCAAATTAAATTATAAAAGTTTTAATGAGTCAAGTTATTTAGTGTTATGTGCGGTGATGTGTCTTCACAAGTGGCAGTGTTTTTAATGAAAATCAGACGTGTATAGTTACTAGCAAGATTACACGACGATGTCTAGGTGGATGGATAACATAAAATAAGAGTCGGCATTTACTTCCTTCCAATCCAAACAGATTTATGCATGTGCCCTTTGCTAGGAAAGCTATCGATCACGAAGATAGAGCGAAATCATCTTTAATTACTTTTTATATATGTAATTACAAGGATTAACACAACATCGGTACCGTCGGTTTCAGATCCAAACAAAGAGGACCTATAGTTGGCCTCTTATGCCGGACTCTCTTCAGTCTCTGTTTATGTCTATCTCCTCGGATAATTTCGCCATTTGTGTTCTACCCCATTAACCTTATATATATATATATATATATATATATATATATATATATATATATATATATATATATATATATATATATATATATAATGATAATAATTTGCTACATTTCAAAAGTCAAGGTTTTATTCATCGCACCATTCATTTTTTCAAAACAAAAAAACATTGGTACAATTACGGATCCGTTTCGTTCAACAGAAGACCAACCGATATTTGTAGCTCAATCCCGGATCTCTCTTCCATGGACTGATCAGGCTCCCCCCCCCTAAAAATACATAGCAATGCAATAAACAAGAATCCAAATAACAAATGATGTTGTTATATGTTTACAATCATCGAGCTTTCACTTTAAAAAGGTTACTATATTATATAGAGTAGAAAGTATATGCAAAAACATATGTTTTCACACATACACACACACGCACACACACACATATATTTGCAGGTACAAAACTTTAAAATACACTTTAACAGGAAGACCTTTATTACTAAAACTAAAAAGAAAGCACGGATAGAGGGAATCAGGAATCTGTTATTTCAGATTGAAAAAAAAAAGAAGGATTTTTACCCCCTATTTACTCAAGCAACGTAGTTAAAAGAACAAAAATGTAATGAATGGAGGATAAAAAGATGTTATTTCTACCGAGACGTATTTCGGTCGAGTCTTATTCAAGGTAACCGACGACTAAATGATGGGGGTGTGAATACGAATGAGACCGTGGTCAAAAGAACCATAAAAGGAATTGGCGAGTGATGGTTAAAAAAATTATGAGGTAGGTATTTCAGTGCAGGGTGAAGTAGATTTAACTGCCGAAGAAAATCATTAACTTCTATGTGGGATTTAAATGTGGCAAAAGTATCGTCCACATTGCGGAAATAACACAATGGCTTCGGCAACTGATGGAACAGCAGTTGTTCCTGAAATCCGATAAAAATATTCGCCAATACTTGACCCAAAGGACTGCCCATTGCGACCCCATTAATTTGGCGATACATGTTCCCGTTAAAACTAAACTCAACCGACTTAGTAGCAAAGTACATGAGTTCAACAAATATGTCCTCCGGAAATGGCTAAAGACTGTCGGCACAAATCCCGATAGTTTCATCGAGAGACACATTAGTAAATAGGCTGGATATATCGAAAGAGCAGAGGTGTTCAGTGTCCGAAGAACACCTCAGCTCACAAATAAATCCTGCAAACCGAAAAGAGTCGGGAATGCAGTGTTCAGAATATGTCTCCAAGACAGGTGCAAGGATCTCAGCCAATTCATGCTGGGATGAGCCCACTATAGATAACATAAGTCTCATAGGGATATTGTCTTGATAGACTTTATGTAACCCATACAACCTGGGACGTTGGGACCCTACAGGACGTATTCTGTAGTAAATCTCTTTAGTAAGCTGTTTCCTTTTACGTAGCTTAAGGAAATGGCATTGTAATTTGGTTTCAGTCTTAAGTGTCCTGTCATTCATATTGGCATTACCTAAATATTACAAATCTAGTAACATCGCCAAGTACGTTATGCATTTTATCAATATAGTCGATGTGGTCGAGAATAACTACTCTTGAACCCTTGTCAGGTTTAGTAATGTAAATGTCCGTGCTGGACTTAAGTGCTTTGATAGCCTTAAAGTGGTTATCTTGACACACGAAGGATTTCGATTCACACGAAACTGTGTGCAAGGTCGACAAGACGTGCCTTAAGCCATGCTTCATCCTCTGATGAATGTGATAAATGTCTATTAAGCTGCAAATACAGCAACTCGAATTCAGCAAAAACCTCTTCGTTATTAATATATGAAGGAGGAATACCAACGCCACCTGAACGGACAATTCTTTCGGTATCAGATAATGAATATTTAGAAAGCTTGAAAATATTTTAAAAACTTTTCTGACCCGAAACAAATTTCCTATTGATCAGAAAACTCAAAAATCTTTGAGAGTAAAGGGTGAGTTTGAGTTTATGCAAAATGTCACCAACCGAAATGTATGTAGAAAATGTATGTAGAAAATGTATGTAGAAAATCGTACTTTGTCAAAGAAAGACAAGACCGACCAGACAATGCTCTACGGTTGGCGATATTTGCATTTGAATAAAACTAATATTGCAGAAAGATCAACGATTTCATCGTGTAGAAAGGCTCGTTCAATATTTAATGCATTAATAACTTTAACTTTTGAAAGCCATCTGGAAACATACCCTGGTAGGACGTGGTTCGCCAAACAACCCCGCAGAAAAGACACTTTAACTTTTGAAAGCCATCTGGAAACATACCCTGGTAGGACGTGGTTCGCCAAACAACCCCGCAGAAAAGACACTTTAACTTTTGAAAGCCGTCTGGAAACATACCCTGGTAGGACGTGGTTCGCCAAACAACCCCGCAGAAAAGACACTTTAACTTTTGAAAGCCATCTGGAAACATACCCTGGTAGGACGTGGTTCGCCAAACAACCCCGCAGAAAAGACACTTTAACTTTTGAAAGCCGTCTGGAAACATACTCTGGTAGGACGTGGTTCGCCAAACAACCCCGCAGAAAAGACACTTTAACTTTTGAAAGCCGTCTGGAAACATACCCTGGTAGGACGTGGTTCGCCAAACAACCCCGCAGAAAAGACACTTTAACTTTTGAAAGCCGTCTGGAAACATACCCTGGTAGGACGTGGTTCGCCAAACAACCCCGCAGAAAAGACACTTGAACTTTTGAAAGCCGTCTGGAAACATACCCTGGTAGGACGTGGTTCGCCAAACAACCCCGCAGAAAAGACACTTTAACTTTTGAAAGCCGTCTGGAAACATACCCTGGTAGGACGTGGTTCGCCAAACAACCCCGCAGAAAAGACACTTTAACTTTTGAAAGCCATCTGGAAACATACCCTGGTAGGACGTGGTTCGCAAAACAACCACGCAGAAAAGACACTTTAACTTTTGAAAGCCGTCTGGAAACATACCCTGGTAGGACGTGGTTCGCCAAACAACCCCGCAGAAAAGACACTTTAACTTTTGAAAGCCATCTGGAAACATACCCTGGTAGGACGTGGTTCGCCAAACAACCCCGCAGAAAAGACACTTGAACTTTTGAAAGCCGTCTGGAAACATACCCTGGTAGGACGTGGTTCGCCAAACAACCCCGCAGAAAAGACACTTTAACTTTTGAAAGCCGTCTGGAAACATACCCTGGTAGGACGTGGTTCGCCAAACAACCCCGCAGAAAAGACACTTTAACTTTTGAAAGCCGTCTGGAAACATACCCTGGTAGGACGTGGTTCGCAAAACAACCACGCAGAAAAGACACTTTAACTTTTGAAAGCCGTCTGGAAACATACCCTGGTAGGACGTGGTTCGCCAAACAACCCCGCAGAAAAGACACTTTAACTTTTGAAAGCCATCTGGAAACATACCCTGGTAGGACGTGGTTCGCCAAACAACCCCGCAGAAAAGACACTTGAACTTTTGAAAGCCGTCTGGAAACATACCCTGGTAGGACGTGGTTCGCCAAACAACCCCGCAGAAAAGACACTTTAACTTTTGAAAGCCGTCTGGAAACATACCCTGGTAAGACGTGGTTCGCCAAACAACCCCGCAGAAAAGACACTTTAACTTTTGAAAGCCATCTGGAAACATACCCTGGTAGGACGTGGTTCGCCAAACAACCCCGCAGAAAAGACACTTTAACTTTTGAAAGCCATCTGGAAACATACCCTGGTAGGACGTGGTTCGCCAAACAACCCCGCAGAAAAGACACTTTAACTTTTGAAAGCCATCTGGAAACATACCCTGGTAGGACGTGGTTCGCCAAACAACCCCGCAGAAAAGACACTTTAACTTTTGAAAGCCATCTGGAAACATACCCTGGTAGGACGTGGTTCGCCAAACAACCCCGCAGAAAAGACACTTTAACTTTTGAAAGCCATCTGGAAACATACCCTGGTAGGACGTGGTTCGCCAAACAACCCCGCAGAAAAGACACTTGAACTTTTGAAAGCCGTCTGGAAACATACCCTGGTAGGACGTGGTTCGCCAAACAACCCCGCAGAAAAGACACTTTAACTTTTGAAAGCCGTCTGGAAACATACCCTGGTAGGACGTGGTTCGCCAAACAACCCCGCAGAAAAGACACTTTAACTTTTGAAAGCCATCTGGAAACATACCCTGGTAGGACGTGGTTCGCCAAACAACCCCGCAGAAAAGACACTTTAACTTTTGAAAGCCGTCTGGAAACATACCCTGGTAGGACGTGGTTCGCCAAACAACCCCGCAGAAAAGACACTTTAACTTTTGAAAGCCGTCTGGAAACATACCCTGGTAGGACGTGGTTCGCCAAACAACCCCGCAGAAAAGACACTTTAACTTTTGAAAGCCGTCTGGAAACATACCCTGGTAGGACGTGGTTCGCCAAACAACCCCGCAGAAAAGACACTTTAACTTTTTAAAGCCATCTGGAAACATACCCTGGTAGGACGTGGTTCGCCAAACAACCCCGCAGAAAAGACACTTTAACTTTTGAAAGCCGTCTGGAAACATACCCTGGTAGGACGTGGTTCGCCAAACAACCCCGCAGAAAAGACACTTTAACTTTTGAAAGCCGTCTGGAAACATACCCTGGTAGGACGTGGTTCGCCAAACAACCCCGCAGAAAAGACACTTTAACTTTTGAAAGCCGTCTGGAAACATACCCTGGTAGGACGTGGTTCGCCAAACAACCCCGCAGAAAAGACACTTTAACTTTTGAAAGCCGTCTGGAAACATACCCTGGTAGGACGTGGTTCGCCAAACAACCCCGCAGAAAAGACACTTTAACTTTTGAAAGCCGTCTGGAAACATACCCTGGTAGGACGTGGTTCGCCAAACAACCCCGCAGAAAAGACACTTTAACTTTTGAAAGCCGTCTGGAAACATACCCTGGTAGGACGTGGTTCGCCAAACAACCCCGCAGAAAAGACACTTTATATTGAAGGGAAACAATGTTAACCCTCAATCCAATAACCTCATTTAACCTTTTTTTTATAACAGTTAGAGTTATACCTTGTCTTCAAATATTTAAATAGATGTTTGTAGGTACAAAATTTCAAAATACACTTTAATAATATTGGCGATGTAGCCGTAATTGCTGAGAACTAAAAAAAAAAAAACACGGATAGAGGAGATGACGAATCTGTTACTTTAGAATGAAAAAAAATACCTTGAAAAAAAGTCGACCGAAAAACGTTTCGGTAGAAATAACATCTTTTTATCCTCCATTAATTAGTTAATTTGTTTTCAACTATGTTGCTTGAGTAAATAGGAGAAACAAATCTTTTTTTATTTAATCTGAAGTAACAAATTCCTGATCCCATCTATCCGTGTTTAAAAAAAATAGTTTTAGTAATAAAAGTCTCCCTCTTCTCAGCAATTATGGCTACTTCACTAATATTATTAAAACATATATATATATATATATATATATTTTTTTTTTCCCTCACTTTTTTCCCTCACATTTTTAATACTACAGTCCAAATAAACTTTCTCATGTTCCAAATATTTCAAATATTCCTCACCCACCCTTTCAATCACCCCCTCCCCCACCCACTCCAATCCCTCACTCATTGCTATCATTTTCCAAATATTTCAAATATTTCACACCCTATCACGACAAATCCTCCCTCTTCCCCCTCTCATCTATTTTCTCCCATACCTCTTCTTAAATTCCCTCATTTTCTCAAAACGCTCTCTAAGACCATAACTTTCGCCCATCCACCAAAATCACAGCCCCCTCCCTCTCTACCCATCCCCATTTTCCCTGCATACACCCCCCACACACAAACATTCCAACTCACTCTTCCCCTTCAATCTCGACCACAGCCATCTGGTCAAACACCCCCTCCCCCTCTTCCTCCAATCTCTCTCTGCCATCCATTTTACCCCTGCTCATCCCCCACCTCTTTCTCTCATCGCCAGCCACAGTAGTCCTTGCTCCCTCCACCCTTCCCCTTTCTCTCCCACTCACTTTCGTCACTCATTTTCATTCTCTAACAAGTACGGACGTCCAGCAAGACGCTGCCATTATTTTTCATTTTATTTTATTTTTATTTTTCTTCCCAACATGTCTACCCTACATGTATCTGTGCTTGCATGATATCTTTTCCCTATATCATCATCCTGATGAAGTCTTATAAATAAAGACGAAACGTTGATGTACACATAAAAAACATCCAGTTTTTGGTTTTCCTTTTTCATTTTACCATATATATATAAGTAGATTTCGTCCAACCAAATGGTAGAATAAATTTCAGAGTACACATTATTTTAATTAATAAAACGGGCGGTGGAAAAAAAAAGAAAATTGCTAAAACTTTCCTTAAGGCCTTATCGTCTGACCCTCGAAGAGGAAACGTCAGAATGTTAAATTAAAACTAAGAAAATCGAATGAGCTATGAGGGGGAAAATTGTTTTAGTTGAACAAAACGATTGAGAGAGGAAAAACAAAACAAAAAACCCGGTAAATCCTTCAATGTTATGGTGGATTTGAATCATTAAAGATCTCCAACTGATGCTTCAAAATCTTTTGTCTACACAGGCTAGGTAAAGAATTGTTAATATCAATATCATAAAAAGCACCATTGCCCGCAAAGTTGCTATATTTAATGGTGGTAAATTTATTGGCCCGTCACGATGCTCTATTTATTTGAAACTTCCATGGTTAGGTTCTGACGGCCTTGACATTGTCAAAAAGATTTCTTCTTCAACTCAACGTTGTTTTCCAGCAATCATGCCGAGAGTAGTTTACACGACTCGAACATTTTTCTCTTCTTTTCGTAAAGATGTTTTGCCAGCCATTCAAAAGAATTCTGTTGTTTATAAATTCCTGTGTCAGTGTGGAGCTAACTACGTTGGAAGACATCCCAATGATTAGAAATAAGAATATCCCAACACATACCACGTGATATTTGTTTACACAAAGTTTTGAGATCACCCGGGAACTTTCAAGCACATGAATCTGTGATCGCTAATAACCCAGTAGGTACAAATAGTTGTTCTGACCAGTATTCCGATGGGTGGTTTTCTGTTTTACACAGTGCTAGGTCGAACTATCATCTCAATATTATTAAGGCGTTAGTTATTAACAATTCTCGACCTAGCCCGTGTAGACAAAATATATTGAAACATCAGTTGGAGATCTTCAATGATTAAAATCCACCATACCGTTGATAGATTTACCTTTTTTTGTTTTTTTCTCTATAAATATATATATATATATATATATATATAGATATAGATATAGATATAGATATATACATACATACATGTATATTATATATTATATATATATTATATTTATAGAGAAAAAACAAAAATAAACGGTAAATCTCTCAACGTTATGAGAGAGAGAGAGAGAGAGAGAGAGGGAGGGAGAGAGGAGTATACTTCTTCACAGTTAGCGACTATGACAGTGGAACTATTGAATTATCTGCCGCTTATGGGTGTCTATCATGAACGCAGACCCTACGAAGTTGGGGGAGGCTTGCCACTCAAACTTATGGAGGAAGTTTAATTGTCAACCTGTTGAGTCTATTGAAGGGCATTATTTACTAAAAAAAGATGATGGACCGTTAAAAGTCAATTTCACTAAACTAAAAAAAGAAATACGAAAATAAATCGATAAGAAAATTAATCAATTTTTTTTCTTTCTTTCTGGTTGTCCGATGCGAAGTGAGACCCCATGTAAAACCGTTTTTAAGGGTGGGTGTGTGGCAACCACGCGTATGGTGGATGTTTAATTGGCAACCTGTTTCTTTTGTTTAAAAATAAATTAGAAGGCAGTGTCACCTCAGGTAAAAAGACAAAATAAATAGCATACATAAAAATAAAGAAAAAACCCGAAAAAAAACAAACAAAAAACAATAGAAATGCGACGTAGAGATGGGAGTGATTCTATAAAATCACCGTTTCGATAAATAAAAGAAGAATATGAGCTCATCGAAAGAAATAAGCATTTATACTAAAGGAAAATGAACAAAAGTGAATTACGCGTTGTTATGATCAAACAAATGTATGTATCGCTTAACTTTAAAAATAAACTAAACGAGAAGCTTACACAAACAGATGTCTGTTTAATATATCCGTTATTGAAGCAGAATAATAAAAAAAATATTAACTAAATAGATGAAGTAAATTAGGAAATGAGTTTTAGAAAATATTTAGGACATTTTTTGTTATTCAAGCAGGAGAATGTTAACCGTTCAAAAAAAATAATCTGAAGCGTAATCTGGTATTCTCGAATAAGTTAATCAGAAAAAAAATTAGCTTAATTTTTCCGGAGTGGCCCGGTAATGATATTTTGTTGTTTTTTACATAATCGTATAATGTTAAAATGCGAAATGAACATAAATAAAAATAAATTTATATGTATAATTATTAATACTGAAGTGACTATTTTAGAATTAAAATACTACTATTATTATATTTCATGAAACTGGAATGTGGAAGAAAGCATTCCGAATAGAAATCAGAACGTTCGGAACTTGAAGGGAGCGGTCATTATTTAGGTTGAAAATGTATAGTAGGTTATAGAAAAAATAGTAGCGTGGAAAAATGGAACACAAACAGTGCTCCTGCAAGAAAATAATCCAATGAACAACACTCCCCGGTGATTTTGGGGTCTGTAGGAGTAAATATTAGCATGAGAGTGAAAATGCCTTCCAGCTTCTCCGTGTTGGGAGAAGCAGCTTATTCAGAAAAACGTAAGGAATTTTGAAAGGGAACGAAACAAACGCATATTTTCTGGAAACATGCATCAGGAATGGGCCAAACATAATGGCTGGCGGAACGGATTAGAATATGAAGATTTTGGTTTGAAATCGATAAGGGTTAATGAAATTGGGAAAAATGACTTTACTTTATTCTATAGATACAGATTCGTTTAGAAAGAAAACCATAATTTTGAGTTAAGTGTTAGAAAAAGTGTCAATCAATAACACCTATTTCGCCGATGATAATTATATTTTTGAGGGGGTTAATTATTACAACCGTTAACAACTTGTTTTGAATTATGCAATAAGCCTATGCTTGAATATACAGGGGCGATAATTCTTCCTTTTGTTATGTTATAGCATTAAATCATCCAGGCCTGGAAAAGTTGTCAAGGGCGATAAACAAGTTTATCTCAGAGTTCGATTAATTTTGACATAAATGTAGCAGTCAAAGGGAGACTATTCAATATTTCCTAAATACTTAATAATGCAGTATATCTGACTATTTTTGTAGTTCTAATAATAGTGACACTAACTATCTATTTGTTATTAATCCACATATGAATAATAATAATTAGTATTGTTAATAAAAGTGTTAAATGACTTGTTTATTAATAAAAACTATTTTGGGTTCACTCAATTTAGTAAATCAATTTCCGATTATTAATTTTTATTGATAATTTTCACGGGTGGACGTAAATTTAAAGCAAATCGGGGAAGAAAACCATGAAATAGATTTAGTAGCAGTATATTATGTGCAAAGTAATAGTGTATATAGTTGTTGTTTAGATCGAAATAAGGAATTTTAGTTATAGTAATAAGTGGGTATTATATATCAGGGTGTATCAACGAATTTATATTTTATTAGAGTTTTATTATTATTTGATTAATTATTATTTAGGTGCTATTTATAATAGATGTCTACACACAATTAAACTATATAAATAACAATGAACTTAAAGTATACCCCCTACACATCTGGGCCCTAATAACAGTATCCCCTTACGTCTTAGTGACAAAATGCCTTGTTTGGGGGTGAATAAAATAAAAATAAAAATATATATTCTACCAGAAAGTCTTCCCGATGTACATGGGCGGCAGTGGTAATAGATCTGAGTGTGAGAGTGAAAACTCCTTCGAATTAATGTATGTATGAATAAGCATAAAGGAGATGAAAGCGGTTGAAGATAAAATCTCTGTTTAAACACAGATCAATAAGTGGCATAAGGCACAGACGAAACCGATTTTTATCTATCTTATGTTAGCAAAGTTATCCCGGTCAAAGAAATAGGGGACATTCTGACTTTACTTTATATATAAGATTAGGTTCTGTGTCAGTATGTTGCACTTTCACTTATTGGACGTGTATACACTCTTATACACTCGTCGGGAACGCAGGTTATATTCGTCTGCTGACAAAAACCACTCGGACGCCGATATTAATTTATAAAAAAGGTATATTAAAAAGAGAAGAACAGTCACAAAATCAGAGAGACAGAGACAGAGACAGAGACAGATGCAGATGCAGATAGCTAATCTCGCTACGCATAGTTACATTGTGTACGCCCTCTACCACTGGGGATTGCCCTTGAATACGTCTTCTCTGCTTGAAGTGTCGCCCGCCCCCCAAAAGACAGAAAATGTTTCATCGACTTCAGTTCTGGAGTCACCTTTAACCCTTAAGGTGTCACTTAAACTTAATCCCATTCAAACGCTGATGTTTATAAAAAAGGTTTATTACAAAGAACAGTCATAAAAAGACATTAGAGAGACAAGTTACTTTCGCACGCGCGCGAAAGAGAAAGACAAACAGATGGATAGGCGGATAGCTCGTCCCATACCACCTGGTTACATTGTGAGTCCCCGTCATTGGGAACAGCACCCCGAACACGTATTTCCGCTTGAAGTCTCGCCAGCCAAGAGAGAGAAACTCCCCGTCTAGAAGTCACGTGATTACATTGACTTCCGTTCTGGGGTCACCTCTGACCCTTAAGTGTCACTTAAACTTCTCAATTCAAACACGTCCTTCGTTAAGCCCATAACAAAACCAGATTTAAACTAAATTAAGGGCGAGAGACTTAGAACGAATTGTGAGACCAGGCAATGCATAATGTAGTGGGAGTGTGGAGCAGTTGATGATGGTTGAGTTCCCCCATGAAAAAGTAACTAAGTAAACTCAAGTCAAGTGAATTTCTAAATAGAATAAATCATTCTTCTGCATGTGCACCGTGTGGAACTGTAAGTAAAGACGAATGAAAAAGATAGAAAGAATTTAAAAGCAATGAACACCATTGTTGAAAAAAAGAGAGAAAAAAGAAAAATGAAAATGCATATTAGATAAGCTCAGTGAACATTATTAGAATTTACAAATACACTTTTGAGTCATTGCTTTAAGTGAAAAAAATGCTTACATGTGGATATTTTAGGACACTTTAATTCTTTAGATGGACTACAAACAAATTTCAAAGAAAAAAAATCTAAGAAATGGGTGGTAACCATAAACCAAACCTCTTTATGGAATCTCTCTTTCTCCCTCTCTCTTATATATATATATATATATATATATATATATATATATATATATATATATATATATATATATATATATATATATATATATATACACACGATCCGAACGCAGTTTCGTAGATCACTCTATACTGCCTGGTACATAGCCGCCGATTTTCGTTATTTACATTTAAAGTTCCTCTATATTTACTAACTAATTGGGTATGACCGATGGGTAAAATCCCCGACTACGAATCAGTGGCGATTTGTGATCGAGGTTCGCGCCTATCGACCGTTGAGAATTAGTTCCTACACTGAAGATTGCGTTAGCATGAAACATCGATGTCTGTAGGTATTTAAATAATTAATATTTATTTATAAAAATATTATTGTATATATATATATATATATATATATATATATATATATATATATATATATATATATATATATAATAATCCAGGTAAAGCATCCACAGGGTAGTAATCCAAAGAATTTCAATCGGGTTTATAAAAAGTGCTCAATATCAAATAGAGCTTTTATATATGATTATTTTTTATTTAAACAGGCATGTACAAAATCTGCGACACTGGCATGTCGATGTTATCGATCAATAGCTATTATAAACTGATCATCCGGCAGAGTTATAATCCGATCTTAACCTTAGATCATAGTTGGAAATATTTCATATAACATCCACATGCCAGTGTCGCAGATTTTGTACATGCCTGTGTAAATAAAAATAATCATCTATATATATATATATATATATATATATATATATATATATATATATATATATATATATATATATATATATATATATATATATATTGTTTTGAATAAAAGCGGAATCTTGTTTGTCTCCGTAAATATGGTCTCGAGAGCTATTTCGTCCAACATCTCATCAGGAGAAATCGTTGGAATACAACAGAATATAAAAAAAATATTAGCGACAAAAAGCAAGCATGGAGAAATTAACTGCCGATAAAATTTAGCGTTTAAAAGATTTAATTGAATGCATCGAATAAAAACGTTTAAAAGGCAGAGTTTTAGATGGCAAAAAAAAAAAAAAAATAGGCCAACTTACTTTCCCCAAATAGAATCAACGTCTTTACGAAATCCTTCTGCTTACAAAGAGAAGGTTTTCGTAAAGCAATCGCGACGGATTCCAATATTTTCAAATGAGAAGTGGGATCCGCCCGTTGTAAGATCCTGAATCACTCTATTTTATAGTTATTGGCACAGAACGCATTGTCAATCAAATGCTGACCAATAGACGATTCCAAAGCCGAGGTAGATGTATGAGGCACCAGGTCTACTCTGTCTTATTTTGGATAGGATATGCTAGTTTATTCTGGTCTCTAAATGCAATTTCGTCGGCCCAATATACACAGAATTGCACTGGCATTTACATTTATAGACAATGTTACTATCTTTTGCAAAAGACCGAAAAGCAGATCTTGTTATTTATTTAGCGAATGCAAAGCCCTTCAGCCACGCAGTAGCCTCCTGGTCTGCTGTGTGGAGGGTGGCTAATCCTCCTCTCAGTCGTTGGAGAGGGCAGACTTCAATGATGTGCTCCATTGTCTGCTCCTCTCCACAAGCACACAGTGGGGATGGACTGCTGCCCCATCTGTGAAGGCTGGCCAAGCACGGGCCATGTCCAGTCCTGAATCTATTGATGGTTGACCACTCTCTCCTTTGGAGGTCGGTGCCAGCCACTTGTTGGTTAGGGTCTGACACCAGGTGTTTATTAGGGACCTCCTTGGACGCCCATTCCTTTTTCCAGGCTGATTGGATGGTGAAGTCAGCTGGTGGGATGTTCTTCCAGATGGAGCGTCTGGATGGAAGTCGAGCAGTGGGTGGGTTGAGGATGTCTTGGTGGATTGGTAGATGAGGGGAGTCTTCAACCTTTTGAAGCATCCTTTGAGTGGATGCTGTTCGCCGGATGTGTGGAGGTACAATGTTTGATAGGACGGGGAGCCAGGGTAGTGGTGTTGAGCGGATTGTCCCGGTTATGATTCTCATTATTGAGTTGAGCTGGGTGTCTACAAGGTGTGTGTGGGATGACCTGGACCAAACAGGGGCACAATATTCTGCTGTAGAGTAGGCAAGAGCCAATGCAGAGGTGCGTAGCGTGGAAAATGATGCACCCCATTTTGTACCAGACAGCTTGCTGAGCAGGTTGTTCCTGGACTTCACCTTATCCGCCGTCCCTTTGATATGTTCCTTGAAGGATAGGGTCCTGTCAAGGGTCACTCCAAAGTAGGTTGGATTAGGGGCATGCTTAAGTTGGAGACCGCTCAGGGGGATGTTGAGTTCTCTGGTAGCTTTTGCATTGTGGAGATGGAATACACTGGAGAAAGTTTTTCAAAGTCCGGTGCTTGGCATGCCAGACAGATGTCATTCGCGTAGATGAATTTGCGGGATTTGGCGCTGGGTAGGTCATTTGTGTATACATTGAATAGTGTTGGAGCTAGAACTGAGCTTTGTGGGAGCCCATTTTTCTGTGCTCTCCATGCGCTGGTGTTATGTCCAAGGTGAACTCTGAACCTCCGGTTGGTCAGCAGAGTTTGGATGGCAGTTGTTGCCCAGGCGGGAAGCTCCTTTGTGAGTTTCAGTATGAGGCTTTTGTGCAAGACCGTATCATAGGCGGCTGTGAGGTCGAGGAACACAGCCCCTGTCTTCAGTCTGTTCTCGAAACTATTTTCGATGAAGGTGGTTAGGGCCAATTCTTGCTCTCCTGTGCTGCGGTCCTTCCGGAAACCTGCCTGATCCACGCACAGAATGTCCTCTACTTCTGGGGATATACGTTGGAGTATAAGGCGTTCCGGTATTTTGTAGGGAACACAGAGTAGAGAGATTGGGCGGTAGCTTGCTGGTTGTTTGGGGTCTTTGCCAGGTTTTAATATAGCAATGACTTTTGCTGTTCGCCATTTCTTTGGGATCAGGTTAGTCTGTAGGATCTTGGTGTAGAATTGAGTCAGCCAGGTCAGGGCTTGGGGCCGAGATGTTTCATGAGATCAGGTGATATGTTGTCATATCCTGCTGCCTTCCCACATTTTAGGCCCTGCAGGACTTTCTCCAGTTCTGCATTCTCAATAGATTCCGGGTTCCTTTCCTCAGTGTGTGCTTTCCGGTGTAATTTGAGCTCAGTTGTAATTGCCCTTCTGGTGTGTTTGCCTTGAGTTGCTTTTGCAATAGACACTGGGTGGGATGCGACTTGGTTAGGTGAGACGGATGGTCGGCTCTGGGTAAGAGGTTTCTGTGCAGCTCCCAAGCGGCGGATGAGGCTCCAACATTTCCTGCTAGAGTGGGTGAAGTTCAGGTCTGCTACTGTCTCCTCCCACTTTTCCCGCCGAGTGTATCAGAGCAAGGTCATTTCTAGATGCCCAGTCTGACAGTACCTCACCGTCACTGTCCCCAACATAGATTGCAGGGTGGGGGAGGGTGGGTAGAACCTGCATGTCCCAGTTGGCACTCGGAGGCTTGTAGACATTGGTAATATGGAAGCCGCCAATGGTTATGGCATTTGAGTATTGTGTTGTTGTCAGATGGTTTGCTTCAGCTATGTCTGACCGCACATAGGTGGCAAGTCCATGTTTGACATGGGGTATGTAGCACAATAGGTCAAAGCCATTGATGGTGTAGCGCCCTGCAACCTCTGTGCCAATGTGGGTCTCTTGGAGGCAGATGACATCAATAGAATGTTGGGAGGCGAGGACTTCGATGAGGCTTCGCTTGCCAGCAGAAAGGCCTTCAGTATTTAGTTGTATTATGCGAAGGGCAGGCCCTACCGCTAGGTGCCCTTGAGGCTGTCTGCTTTTGGCATTTGGACTGTGACTAGGATTCTTCGACTAGAATTTAGTCTGCTGGTTGGATCATTTATTTTCCCAGGCAAGCCTGGGTACTGACGGGGGGGGGGGGGGCGACGAGAACGCTGATCCATTGAATGCAGTTCTCTGCATATTCTTAAACCGGCCAGGGAGCGAAAAATAATAAACGCGTCAATAAACACACTACTAATTCAAACATTTTTATACGCGATAAAAAAATCACTTATTTTCTACCGGATATTCGTAGCTTTGTGGTAAAGCGCCCAATTGCTGTGGTCAACATTTCGAATTACTATTTACTTAATTTTTCAATTCAGCAAGAATCTTTGTATACCTTTGAATTTATTTGGAAAACTATTAATTACTTAATTTAAATTAAATAACATATAAATAAATATAAACAAATTTCAAGACGAGACTGCGATTCGAACACACAAGGTGTCACACATCTTAGTCAGTATATTATTTATTTACTCCTTCCCAGGAGTTAGGCACAAGGCCAGTTTTATCCTACTCCCACAAGTAAGATGCGACCCAAGATCGGGTCGGGAAAGTGGGGCTCGAAATCCAGCGCCCGAGAAGTGGGCACTCTGGCCATTAAAAATTGCCTGGGCAGCCCCGTCGGCATTCCCCGGTAGGGGCGCCTCAGACAGTAAGCAATAAACTTACTCCTCCCCAAAGAGGGGGGGGGGCAAAACCTGGAAGAGTGGACCTCATGGAACTGCACAGGACAGACCCATTGACCGGCGTCAAGCCCCGAAGGACAAGACAATACCAGTATGGGGTGCACCATCCACCGGAACATATACTACACTTTGGCCAACCCTTTCAACTACTTTATATACTGTTACCATAACTCGCTCAGACAACAGCCGGGTTTTGCAATTTACATAATTCATTTCTTTTAAACTTCTAATAAATCCATATTTACAAATATACACTTATAACTGCTATTCTCAAATTTACATATGTATTTACAATATTTTTCTCCAAAATAATATTAATAAAAATTTTTGATACATTTAATTAAACACATTTTATTCAGAAACAAGTCTGTTTTTAAACCGTACTTGCAATGGCAAATTCTGTTAAAATTGCTAACTCATCCGGAAATGACGGGTGGGGGTTCACGTAAATTAATTTTTCAAAATTGTCGACTCATTCTTCCGGAAATGACGTCATTATGAGAGGATTTTTTCACATTATTATTCTTTATTTTCATTACGTTAACACAAGGTGTTTTGTTGTAAGTCGGAGTTAAGCAACGCATATCCCGGCCATTACTAAATGGGTGACCATTTTGGAAGAATAACGAAACTGGTTCTTTGATATGACGTAGGCGCCTCCAATAGCATATTTAAACATGAGTATCAAAACTGGTTCTTTGATATGACCGAGGCGCCTCCAATATTTTTTCTCCGGGGGTGGGGTAAGGGGTGTCATTTTTCTTTTTTAAACTAAAAATATTTGTTTGGGTGGGGGAGAGTAAAAAAAAATTGGGGAGGAAGATAAACATTTTTTTTAACTACAATATTTCTTTGGCTGGGAGAGGGTAAAAAAGGTTTTGGGGGTGGGTGGGGGTTGAAATATTTCTTTGGGTAGAGGAAGGTAAAAAAAGATTTGGAGGGAATTTTTTTTTCTTAACTAAAAATATTTCTTTATATTTCTTTATTTTAAAACTAAACTGGGTGAATTTTTTTATGGGGAGGGGGGGGGGGGGCTAAGATTTTTTTTAAATTTTTAACTAAAAATATTTTTGGTCCGAAACAAAGGAAATCAATGTGTTACCACCCAATGTGTTACCACCCAATAATTTTTTTCAATCTTTACAGCATGGGGATTTGCTAAGAATTTTGATTCTTAGCAAATCCTCATGCCAGTTTAAAGTTCGTTCTTATTGACAGTTTCAATGCTTTTTTCGTTTCGTTTGTTTATAAAGATGGCAACTTTCGGCCTACAAAACATCCAAAACTCTCAATCTTTTATTAAGAATAAACATCGAATAGTTATTTTATTGCCCCCCCCTCCAATACAATTTTTTTTTGTTTAATTTTATTTTGTTTCATTTCAAACTAACGTTGACTGTTTACTTTACTCGAAATGTAAATAAATCAACGGTAATTCGCTAGATAGAAAAAAATCACAATAAAATATTAACACTAGATTTTAATTTCCGGATCATTCTAACTTTTTAGGTCAGTTAACCAGTTTTCTTTTGCGATCAAAGATTAATTCGATGCATTGTTTTTCAACCAGATTGGTTTGATTCATCATTTAAAAACGATTACGTGAGGTTTTACGACTTTGCCTGTCGGATTTAGGATTAGTGGTAAATTTTTTTTTAGTTAACTGCCCTAAAAGACGGGGATCATTTTACGTTAATTGTATATGCGCAACCAATCATTTACTCTAAATTAAAATATTAATTGTTTTTTTTTCTATCTTGAAAAGTAACAAAATAAAGCCTTGGCTTACAAAATTTGCCTACCAGCTCCGTCGGCATTCCCCGGTAAGGGCACCTCGGGCGATTAGCAAACAATTAACCCCTTCTCAAAGGGTGAGAAGGCAAAACTTGGGACGGTGAACCTTCTAGAACTGCACAGGGCAATACCTCAGACGGGCGAGATCAACGCCCGATGCCCAAGACGGTACAAGTCTAGCCACTTAAATCGTATATTCCTATTTTAGTCAGGTGAAATACTACAGAAAATTCAGCAAAAGTCAGTTTGGTTCGGTTCGAAAAGCTCAACCATTTCCGTAAAACACGCACCCTTTTTACTACTAACTCTAAGTCCGGGTGCTCACGACGGTCCAGGTCTATCCACTTATAATATAACGAACACTTTCTCTGTCTGAAAAACAATCAAAGTATGATCCAGTCGAATAAATCTGGAATCGAAACGACGTCTGAGCTAACTGACTGAACTGATAAAATTATTTCAAATTAACTCACTTAAACAATTCACTGAACCCGCTCGGTTGAGTGTGGAACTCTTCAGTCACAGGAGGGTGAAACACGATAGCCTAGCTAAAATATACTCCCAACGGTCGTATATTTTTGCTAGTCATTGAATATAACAGACAACTTATGTCTGAATATCTTTGTGAGGATCCTTTCCATTAGACAAATCAGGGTCTTTGTTTCGGCGGGGAATTGGCCGATGAATCTGCCATGAAAGTTGGTGTTCCAAGTATTTTCGAGCCATCCGGGTCCATCTTCAGAGGAATCAGGTAAATATCGTGTTGATATTAATAGGTAGTTTTGGCGGGAATTATATTATTAATATGGAACTCAAGTTAGCACTATACACATTTTAGAATGATATTGCTAGTATTACAATTAATTCTGTTAATGGCTGTTTCCAATATATAGAGGTTTTGTTTATTAGTGGTATGTTCTAATATTGTGATATTTTCTACTAAGAGTTTTTTGATTGGGAGCGGGGCAATATCTGGTTATTTAAGTATTAACTCCTCTTTATTTATTTATTTTTGAGGGGGCATAGTGTTTGTTCGTCATATAATCCTCTTCCTGTTGAGGGGGTCAATGTATGTAGTTCGTTCATCATGATATCAGACTCCTGGCCTAACAAGAATATGCGACCGAAGGGAGCATATTTTTGCAAGTATATATATATATATATATATATATATATATATATATATATATATATCATTGGATAAAACTAATTCGAGCTCCCGGCACTTGACAATGTTTACATTGAACCATCACGTACATTCAGTCAGTGTCGTATGATAGCGCAAGCGTAGAGGCGCCGACTGTCAGCTCGACGGCTTAAGGCACTGGACTAGCCGCACTGAAGAGCTGTGATACTGCAAAACATACTGTATGTGGATGACTATATATATATATATATATGTATATATATTACAGTCCCATATATATATTACAGTCCTTGTCATAGTCAGCTATGCTGATATACCGCAGTAACAACGAAATACGTGTCCGTGGATAACTATTATATATATATATATATATATATATATATATATATATATATATATATATATATATATATATATTGATTTTTACCTTAGTTTTTGTCTGTAGCCCAAAATATAAATATATAAGCATTTTTCACTTAAGTTTATTTTTAAATTTCAATGATGTTCATTGAGCTTATTTATTATGCATTTTCATTTTTCTTTTTCTTCTCTCTTTTTCCTTTATGTTAATATCTTTTAAATTCTTCTTTCTAGCTTTTCCATTAGTCTTTACTTGAAGTTCCGCACGATGCACATGCACAACAATGATTTATTCTATTTAGAAATTCACTTGACTTGAGTTTACTTAGTTATTTTTTCATGGGGGCACTCAACCATCTCCAATATCTAAGGAAGTCTTAACCATCCTCACCTGCTCTACACTCCCACGGCATCATACATTGTTTGGATCCTAATTTGTTCTACGCCCTATGCATTTATTTAATTTAATTATAAGCATGACTTCTGGTTGTTGTTATTGACGCAGACCTAATATTATATATAAAGTAACGTCAGAATGTCCCTTGTTTTTATTGACTGGGATAGATTTAGTAGCAGATGGTAACTAAAAATCGGTTTTGTTATGGCACTTATTGATCTGTGTTTTCGCAGAGATTTTATTTTAAATCGTTTCCGTCGCATTTGGTATTTAATTCTGTTCGATATTTTATGTACTTTTATGCACTTATTCATACATACAGCCACTCACGTACACCGGGAAGACTTTTTGTAAGACACAATGTTTTTTAGCACCGTTATTATTTCATATTGCTATATTTCATTTGTCCGTTACACACTATACATTTTCAAACAAAACATGGAACGCTCCCTCTATTTACATTTTTTTATTCCCCAGACGCTTTTTGATTAGCTAATCAATTCTCGATTACCGGAATACAAAGAATAACAGAATTACATTTGCCAAACACAATGTGTTCGAAACACATTCAATTTTTGCTTGGCTTATCCATTCTCGCTGACCAGAATGAAAGATAAAAAGTATTACATTTAACAATCGGTAAATGGCCATTAAAAAGAAATCGTTTGTTACCGAATGCGAATATCATGGACACCATTTTGTTTTCGCATAGATTTCACTTATACATTAAAAATAAACTTATTACAATGATTCTACTATTATCTGTCTGTTTCTTTGTCTCGAATAGCGGAATAACAGATTAACACAATTACTATTTTATTGAAGACAACTTCAATAATAAAAATGCTGGGAAAGCCTGTTTTTCTGTTTCATATACGTTTTAAAGTTTGCTAAATACTAGTCGTACCTACTCGGAACTGGCCGGAATTTATTCATTTTATTTTAGTTTAAATTATTATCTTTGAGTTAAAATAGGAATTATTATCCTTAGATTTTAAGCGTTTTGGATTATTATTTAAAAGTGTCTTAATTGTAATAATCTTCGTTGCTGGAATAATTATTTTGGGATATAAACTGTAGGGAGTTACACTTTTTGAATGTAAATAACTTGTTGCAAAGATAAAAAGAAACAAAATTCGATAATCAGAATCACATATCGATTTGTAGTCTAACATGGAAATTTCGACAATAAAACTTTATATATAAGATAATATAGAAAAATGATTTTAAATACGTCCCTTCTCTTTTTATTAAAAAAACAGTATATTTGTTTATTTTCCGAATTTATTTTACGAAATAAAATGGGTTTAATTTATCGCTTAATTCTTAAATTATTTTAATAAAACTCACATATTGCTAAGTAGTAAATTAAATCATTACTTGGACTTACTAACTTACCTTTACTTACTAACTTACTTTTACTTACTTACTTACGTTTACTTACTTACTTACGTTTACTTACTTGTACTTACTTACTTTTACTTACTTACTAACTTACTTTTACTTACTTACTCATGTTTACTTACTTACGTTTACTTACTTGTACTTACTTACTTTTACTTACTTACTAATATATCTTTACTTGCGTTTACTTTTACTTACTTTTACTTACTTTTACTTACTTACTATCTTTTAGTTGCTTTTACTTACTTACTTTGACTTACTTTTACTTACTTTTACTTACTTATTTACTTTTACTTACTTTTACTTACTTTCACTTACTAACTTTTACTTACTTGCTTTTACTAACTTTTTTATGTACAAATTTACTTACTTTTATTTACTTACTTTTACTTACTTAATTTTACTTTTGCTTACTTACCTTTACTTACTTTTAATTACTTACTTGTTTTTACTTATTTACTTTTACTTACTTTTTCTGACTTACTTTTTCTGACTTACTTTTTCTGACTTACTTTTACTTACTTTACTTACTTTACTTATTCACTTTTGCTTCTTTATTAATCTTACTTAATTTTACTTACTAACCATTACTTATTATTTTATATATTTACCCTTACTTACTTACTCTTACTTACTTTTATTTACTTTACTCATTTACTTTTACTGACTTTACTCATTTACTTTTACTGACTTATTACTCTTACTTACGTACTTTTACTTACTAACTTTTACTTTTTTATATACTTACTCGTAAATACTTACTCTTACTTCTATACATTTAATTACTTACTTTGACTTACTTACTTTTATTTACTCTGATTTAGTGCCTTACTTTTACTTACTTGCTTTTACTTACTTTTACTTACTTCTTATTATATACTTACTTTTAATTACTTATTTGTACTTACTTGTATTACTACCTAACTTACTTTTACTTACTAATTTACTTTTACTGACTAACTTTTACTTACTTTTTTTACTCACTTTGACTTACTTTTACTTATCCTGTTTTACTAACTTTTACTTACTTTAACTTAATTACTTTAACTTAATTACATAATTGCTTTTACTCACTTTTACATTCTGTTTTTTACTTTTTTACTTATTTACCTTTACTTACTTTCTTTTTATTTACTTACTTAATTTACTTACTCTTATTTACCCTCTTTACTTACTTGCATTTACTTTCTTACTTTTACTTACTTTTACTTACTTTTACTTTCTTTTACTTTCTTTTAGTTACTTACCTTCATTTACTTTTACTTGAATCAGTGTTCACAGGAAGTGGGCTTAATCTGAATTCAGGGGATGCAGAACGTCACTGAACGCTGCGCTAGATGTCCTCTGGTCCGCGAAAGCGTCGGGAATAATTTGAAGCAAATCCTTTGTCCAACGTCGCCGACCGTAGACGCGACGACCAGACATAGTTTATGTGTCATCTTTAACCATCGGTAGCCAGATTTTCAGCTGACTGTCACTACGCTTTTACCTTCTGGACATGTGTTCAGGAACCAGCGTTCTCCGTATGAGTTCGCTTTCTCTGTATCGAAAGAGCGTGACCTAGCCAGCGAAGGCGTCTCGTTGCAAGCAACTGATGTGTATTGAAACGACGTCGGACTTCAACATTGGAGATTCTGTCCAATGGTCTGATACTGGCCACTCGGCACAAAAAGTTGTGATCGAAGATCTGTAGTTTTTGCAGATCTTCTTGTTGAAGCGCCCAAGTTTCACTTTCGTAAAGAAAGATGATACTTACTTGTGCATGATAAATCCGAACTTTTATGCTCAGCTGGATTTCACCATGCGACCAAAAGCAACCTTTTAGACGACCACAGGTTGGCCTTACTCTGGACTTAATCAGAAAAACAACAACAAAAAAAAAATAATCGTAGAGAGGCAAATTATATTAATGATAGAAACAAGTATGCCATTATTTTTAAAAAAAATATATTTTATTTAACTTTTGATACATAAAACAATTAAAAATTACATTTTAAAAGAAAATACAAGAATACACTGGTTTCCCTCGCAAATGCGAATAAGTGAACAATTGAAAAGATTTGAAAAGATGATCTATATAATAATACGCTAAGGAATTTCATGTTCGTACGTACGTTATCACCTTTCTGGGATCATCTGATCAGCAAAGATAATGATTGGTGATTAATCTTATATCGATTCCGATTTTAAAATGAATTGTTCCAAAATCAAATTATGTCCAGTCTACTAAAACAGTAGAATTTTAAATAAATATGTTTCAAAAAGTGACATTCGTTTGATTGATTTAAAGAATATTTAGCTGATAATTATTTTTACTGTATGAAACCGTGGCCGTCGTAAACTAAAGCATGTTCACTGAAAAGTGACGTCATGCTATTAGGTAGCAAGCGAGATCTGTCAATCAGTCAGACTGTCACTAATGAACGAGAGCCTATTAAAAAAGTATTAGAAAACTTAAAAAAATTGCATTTAAAAAAGAAAAGAACACGATTTGATTTATACTGAAAGTGAACTTTATTCAATATGAATAACAAAAATAATTCAAAATATATAGTTAAGTTGTGTTATTGCTGTGTTAAAGTAAGTAATGTTATGGATTTTTATTTACTATTTCTATTTACTTGCCTCCCCACGAAGACAGGACAACGTTAGACAGAAGTGTGGTTTCTAATGTGATGAAAAGCAAGCTCCCCAAAACGGGCACTCTGGATTGGGACAAAAATTAAAATTGCCTCAGTCAAGAAGAATTTCTCATTCACCTTTACTGGCCGAGGACAGAAAAGACGAAGTGTAGTATCAGAACAGATATTACACTTTTAATTATTTTATTGCAAAAAATATAAAAATACAATTTAGATTTTAAACAAATAAGGCGCAAGGCCAACAAAAGTGTGGGAGTTGAATGTCGTTGGTCATCATCTGTCTATCCTAATCATTGCTAAAATCATTAGTAAACACGACACCACATTTACCCTAGGGATCAACATTCCTCAATGCGTTGAAAATTTAAACTTTATTTATAAATATATATATTTAATTCAATGTTTTAATCATTGTTTTTTTCGAGCACGAAACATATTTGAACCGATTTAGAATCTTATTACACACAGAAAGAACGTTTTTTTTATACAAAAAGAAACAAGTTCGAACCGAATTTCTAGTTGATATTATTTTATGACAGTGGATGGATAAACATAAAAGTTAATTTTGTATAAGGATAAACAAAACGTTTTGTTATGAAGACTTGTTATTGTGTCAAAAATATTTCAAATTTTAAAGAAAAGCAAGTATTTTTTATTTCAGCCTTTTCTATCAAGACAGGTTTGTCAACCATCTTGAATTTTAGTCTCTAAGTTATTTTTATAGTTTTACGTTCAAATCACCATGAGATTTCCAACCATGAAAACGACATGAACAAAATCATCGGTATCCTTTTTAAATACCAAACAATTACTAGATGAAAGATTAAATAATTTAAGACAGAAATGACCAGTCATATGTCCACGTCGTATAATAACCTTTTTCTTAGAAGCGTCTTGTTTCAATGTGGGGAAAATCCAGATCTCAAAAAAGAGGCTTCTGGAATGGGACAACAATTAAACTTGTCCTAGTCTAGAAGGATTTCTCATTCACTGACCGAAGACATAAAAATGAATTCTAGTATCTGAACAGATACTACATTTTGATGTTTTAACAGAATTTCTAGTCGATAATATTTGATTACTAACAAATTATTAAAAATGGTGTCGACATTTGGACATAGAAGTTCAATTTTATATACGTTTAAAATGAAATTAGAATTGTTTTTCAGGACAAAGGAAACGTTTTATGTTATACAGACTTGTTATCGTGTAAAATGATTTCAACTTTAGGAGAAACAAGCAAGTATTTGTTTTTATTTAATATTTTCCTATCAAGAAAGGTTTGTCATCCATGTTTAATTTTAGTTTAAACGACTTTCTTTTGCTAGTTTTACCGTAAAATCACTGTTAAAATTTCACCTTGAAAATGACATGAACGAAACCATGAAGAAAAACATATTTCTTAAATACCAAACAATTATTAGCTCAAAGATGAAATAATTTAAGAGAAATTACCACCATTATATGTCTACATGCAATGTGTAACTCGTCCCTTCGAAATGTCATGTTTATCTTCTTAGTACTGACCACTCTGACGTCAGCAGAATAACGAGACTGAGTGAAATGGCCTTCTCCTTACGACGGCCTCGATGAAGCCTTAGAATGTTTATTGTTTTAAAAAGAAATACATTGCTACAATTTAAATAAATAAATAAAGAAGAGACAAATTCGTTCTATTTATTCATAGGATATTTAGCTGACAATGACAATTATTTTTACGGAAGAAAAAAAGTCATGGGTTTTTCTTAATAGGCATTTATTATTTCAAAAGTAATATTTTTATTGACAGTAAATTATACAGATGAATGTAGAAAACACTGTGGAATTTCCACAGGTTTCCGCAAGTTTTGTAATATTTCTCATAATTTGACTCTAGTACTTTAGACTTTGACGTAGACTTAAGTACTCCGATGTTCTGAGACATATTAGGCAATCAAAGTGATCCATCACATTTATAAAAATTTGAATTTGGTATACTTTTTACTGTTTTCGAAGCAAGAATATTTTACAGGGACATGTTACTAGCCTGAAGCCAACCCACTAAAATTTATAAAGAAAACTGTAAGTGGAGAAGTCTCCGGTAGATATTTACTTCCTTGTTCTCGAAGTGGAGCGAAAATTTCCAACACACCTTCACGCCGTTGTTGTTGTTGTTGATGTTGCTGTGGTTAAAAAAAAACGTCTTGAAACAAAGGTGACGGTGGTTAAGTGAATAACGACACGGACTGAAGACCTGGGTGTTCCAAGTTCGAATCCAGTCGGTTCCACAGTACCACTTTCACTTAGGGATGTTGGCAACCTTCTCGTGGTCCTTCCCGTAAGTACCCGATATTTTTCCAAAAAGATTTCTAACTAGAAAAACATCGGGGAAACTAATGCCAACACCAGAATCATCTGATTCCCACGAAAGAAGAAGAAGAGCCACGAAAAGATCCACTTCTTTGTCTTTAGAGAAGTAAAGAGCGACCATTTCAACTACGACTTCTCATTGTTGTTATTTATTATTATTTTTTAAATACGTTGGTTCACAAATTATCTTTAGAAAACTGATATTTATTTATCAATGGACTCATTGAAGCGCTAACAATTGTAAGATTTGTTTTTAGTTTACGATAAGATTTTAAATTCTTTTTACTTATCTGCATAATATTACTTTTCTTTTCTCTCGGATTACCTTTAAGTTATTATCTTACAAATACAAATTTTAACTGATAACAATAAACTGTATTTTTTAATGTATATATTTTGTGCAAACAATGTTTTGCGTAGTGACATACGGGGTCAGCTATAAGTAATTATATAATTTTATTTCAACATAATAAATGTAAGAAAGATGCAACTGTGATATAGAAACTAACAAAGGGTATAGTTAAGTTTTTTGAAACATAACACATAGGGTATTGATGCTCTATGTTATTTCCCTCACAACACGAGTTAACTATAAAACGTAATCACAATTAACTTTAGGTATATAAAAACAATTATTGTTTTGATTTTTTATTTTGATTTTAATAAAAAATATCTGCATCTAACACATGGGTTTTTGAAGGCATTTTTCCTCTTTCTTTAAGTTTAACATTTTAAAGATGCTTTAAAAAATGAACTTTCCCAAATTTATATCTACCAGCGACCATGCGCGATTTAATTTCAATTTAAAAGAGACATTTACACCGTTAGTCCACCAAACATCTCTAAAATGGGCATAATCTCTAAAATTGACTTGGGTAAGAGTTAGGATTAGCTTGTGGCTTAATCTCTAAAATTGTCTTGGGTAAGGGTTAGGATTAGCTTGGGGCTTAATCTCTAAAATTGACTTGGGTTAGGGTTAGGATTAGCTTAGGGGCTTAATCGCTACAATTGACTTGGGTTAGGGTTAGGGTTAGTTTGGGTCTTAATCTCTAAAATTGACTTGGGTTAGGGTTAGGATTTGTTTGGGTCATAATATCTTAAATTGACTTGGGTTAGGGTTAGGATAAGCTTGTGGCTTAATCCCTAAATGTACTTGGGTTATGGTTAGGATTAGTTTGGGGCTTAATCTCTGAAATTAACTTTGGTTAGGGTTAGGATTAGCTTGTGGCTTAATCTCTTAAAGTGAGTTAGGTAAGGGCTAGGATTAGCTTGTGGCTTAATCTCAGAAATTGACTTAGGTACGGGTTAGGATTATCTTGTGGCTTAATCTCTAAAATTGACTTGGGTTAGGGTTAGGATTAGTTTGGGGCTTAATCTCTAAAATTGACTTAGGTACGGGTTAGGATTATCTTGTGGCTTAATCTCTAAAATTGACTTGGGTTAGGGTAAGGATCAGCTTGAGGCTTAATCTCTAAAATTGACTTGGGTTAGGGTTAGGGTTAGTTTGGGTCTTAATCTCTAAAATTGACTTGGGTTAGGGTTAGGATTTGTTTGGGTCATAATATCTTAAATTGACTTGGGTTAGGGTTAGGATTAGCTTGTGGCTTAATCCCTAAATGTACTTGGGTTATGGTTAGGATTTGTTTGGGTCGTAATATCTTAAATTGACTTGGGTTAGGGTTAGGATTAGCTTGTGGCTTAATCTCTTAAAGTGAGTTAGGTAAGGGCTAGGATTAGCTTGTGGCTTAATCTCAGAAATTGACTTAGGTACGGGTTAGGATTATCTTGTGGCTTAATCTCTAAAATTGACTTGGGTTAGGGTAAGGATCAGCTTGAGGCTTAATCTCTAAAATTGACTTGGGTTAGGGTTAGGGTTAGTTTGGGTCTTAATCTCTAAAATTGACTTGGATTAGGGTTAGGATTAGTTTGGGGCTTAATCTCTAAAATTGACTTAGGTACGGGTTAGGATTATCTTGTGGCTTAATCTCTAAAATTGACTTGGGTTAGGTTAAGGATCAGCTTGAGGCTTAATCTCTAAAATTGACTTGGGTTAGGGTTAGGGTTAGTTTGGGTCTTAATCTCTAAAATGGACTTGGGTTAAGGTTAGGATTTGTTTGGGTCGTAATATCTTAAATTGACTTGGGTTAGGGTTAGGATTAGCTTGTGGCTTAATCCCTAAATGTACTTGGGTTATGGTTAGGATTAGTTTGGGGCTTAATCTCTGAAATTAACTTTGGTTAGGGTTAGGATTAGCTTGTGGCTTAATCTCTTAAAGTGAGTTAGGTAAGGGCAAGGATTAGCTTGTGGCTTAATCTCAGAAATTGACTTAGGTACGGGTTAGGATTATCTTGTGGCTTAATCTCTAAAATTGACTTGGGTTAGGGTAAGGATCAGCTTGAGGCTTAATCTCTAAAATTGACTTGGGTTAGGGTTAGGGTTAGGGTTAGTTTGGGTCTTAATCTCTAAAATTGACTTGGGTTAGGGTTAGGATTAGGTTGGGGCTTAATCTCTAAAATTGACTTAGGTACGGGTTAGGATTATCTTGTGGCTTAATCTCTAAAATTGACTTAGGTACGGGTTAGGATAATCTTGTGGCTTAATCTCTAAAATTGACTTGGGTTAGAATAAGGATCAGCTTGAGGCGTAATCTCTAAAATTGACTTGGGTTAGGGTTAGGGTTAGTTTGGGTCTTAATCTCTAAAATTGACTTGGGTTAGGGTTAGGATGAGCTTGGGGCTTAATCTCTAAAATTGATATGAGTTAGGGTCAGGATTAGCTTGGGGCTTAATCTCTAAAATTGACTTGCGTTATGGTTAGGATTAGTTTGGGTCTTAATCTCTAAAGATGACTTGGGTAAGGGTTAGGATTTGCTTGTGTCTTAATATCTAAAATTTACTTGAATTAGGGTTAAGATTTGTTTGGGGTTTAATCTCTAAAAATGACTTGGGTTAAGGTTAGGGTTAGCTTGGGTGATAAACTTTAAAATTGACTTGGGTTAGGGTTAGGATTAGTTTGGGGCTAATCTAAAAATGGACTTGGGTTGTAGTTAGGGTTAGTTTGGGTCCTGATCTATAAAATAGACTTGGGTTAGGGCAAGATTAGCTTGGGGCTTAATTTTTAAAATTGACTTGGGTTAGGGCTAAGGTTAGTTTGGGTCTTAATCTCTAAAAATGACTTGGGTTAGGGTTAGGTTTAGCTTGTGGCTTAATCTCTAAAATTGACTTGGGTTAGGGTTAGGGTTAGTTTGGGTCGTAATCTCTAAAATTGACTTGGGTTAGAGTTAGGGTTAGTTTGGGTCCTTATCTCTAAAAATGACTTGGTTAGGGTTAGGGTTAGTTTGGGTCTTAATCTCTAAAAATGACTTGAGTTATGGTCAGGATTAGCTTGGGGCTTAATCACTAAAATTTACTTGGGTTATGGTTAGGATTAGTTTGGGGCTTAATCTCTAAAATTGACTTGGGTTAGGGTTAGGGTTAGTTTGGGGCTTCATCTTTAAAAATGACTTGGGTTAGGGTTAGGATGAGCTTGGGGCTTCATCTCTAAAATTGACTTGGGTTAGGGTTAGGGTTAGCTTCGGTCATAATCTGTAAAATAGACTTGGGTTAGGGTTAGGATTAGCTTGGGGCTTAATCTCTAAAATTGACTTGGGTTAGGGTTAGGATTAGCTTGGGTCATAATCTTTAAAATTAACTTGTGGGTAGGGTTTGGATTAGCCTGGGGCTTAATCTCTAAAATAAACTTGGGTTAGGGTTAGGATTAGCTTGGGGCGTAATCTCTAAAATTGACTTGAATTAGGGTTAGGGTTAGTTCAGGGTTTAATCTCTAAAAATGAATTGGGTTAGGGTAAAGATTAGCGTGTGGCTTAATCTCAGAAATTGACTTGGGTTAGGGTTAGAATTAGCTTGGGGCTTAATCTCTAAAATTGACTTGAGTTATGGTCAGGATTAGCTTGGGGCTTAATCTCTAAAATTGACTTGGGTTATGGTTAGGATTAGTTTGAGGCTTAATCTCTAAAATTGACTTGGGTTAGGGTTAGGGTTAGTTTGGGTCTTAATCTATAAAAATAACTTGGGTTAGGGTTAGGATTAGCTTGGGTCATAATCTCTAAAATTGACTTGGGTTAGGGTTAGGATAAGCTTGGGGCTTCATCTCTAAAATTGACTTGGGTTAGGGTTAAGGTTAGTTTGGGTATTAATCTCTAAAAAGTACTTGGGTTAGGGTTGGGATTAGCTTGGGTCATAATCTTTAAAATTAACTCGGGTTAGGGTTTTGATTAGCTTGGGACTTAATCTCTAAAATTTCTTTGGGTTAGGGTAAGGGTTAGTTTGGGTCTTAATCTCTAAAAAGTACTTGGGTTAGGGTTAGGATTAGCTTGGGTCATAATCTTTAAAATTAACTCGGGTTAGGGTTTTGATTAGCTTGGGGCTTAACCTCTAAAATTTACTTGGGTTAGGGTAAGGGTTAGTTTGGGTCTTAATCTCTAAAAAGTACTTGGGTTAGGGTTAGGATTAGCTTGGGTCATAATCTTTAAAATTAACTTGGGTTAAGTTAGGATTAGCTTGGGGCTTAATCTCTAAAATTGACTTGAATTAGGGTTAGGGTTAGTTTGGGGTTTAATCTCTAAAAATTACTAGGGTTAAGGTTAGGGTTAGCTTGGGTCATAATCTCTGAAATTGACTTGGGTTAGGGCTAGGGTTAGTTTGGGTCGTAATCTCTAAAATTGATTTGGGTTAGGGTTAGGATTAGCGTGGGTCATCATCTCTAAAATTGACTTGGGTTTTCGGTTAGGATTAATTAGGGGCTAATATCTAAAATTGACTTTGGTTAGGGTTAGGATTAGCTTGTGGCTTAATCTCTAAAATTGACTTGGGTTAGGGTTAGGGTTAGTTTGGGTCCTAATTTCTAAAATTGACTTGGGTTAGGGTTAGGATTAGCTTGTGGTTTAATCTCAGAAATTGACTTGGGTTAGGGTTAGGATGAGCTTGCGGCTTAATCTC
>OY744522.1:157275862-157293362 GCA_963556195.1 Sepiola atlantica | reverse complement strand
GGATTTGAAGACGACCGAGTCCCTTTTTCAGATCAAAAATACACTCTCTGTACCGGTAAACTAAAATTGCCTCTCTCCATATACCGAACACCACCACCACCACCACCACCAACAACAACAACAACAACGACAAAAGACAAAGAGGGTGAAAACCAAATAAACTACTTAAAAAAATCAAAGTCGTCAAGTGTAAAAAAAAAAACTGATTGAAAGAGAGAAGAGGGGAGCGAGCTAGCGAGAGAGAGAGAGAGAGGGAGTATAAAAAGCGAGCAAGAGAGAGAGAGAGTGTTATATATATATATATATATATATATATATAGAGAGAGAGAGAGAGAGAGAGAGAGAGATAGTGTGTGTGTGTGTGTGAGAGAAAGAGGGAGAGAATATTTACGTTGTCTATATTATATTGTGACAATCTAGATTTTAACATTTCAAAACAAAACTTTTGAAAAAAACAAAAACAAACTCAAAACAAGCTTAAAAAAAAAGCAACAAAAAACCCAAACAAACAAATAAAGGAAACCGTTTTAATTCAAATTGGATCCACCAAAATCATAAAATATCTTTTTTTTCTTCTTAAAATAATGGATATTTCGGGAATACTTCTATTTACTGCACTCGTGCTGGTCATCCTCATCGTCTCCGTACAAATGTAAGTAATTATATTATTTCGTAACTCTAAACACACTCTAATAATCTAATCACCTGAAGCGCCTCTACCGGGGGGAATACCAACGGGGCTGCTCAGGCATTTTCTGGTCGGCCAGAGTGCGCTGACTTAAAAAAAAAACACCTGTCCTTGTGTCTAACACCCTGGAGAGGACACACACACACAAAGTTTAAATTATCTCAACTCTTTTGTTTATTTTCGTGACTATTCTTTTTCATTTGTACTTTTTGTTTTACCTTTGTTGCTACCACTTATTAAGAGCCACTCGAGGATAAGAGTTACAGAGATAGAATTGATTGCCAGCCAAAAGATGAGGAACACTATGGGAGTACTATCATTGATCAATGGTATGACTGTGCTTGATTACTTATGGGGCGGTATAGGACCAGAATTTGTTGACATATAGGTTTTGTTCATATCAGTCGGAGATACGTCTTCAACAATCAGTTCGACAGAGTCTGGACCCTTTTTGAGTAGGTGATGGGCTGATGTATGATTCTGTGCAGTCCTAGGAGGTTTACACTCCCTCCCAGGCTTTACATTTATTCTTTATGAAGGTATTAGCCAACGAGACTGCTCAGGCATTTTTTGACGCCCAGGGGTCACACACCTCTTGTGCGCTAGCTTTCCAATCTTTCCGACCTTATGTAACATTTTCCCGTAGTGAGAGGGAGGTAAATACCTACATTCAGCAAAAACATTTCTGATGACTTTAGTCATGAAACTGCAGTATTATTGTTATAAAGCTCTACATGAAAAGATATTGAGCACTTTGTATGTACAAAGATCCGATGTATGTATTCGGTTCGGTTTCGCATTACACCTTAACCCACACACTTCTAATGAATGTAGTCACGAAACTCTAGAAAAGTGTGGAGATAATTGAAATTAATTATGTATTATTGTTATAAAGCTCTGTCTGAAAGGATATTGAGCCCTTTGTGTTTGTATGTGTTTCGGAATTGATGCCTGAACGACCATTTCTGAGAAGATAATTTTTATATTATTATATATCTCTATATAAAGTTAGGTATGTTTATATGTTCATATATCTGTATGTACAGGAGTCATCCCTAAACTAATTAACCTATCATTATTAATTTGGGAACACAGCTGCTATGCGGTAATGGTGGGTAATGTCGGTTATATTTAGTTTAATTTAATTTTATGCAAATTATGAAAATTCACATACCTCCGATTTTCGTGAAATTTTAATAGGTATTATAGACATCATTTAATAAATATTCCCAAAATTTCAGTTTCTTTTGAGTATTTGAAAGTTTTTATAGGGGGCATAAAATGGGGGGGGGGGGGCAATCTCCTATTTGAAAATTCACATTTTTCAGATTTGCATTAAATTTGATCCATAGTCATTCAGCAAGATTCCCTGAATTTCAAGTTTTTCAAGCTAAAGACTTTTATTTTAGACATTTTCTAGAATAAAAATCATGTAATGGATTTTGATTAACATTTAAATAAGGATTCTAGACATAAGATTTAGTATTATTATATGTTATTTTTGATTTTCGTAAGGCGACATAAAAGTGGTGCAAAACTGTTTTGTTTGGGAAATTAATTTTACCCGCGCCCTATGACGATTCTTCTTCTAGTTCTATATATAAAGTCGTGATTTTTGTTTGTTTGTGTGTTTGTTTGTTCACTAAATACTCCCATAACCATAAATATCCTAAAACTATCTTATCCAGTTATATATGTTTCATTTGGATCAAAGGGGGTGGGAGTAGGTAAAACAATATTGTGTGTGTGTGGGGGGGGATACAGCATTATTGTGTGTGGGGGGTAAAACAATATTGTGGGGAGGGGTGATGTAAAATAATATTGTGTGTGTAGGGGGGGGGGGTAAAACAATATTCTGGGAGGTGGGGGAGTTAAACAAGATTGTGGGGTGGGGGTAAACACTATTGTGTTTGCGGGGGATACAACAATATTGTGTGTGTAGGGGTAAACAATATTGTGGGGGAGGTAAAACAATATTGTGTGGGGGTAAAACAATTTTGTGGGGGGTGAGGTGAAACACTATTGTTGGGGGGGGGGTAAAAGAATATTGTCGGAGTGTAAAAGAATATTGTGGAGGTGGGTAAAAGAATATTGTGTGGTAGGGGTAAAAATTATATTGTAGGGTGGGGTGTAAATACATTGTGGGGTGGGGGTAAAATTATATTGTAGGGTGGGGTGTAAAATATATTGTGGGGTGGGGGTAAAATTATATTGTAGGGTGGGGTGTAAATACATTGTGGGGTGGGGGTAAAAATATATTGTAGGGTGGGGTGTAAAATATATTGTAGGGTGGGGTGTAAATACATTGTGGGGTGGGGGTAAAATTATATTGTAGGGTGGGGTGTAAAATATATTGTGGGGTGGGGGTAAAATTATATTGTAGGGTGGGGTGTAAATACATTGTGGGGTGGGGGTAAAAATATATTGTAGGGTGGGGTGTAAAATATATTGTAGGGTGGGGTGTAAATACATTGTGGGGTGGGGGTAAAATTATATTGTAGGGTGGGGTGTAAAATATATTGTGGGGTGGGGGTAAAATTATATTGTAGGGTGGGGTGTAAAATATATTGTAGGGTGGGGTGTAAAATATATTGTGGGGTGGGGGTAAAACTACATTGGGGCGTTTTCGATTACACTTCACATCCATAAAAGTACGTTTTACTTTATTGGGTTTATTTTTTTATAACATGAAAATTATAGAAATAAAAAAATAAGAATAGAAATGTTAATATGAGGTTCATGGCTTGGAGTAGGAATACACGGGGATTTATGGATACGCGGGATGTGCATTTAGGGTGTTAAAGAC
The DNA here is from genome assembly GCA_963556195.1 of Sepiola atlantica. Lineage (NCBI taxonomy): Eukaryota > Metazoa > Mollusca > Cephalopoda > Sepiida > Sepiolidae > Sepiola > Sepiola atlantica. Next base: position 157,289,868 of record OY744522.1, on the reverse strand, counting down.
TGAAAAGTATTTGAATTAATGCTACTTTACTTACATCGTCTCCCAACCAATCAATAGGACCCACCCTCAAAATTGCTATAGCATAAAATAAAACAAGATTTCAAAAATCCTATTTAAAAAATAAATTACAAAATTAAATCCACCACAATGGATTTCGATTTATTCGTAAACAAGTCAGATATTTTATTCTTTTGTTTATAATTGAAAAAAATTCTTCGTGACCCTTTTGAAAGGAATTTGGAAGCATTTAAACTGTCATTTCTGGTTTTAAAATTCTTAGCAAATCCTCATGTATTAAAAGATTGAAAGTTTTAGAAGCTATTTACATCCAATAATTTTATAAATATATAAAACAACATTACATTAACAAAATTAGTTATTGCTTCATAACAATTTCGTTCAATTTATTATTTGATGATCAAACGATACCGTAATAATTACATTTCATTTTAAAAATCGTATTAAAAAAATAAATTTTGAAATAAAATTTAAAAAACGCGAAACAAAAATGAAAGTAAAAAGACTCTCGGGCAAGGTCAGGTTGAGACAGCTGGTAAATAATCAGTATGACTTATCTTAACATTTTACTGCAGTTTCAGTGATCGTCCAATCATCAAAAGTGTCTTTAATAACTTTTTAAATGTTATATATATATATATATATATATATATATATATATATATATATATATATATATATATAATTAAACAAGTTCAGATGTATTTTTAAAATTAACATAAAACCAATATCTTTAAAAAGTGCTCAATACTAGGTAGAGCTTTATAAATAGTTATTATATGAAGATTTTTTTGAGCTTAACATGTTTATAATATACTAGCAGAGCTACCCGGCGTTGTCCGGGGCGATAAAAAAAAACAAAGTAGTAGAAATTAAATAGTGTTTGTAACATCTTTATAAGAAAACTACAGTCTCTCTTCCTTTCTCTAGCCGTTGTCTTTCCCTTTTTTCTATCTGATTAAAAGTTTAGAAACGCGCCCCTGTTGCACCAAAGAACTAAAAGTTTAGATACGCGCCCCTGTTGTAGCAAATAACTAAATGTTTAGAGACGCGCCTCTGTTGTACCAAATAGCTAAAAGTTTAGATACACGCCCCTGTTGTAGCAAATAACTAAAACTTTAGAGACGCCTCTCTCCAACTCCATATGACGTCAGTAATGACATAAGTATCAATGTAAAGCCTGGGAGAGAGGACCTCCTCCTTCCTAGAACTCGTCTCATACCGACAGAATCAAGGCCGGTGCCGGAATTGCCCCATAATTAGCGTCTATTACTGTTTAACCCCCCCACCCCCGCAGACTCCCTCTTATATAATTTTCGGTTGAATTTTAGGGAATGATTTGCATTTTTCTTTTCGGAAATGACTTGCACTTTTTGTTACAAATTACTAAATAATGTAATTGTTTTCTATTTAAATTAATACATAATTAAATTGAAATTAAACTGAAAATAACTGAAATAATCGACCCTAGCCTCATAGCCTCCTTAGGTGTGCATTTAGAGACTCGGGAATACTACTATTAACTTCATCGGTTAATGTTATATAAGAATACACTTTTAGATTTTATCTAGATTCTCAAAAATTTTCCTTTATAGGGCACCCCCACACACAAACGTACATACAGCCATTGAGTTATATATATATATATATATATATATATATATATATATATATATATATATATATATATATATATATATATATATATATATATTGTTGATGATTTTATTCCATTACTTGCGACAAAACATATTCTGTTTCGTTAACACTTGCAAATAGCGTCAACTTCATCAGGCTACAATGGAATCCAAATGGCAAGCATCTTAATATATATATATATATATATATATATATATATATATATATATATATATATATATATATATATATATATATATATATATATATTATGTATGTGTGCGTGTGTGAGGTGGGGAAAGAAAAATGTTTGGAAGAGTAAATGAGAGGGTTTGATAAAAGAGATCTGTTCAAGTTCTTTTAATCGGTGCAATAAAAAAAGGACTCAACAACTTATGTTAAAACTGATATAGTATCCTGATCTATGCTTACAATTAATATAGCGTTCTTGTCTGCTATTTAACAATTTGGATTGTTTTACGGAACTTTAATATCGCTAAGTGTCCAGTAAGACTTAGAAAACGCGGTCTTACGGATACTAGCGTAAACAAAATCCATTTTACAACAGGTGTGAATAATAATAAAAAACGTTTTTACTTGCAGCAAAACATAGATAAAAGAAGTGCAATTATATACATTTGTATTTGTGAATGGTTGCGTCTTGTTAGCTGATCTGGTTTTAAATTTGACTTTGTGCTCGCGATATATCGTTTCAATTATGTTGAACAATCGTTCAGTGTTATTTATTATTGCTTTGTAAATAAGACATTTATTTTTATCGATGGCACAATTGAATGTCACAATAATTACATTTACGTTTGTACTCGAATACTTGAATACTTAGTTATTATTATGTTTCCTTTTTTTTACACTATTTATATATAAGAAACTGATCTTTAGTGTATTTCTATTAAATATTTTGTGCAGACATCTGTAAAGAATAAGTCATTATCAAAAGTATGGATAAAGTATATCCATACATAAATATATTAACTTTATTTACGTCTTGATAGAACAACCAAAAGTAAAGAGTCAAGAAGAGTGCAAATGGTCTAGATGAAGAAGATGTTGTTTTGTCCGTATGTGTGTGAACTTGTGTATGAGTGAGTTCGGTGAGACTGTGTATAAGCTGTCGCTATATTTAGTAGTCCATGACTGTGTCGTGTGTTATTTGCCGAGATGCCTGTAGCGAATCGGGCAAGGTTAGATTTAGTTTGCCTTCAAGGAGTCTGTGTAGAAGTTACTGACACCGTGTTGTATGGCAAGGTGAGTCCCTCCTCGTGGCTGTGTTTGTGTTCTCGCTTATGTAGCCAATTCTAGCAGGCGCTCGGCTCCTGAGGCAACTTTTTTCTGCTTGGTTGAAGTCCTGTATCGGTAACCAATCGATATTAAGTATTTTGATAGAATTGACCAATCAGTATTAAGATCGTTTCTCTGCTGCTGTTGCTGCTGCTGTTACTACTACTGTTGCTGCTGCTGTTGCTGCTGCTGTTGCTGCTGTTGTTGTTGTTGCTACTACTGCTGGAACCGGGTTCCATAAGCTGATTAATAGGGAACTGTTTAAAAATGAGGTTTGAAAAAGTCTGGCCTATTTTAGTTTTACCCTGTTGATTGAAACGAGAGTGTACCAAATTAATTTTCAATCCATATTTTCTTTTTCTTGTTCTTCTTATTTACATTTTTTTATTATCAATGATTCACCACTTATCAAGGCCAAAAGCCATTCGAAGATACCGGTTAATGTGATGGATAGATTGTCAGTTGAAGAATAGGAGAGGATTGAAAATGTTGAATGGAATTAAAAAAATTGATTATTTATGGGGACGGTTTATGACAAATATTTGTTAACATTGGATTTGAAGACGACCACGTTGAAATCTGCTGATGAGAAGCCCCAATGGTAATGGGGTCCATACATGGAAGATTTTTGGAAAGAAACTCTCTTTATAGAAATTCTGCCTAACGCTAGGCACATGGAGGAAAAAAAGGAACGTCCTTTTCAATTGTGGTAGATGGACGAGTTCTTGTCATGAATGCCTTGCAATTATTCATGGGTATGATTAGCGATTTCGTTGAATTTAAGATCATCTCTGCAGTTATTTAATATCATATGTGTTACTAACTATATTGCCACAGCTAGATAAACTGCTTCTTAATCTACACACTGAATATGGGATTAAAAAAATATGGATGGGACGTGATTAGATTTGGGATTTACGCAAACAGGATTAGCGTTATTCTATATAAATAGTTCATAGATACTAAGATCTAAGGCCAAAAGTAACATCTAGAATGAGTTAGTATTTTAATATTAGAATTGATCTCAAACTTTAGGCTCATTAATCCACCAAGGCCGAGGTTATGTTTTGAGTCAATTTTATCACTATGTTTGTTTGTCTAAAGCCTAGCGTCCACATCGTAACCAAATTGGTCACAATATCAGCCATGGTTTAACTTAAAACTGATTTAAATTTTGGATATCTAGGTCAAAGGTCACGGTCATGGAAACGGTGCGAGTTACACTTTTGGTGATAACTTGTCTTGTTTATCGTAGAGACTCGCTACTTGACCCATATCGTAGCCAATTAAGTCCTTATGTCTTATATGTCATTTGACGTTAGCGTTTAAACTTTCGTTAATGTAACATTTTGACGGAATTTCAACTTCCGATTTTTCCAAATTTGATCTATTGATCTGATGCTCTTTGATAACAGTAACCGCCATGTATATATTCAGCTTAATCAGATAAATAGTTTTTGAGTTATCACCGTTTCCATGACATAACTTCGGGAATACTTCATACTTCATATGGAGAAGTAAGGCACAGATAAGACTTTAGATCATCTTTACATTGTCAGGCGGGGCATATGCAGTACCACGATTGACTTATTTTCTTGTTTTTATTTCTACACAAATCGTTTTTGTAATGTTTTAACATTCTGGTCGGATGTTCTGTGCAAAACCACTAGGCCATCGTCACGGTATAATCCTAGGTTAGAAATATCTCGACAGGGGGATGTTGTTATTGTTGCTGTTAGGCGAGTGATACCTCTGCATAAACTTTATGAGGATCGTTTTTCTGGATTGTATGGTCTGCATGAAGGCCTCCTTGTTGGTCGCAGCAATTCGTAAAACCTGCGAGATTGCAGGTTTTGCTCCCCCGACACAAAGAGCAGTAAGGCTCAGCGGTTGCATGCGAAGTCGAGGAAGGTTTAGTTCAGAATACACTTCATTGATTTGAGGTTCCATACCTGACACGTCTTCGCTTGTCACGTGCAGAGGCAGAAACGACCGGAGGACGACTGATCCTAATGCCGATTCCTCATGGATTTTCACCAGATCTCTGTTAGCCGGGGTGCGGTCCCACTACTTCTTGGTGTCAAATCTGTCCGCCATGGGTGTCCCTGCTAGGAATCGAAGTTCCAGGCGGCATAGCCCTGACACTGCCACGTTGCAACCGCCCTTACCACACTGAGGAAGGGTCGGGATGTGGTAGTGTTGAAGTAGAGACTGACTTGTTAGACTCCAGTTGTATCTACAACACTTTCAAAACGGATGTTGGCAACATTCACGTGACTCTTCCTGTTAGTACATGTTTTTTTAAAAAGAGAATCAGAGAATGTAATGCCAACAACAGAATCGATCAAGCCAAAAAATGTTGTAAGATGCTCAATCATAAAAACTACGTTTTTTTTTTAAAAACTCTGAAACACTTTTCTGATCTGAAAACTTTTGTTCGTGAAGTCATGACGTAACATAATATAAAGGTTGATGATGGTGGCGGAGGGGAAGTTTCCCATAAAATTAGCCCGTATGCTATATTGGTAATTTGATTTTATATTAAAACTAGCCAGCTCTACCCGGCGTAGTTCGGGAGTGTAATGGCATTTTTATCTATGGAAAAAAAAATTTTGAACGAAAATTATATCATATAAGTACTTTTTCTAGCATAAAAATTAAAACCCTACTTTTATTGTTGTTAAATCTAATAAAAACCATTACAAATACATTTAACCCGCGTTGTCATCGTAACGGGCTTATAGAAAAATAATTCCAAATATAGTACACTTTAACAATTAATTTAAGGATTAAACATTTGTTTTAGTTTTCCTTATTTAATTTTTAATTTGAATAAATAATCGATTGACAGTAAAGCCCCCCCCCCTTTTATGCTCCAAATAAAAATTAAATGTGTATCGATCAGAGTTAGTTACAGTCGAGAAACACACAGAGACACACGATAACGATAAATAAAGTTTCGGATTTTCGAGATGATTACGGAAATTTTATATCGATTATTCATAATACTAATCTAATCTTGGCTGTTATATTCACAACGTTTCGACTAGATTTGATACGATTAATCGGAATCGGGAATTGGGAATCGGAAAAATAGCCTAATTTCCGATTCCAAAAAAACGATTCTTTTGATTTTTTTGTTTTTTAAAACGTAATTTTCTATTGCTGGTACTAATGATAAAATAATAAATATTTATTGATTCTAAACTACCAGTAAAACTAAAATTTATAGATTATAATAACAAATTTAGGTAAAAAAAAATGGCACCGGAAAAAGAGAAATACATTTTTAGTTGCCTCACTATTTACAATCAATAACGGGGAAAACATTTGAGAAAAAATAGTTACAAAAAAGATCTACTCGTGTAATGTACCCCCCCCCCCCCACCTCACCACTTTTGCAAATAATCTATGCACAAATTACACGGGTTTTACGGTAATTGGAACATTAAAAAGACAACTCTATAACTAAATATTTAGAAATTTTAAAAGAATCGGAATCGGTAATTGTATCGGAATCGGGAATTTAGAACAGAATCGGTAATTTTATCGGAATCGGGAAAAATATTGGAATCGTCCCATCACTCGTTTCGGCCGATATAATCGTCGGTCATCTTCAGCTGCAAACACACACACACAGATGTGTGTCAGAGTATTACGAAAACATAATATAAATCAAATAATGAAAATACAGGCTGTGTTACCTGAAGTTCATGTGACCACAAATCTCCTCGGATTTCTAGAAATCTCCGCTTCTTTCAATCCAGGTTGTAAATCACTTTGCGTTATCACAACAGTCGTTTACCGTTAAGTTTTCGCTGATAACGACTGTCGGCTTTCTCTGGAATTTGAGTGACAATAAGCCTTCCAATGATTCTAGTATTATCCGTACTATCAAAATTGGTTGGCATGTTAATGTAAGTTTGCTTCAGAAAAATAGTTTGAGCAGATAAATTATATGAGCAAAGAAATTGTAGCAAATCACATTTTTTTCTTCCTAACAACATGCATCAACGCTAAAGAAAAGGAAAATGCCTATTCAGAATGAAATAGTGATATTTTAGGATGGATGCTATTTAGGTATGACATGGAGAATCCGACCGACTTTTCTTCATATTTACTCACTAGGAGTTTTCACACGAGTCATTGCCAGTGATCGCTCACTGGAAAAGATAAGCTGTGGTATCTGGAGTTCGAGTGACAAGAAATCTACCCGGATTTCCAGAAATCTCTGCTTCTTTCAATCCCGGTTTTAAATAACTTTGCGTTATCACAACAGTCGTTTAATATTGAGTTTTCGCTGATAACGACTGTCGGCTTTCTCTGAAATTTCAGTGATAATAAGCCTTCCCATAATTCTAGTATTATTCGTACCATTCCAATAGCATTGTATCAGTTATATGACTACGATCTATTTTCTTTCGCGTGAGCTTTTCCTCACACGAAAATACATTATCCAATCAGAACACACTCGCGTCGGAAGCACTTCCGCTGAACTTTTTCATCCTATTTTCATGCATTTTTGACAGTCGGTGATTTCACGTTGAGGTGACGAGACGACCATGTTCCTATCTCATCCCAAAGCCAGGACTCGGCTAGCGCAAGACGGGTTACACAGACTCAACCCATGTTTCCAGTATACGTGCGTCCACTGACTCGACATGTTTTCGTATTCTTGTCTCCGCAACTCTTTTTGTTGACGAAACTGTATGAATAAAATTGATTTAAATTGTAATGGAGAAGTTTGTCCTCATAACGAAGCTAAAGGAAGCACATTTTTCTTCCTACCAAACGTGGCCTACAGGATGGACATCTACTCAAGAACCCTTTTCTCCCAGAAAAATCGATAACCTTTCTTCTCTACAGATGTATGGTGGGTGCTTTCCCTCCTCGCTCTTTTCATCCTCTCAGACTCTCGATGACCATTTTGTGTTGTAGCGACTGATGTTGGTCCCTTTTCGAGTTTTTTTTCTGGTGGGTGCGGGATGAGTGGGTCAAAATTATAAGATTTTTCTTATATGTCTATCATGACAGTTTCAGTTCCCTTGGTCTCGTTTTAGTATATTCTATGGGTATTCTACGAAATGCTATTCTGTTTAAACTTACATGTGGTTGGTCAGCGCAACCTAGCTCTGTAGGCTAGCTTCTACATTAGGGCTTTTCTAAATATTTCGCTTTTGATTTCAATTTGTATATTTTTCAAAGTGTTTCGGAAATGTTTCTCGTGCCCCTACAATTGTTGGTATTATGGTAGACTTCAGTGTGTTCCACATGACCTTCAGTTCTATGACAAGTTCTATTGTGCTTATTTTTTTAGCTGTATCTATTTGTAAACATATATCCATCCCGTCACACAAAAGTCTGCTCGATGAAGGAGAACGCAAATCTATTTCACTAATAAGACATTTTATTTCTTTTTTCATTTTCTATGCCGATTAATACGTTTTGCTTGTAAACTTACCAGTTTGTAACGTTTTATTCTATCTTTCTTTTTCATTTCTTTAAGTGAGCGACGATTGTTCTCTTTCAATTTCCCTTTTAACCGCGAATGTATGTCATGTTTGAACGTTTTTAACATCAGACGTCATTTTTTTATGTCTAGAAACCTCCTACCTCCCAATAACTTAAGAAAGAAAATTAAAAAAAGAACAAAATTAAAAAATGCAAAGTCAATTTTTTGCTTTAGGTCATCCGAAATGATTCGCGGTTATTTTTCAACTCGTGATAGTTAAGTCCTATCCCATTGAAAAAAAAACAAACATTAGAAAGACTTACATAGGCAAGTCAGAGAACCCCCGCTGTCTGAAATGAACCCGAAAAGAAATCTCCCACTCTAAATAAAAAGTAAACGGTAGGTGTTTTTATTTAGGTCATCCGAAATGATAATAATAATTTTTATATGAAAATTTTAATTACTGACCCAATTCTATGATTTTATATGAATATTAGTGCAGACACCTGCAAAGCATATTCATTTTTGACGGAGGGTGTACGCTAGTCATCTATATAATAAAAGTGAACGTACGTGTGTCCGGCGAGCTTCGCGTGATGAAGAAAAGATAGGAGAAATGGGGGAACGAATAAGAAGATGAAAAGAACAAAAAGTAAAATAGAAGGAAGGGAGTATGCAGAGGAGAGAGGAAGAAACTCTGTAAAACACGAGCTCAAACGTAAATCAACAATAAAAAAACATATCCCCTTCCTTCGTTGACATAAAAAATGGAACGAAATCTCAACTTAAAGTTATATATGTTCAAAGAGAGAGAGAGAGAGAGAGAGAGAGAGAGAGAAAGAAAGAAAAGGAAGTGAAAGTGAAATCATACGTACGTTCGTCGCGCTTTGCATTATGAAAATAGAAGTTAGGAGGAGAGGGAACGAATAAGAAGGTATACGGAACAAAGCGCAAAACAGAAGGGAATAAGCAACTTACTTGACTAATTTTTCCTTGAAGAAAAAAGTTTTAATATCTTTTATTTATATAGTTAATTTAATTAACCTAATTTTTTAATTCTTTTCTCATCAATTAGTTTTGTCTACTTATCGATTATTTTTTTGTTCTTATCAATTAGTTTCGTTTCAACGATTCAAAGTAGTGAATAGGAACTAAATTGCGAAGCGATAGCAAGCGGACGAGACCAGGTAATTACATAATAATAATAATAATAATAATAATAATAATAATAATAATAATAATAATAATAATAATAATAATAATACACCAGTCTCTTAATTCTGTCATTATCACATGGTTGCTAGGGTTCTTTCAGATCTAGACCAGTCTAAGGCTTCCGGTCCTGATTCAATTCCTGTTGTCGTTCTCAAACGTTGTACTCCTGAACTTTCTTATATCCTCTCGAAATTGTTCAATCTCTGTTTGTCTCAGTCTTGTTTCCCTTCTTATTGGAAGGAGTCCTCTGATATCCCTATCTTTAAAAATGCTGGTGATCGGTTTGACCCAACTAAGTATCGTCCTGTTAGTCTTCTCTCTGTTATCAGCAAAGTTTTTGAAAGGTTGGTCAGCGGCAAGCTTGTTCATTTTCTTGAAAGTATATGCCTCTTTAGTGATGTTCAGTATAGCTTTCGTGGTTTTCGTTCAACTGCTGATCTTTTAACTGCTTTAACTAAGCGTATCTGTCGGTTTATGAATAATTAAGGAGAATTTCGAAGGTGTTCAACAAAGTGTGTCATTCTGGTCTTCTGCACAAACTTCAGGGTTATGGTATTGATGGTAAGTTCCTTGACATTATTGGGGGTTTTCTTTCTCATCGAAGCTTGCAAGTAACTTTGAATGGTGTCTCTTCCTTCTCTTTTCATATCAATGCTGGTGTTCCTCAAGGCTCTATTCTACGTCCAACACTATTTCTTCTCTATATAAATGATCTTCCAGAGAATATTATTCAGAAGATTAACATCTATGCCGATGATACTACTCTCTATTCTGGTGTTGCTTCTCGACCATCTCCATCACATCAGTTGAAATATGCAGCTGATCTAGAAGTTGACCTAGGTTCAACTGTGAATTGGGGTACAAAATGGCTTGTTTTGTTTAATTCTGTTAAGACATAATATACAACTGAAATTTAAATAAATAATATATAACTTATATATAAATACATAATATATAACTGATATTTAAATACATAACATATAACTGATATTTAAATAAATAATATAAAACATATATAAATACATAACATATAACTGATATTTAAATACATAACGTATAACTGATATTTAAATAAATAATATATAACTTATATATAAATACATAATATAAAACTTATATTTAAATACATAATATATAACTGATATTTAAATAAATAATATAAAACTTATATTTAAATACATAACATATAACTGATATTTAAATACATAACATATAACTTATATATAAATACATAATATATAACTGATATTTAAATACATAACATATAACTGATATTTAAATAAAAAATAAATAAATGAATGAAATTGAAAACATATAGAGATAAAAAAAACGAATTCTAATGTAATAAGAGCACATAATCTGCTTTTTTCTCTTTTGCTATTTTCAAGAAGTAGAAATAAATAAACAAACGCACTTCAATTAACAAAGGCGCGACAAAAACAACGTAACAATTAAAACATTAAACAAACGAATAAAATATTTTAGAAGTCCACTGCGTGCTCAGGCATGGAACAGAAGCCGTACTAACATCAAGAAACTGCCTTAGTAAAAATCCAGAATATTTAACAGTCAAGAACTACGAGAGGACCGGAAACAATGGGTGGGATTAGCAAAAAAAAAAATAATTATCCACTGAAACGTGTTTCGTTTTCTTACGACTCATCAGCGTGGTTGAATCTAACGAGATTCGAAACCGGAACCAAGCTCAGCAAGTAGGTCGAATGTGTTGCGTTTGTAGATGTTATTTATTTGTTTATTTTTTTTTATTTGCGATACTTTGAAGGAATTCAACTATTTATACAGAAAAGCATATTACCTAATTTTTTAAAATATATAATTAATAATTATCGTAATTATATAATTGTCCGTGGATATCGAAGACGACGAAACCCGTGTCCGTGGATATATATATATATATATATATATCGTTTGACAGCAAATTGTTATTAAGACAGGCTTCATTAAAATCCACGGAGTTCTGCTTTTTTGAGATTTTCTTGGTTAGTCGCGACTAGTAGTGAATAGTTACATATCTATGCTGACGAGTCCCGATTAAAGGACGAAACGTACACGTACATAGATAATAAACAAAACAAATATTATATATATATATATATATATATATATATATATATATATATATATATATATATATATATATATATATATATATAAAATAAATTCTTATAAAAAAAGTCGATTTAAACTAGATAATGTGATCGCTCCACGATTGAATTGTGTGTTAATTCAAGACTGATTTAAATAAAATATCGGTTGAAACCCCCCACCCAGCAAAAAACTGTTTTATTTAACTACTTTTTTTACCTATATCATTTGAAAAGAATCTGTTGAACTCCGTGATTTATTCGATATTCTTCTTTGAAGATTTGTGTTATGTATAATGTTGCCAGTGTTTGAAAATTGATACATTTTAAAATTAGTTACATTCTGTATCTTTACATAAATGTAATTTTACCAATAAAAATGTTTTTAGAAATATGCGTGTGTGGAAAATAACGAAACCGGCCGTAAAGAAAAGGATCTCTTTAATGATAAATAAAGAAATGCTCGCTGGAATCTAATTTTCTATTGTTTATTTATAATGCTCTGGAGTTAAAAATTAATATATATTGAGCTTTGTCTTCTCTGTGTCTCTGGTGACTCGCACTATTTATAGTGACAACCGGTGTAGTTTCTCCTGTGTAAGAACGGCCGGTGTAACAACAATATATATATATATATATATATATATATATATATATATATATATATATATATATATATATATATATATATATATATATTGTAGTCTAGTCACTGAAAATATCAGCTTTACCTTATTTTCTCTGTTTAATTTAAAAATTGGTTGTTACTACATTTTTTAATACTTTTTATATACATTTTTTAATACTTTTTAAATACATTTTTAATACATTTTTTAATACTTTTTAATACATTTTTTAATACTTTTTTAATACATTTTTTAATACTTTAAGCACGAAGTGAAGTGTATGATAAAATTGAGTTTTAGATAACCATGTAGTTTTTTTTATAAATCATCTTTTTACAAACGAGCCATTACTTATCAAGGCCCAAATGTCACTCGAGGATAAGGGTTATTGAGTTTCACAGGTAGACGATGAAACACCGAGGGGATTAGTAACGATTGTTTTAACTGGTCAAAAATTGATTATTTAAGAAGACGGCTCAGCAAAAATTTGTTTACATTGGAATTGAAAACGGGAATGTTATATGCAGCCAGGAAGCAGCCCCGTGGTACTATGTTCCACAGACGGGAAGTTCTAGGAAATAAACTTTTCTCATGGAAATTCCGCGTAGTTCTAGGTACACAGAGGAATAAAGGGAACCTATTGACAGTGGTTGTAGCTAGACGAATGTTTGTTGTGAATGTTTTACAGGGGGGGGGGGGTCATAGATTTAAGCTCAGTCGAGCACCTGCCATGAAAATAACGATAGACAACTACTAGCAACGTCTCTTCTGTGAGAAAGAAGCTGTAGGGCGGAGAAAAGGACATCTCCCACTAGATTTCGAAGTTGGTTTTGTACTCTCTCAAGTCAGGAAAGAGTGCTCTGAGCGGCACCTCCCCAGATGTGGCAATAGCACTCTATCCTAGGACGTATTTGAATATATTAAACTGATTAACTTGTCAAATGGAAGACTAAAATAATTAGAAAAAGATAGGAGTGAAAAGCCGGACAAACGAGTATTTTTTTTAATAAGCTTGATCAGCGAAATCAACAATTTGGTTTTGTCATCATTTAACTGATAAATGGCTGGCATGCGCTGTCAGTTCATCCGAGCAGATAAAAAAAATTCTTTCACAATTCAAAAATAAATCTTGTTCTGACGCAAGCATTACGAGATGTGTATTTTTGGTCCGTGACTTTGGAATCTAACACATAGAATTGTGATAATCACAATTCTCACATATTGTAGAGAGAAAGGCAATATATATATATATATATATATATATATATATATATATATATATATATATATATATATATATATATATATATATATATATATATATATATATATATATCTACCGTGCTAGTAAACTCCTTACACCTGACATTATCCTGTATCTCTACAAAGCCACCATTCGCCCATGCATGGAGTATTGTTGCCACATCTGTGCTGGTGCATCATCTACTAGTCTCTCCCTCCTTGACAAGGTCCAAAAAAGAGTCGCCAACCTAATAGGTCCCTCACTGTCAGCTAAGCTCCAGTCCCTGTCCCATCGCCGCAATGTAGCATCCTTATGTTTGTTTTACAAATACTTCAATGGATTATGCTCCGATGAGTTGGCTACTCTGGTGCCCCCTCGACGTAAATTCACTAGACTAACTCGAAAATCTA
>OY744522.1:157168362-157270862 GCA_963556195.1 Sepiola atlantica | reverse complement strand
TCGAGCCTCAAACGGTCATAGGGCGCGAACCCGGTTCACAAAGTTCACAAAGACATCTTGAATCTGTAAGCGTTCACTTAGTCTTATTAAGCCACGAGAGATTGTCACGTGATAACGGAGAAATTAAGTGATATTTACACTGTAAGCGGCGAGCATAAATATCTAAACATTCTATAGTAGTCAATGACAGAGTCGGAGGATGTACTGATACTTTTAGGTTAATGTTTATTTTCATTCTTTCCGACAGTGCTCGACTTTAAATTCAGTTTAAATTATATTCAGTTTAAATTATATTCCAATAACCATGGTTTTATTTTATTATTTTTATTTTTTCACGTTTCAAAAAAATATAAAATTTCTGTGAGATATATTTTTTACGGTCCGTTTCATTTGTCTTGTGCCAAACAACATTTTTATGTCAATATCGTCTCAGCAACACTACAAAATCATCAGAAAAAAATTCACAAAGAGTAAAAAGTTCTTGGATTAAAGTGTCTTGAAAACACCTACACTATACAGTAGGTTCATTTTTGGGTGAAAACAAACAAAAAACAAACAAAAAGAGAGAGCAAAAACTCACACGCGTGAGATCGCACTTATCAATAATTGACAAACATTGAGCTGTATCTTCAAAGAAGACTACAAAGTAAAAGGAACTGATGGTATATATATATATATATATATATATATATATATATATATATATATATATATATATATATATATATATATATATATATATATATATCAGTTAAGTGGGAGACAACCCTAGAAGAGTGCTCGATTATTATTAAATATTAAAAAAGAGCGTTATATTTATTTATATATGTAATTACAGAAGATAAAGACAACATTAGTACCGTCGGTTTCGAATCCAAACAAAAAACCGGCATAAGAGGCCAACTATAAGTTCCCTTTGTTTGGATTTGAAACCGATGGTACCGATGTTATCTTAATCTTCTGTAATTACACACACACACACACACACACACACACACACACACATATATATATATATATATATATATATATATATATATATATATATATATATATATATAGTAAGCAATGAAAATATATATGGCAATCAAGCTACACAGAGGCTCCAGCGTTTCATCCCCGGGGATGAAACTCGGGAGCCTCTGTGTAGCTTGATTGCCATATATATTTTCATTGCTAACTACCTAGCTCTACTTACGTATCGAGCACTGTTGAAGTAAATACTGAAAACTGGTAGATAAAAAATTATATCTCCTTATAATATTTTATGTGGATACATGAAGTACTAATATATATATATATATATATATATATATATATATATATATATATATATATATATATATATATATATATATATATATATATATATATATATAATAATGGTAATAATCCAGCTAAAAAATATCCACAGGGTGGTAATCCAGAGAATTTTAACTGGGTTTATAAAAAGTGCTCAATATCAAAATAGAGCTTTATATATGATATTTTTTTATTTACACAGACATGTACAAAATCTGCGACACTGGCATATCGATCAACAGTTACTATAACTGAGATCTCATCAGGCAGAGTTAGAATCCGATCTTAACCTCAGATCATATTTGGAGAGAATGAAATGGAGAGATAAAGAAAGAGAAGAAAAGAAAAGAAATTTAACATTTCAAAAATTGGGGGCTCACGTGATTTAGGGCCGTTAAAAATCAAAAATCAAAAAATCAAAAAGTCTAAAATCTGAAACAAAAGGGACAAATAAATAAATAAATAAATAAATAAAATAAGGTGGAAAGAGAGACATATAATGAAGGGAGTAGGGTAAAGTGATAGGAAGGTAGACAAATAAAGAAAGAGAAGGAAAAGAAAAAGGAAAAGAAAACGTCTGTTGATTCAGACCGAGAGAGAAGAGATAGGAAATAGAAAATAGGAGGGGGGAGGTGGACATGCACGATTCAAGTGTCAGAAAACGACAGTTATGTTCAAGTCGGGCGGATAAATGTATTTTTCAAGTGAACTATAATATTGTGTATATGTGTGTATGCGTGCGTGCGGACAAATCGATCAGCTATAATCGGCATTAGTAGCGAGCAGACGCGTGTAATTGGTGTGGTGGGTGGGGTGATAATCAAATGTGTCGCTAATTTTGAATTTATATTATCTTTATATTTTGTCTAGAGTTTATTAGCTTACCATAAATGAATTAATAAATCGAATAAATATATTAGTTAAGTATAACAGGATTAGTAGTAATAACAACAATAATAATAATAATAATAATAATAATAATAATAATAATAATAATAATAATAATAATAATAATAATAAACACCCATAATAATTAGGAAAAAAATAGAATAATTAAGAAATATTAGAAATACTAGGATGTAGTGATAATCATACTAATAGTAAATAATAAGATACTGTTTGCCGATATTGTGATATGGGTTAGTGGTTGCAATAATGCTGATCATATAAAAATAGTAATAATAGTGGTTTTACCGACAGCAGTAATCAGAGTGGTAATCCCAGTAATTTTAACAACAGTCATAATGATAGTAAAAAAGTAATAAATAATAATAGAACAGTACAAATAGTAGTAGTAGTAGTTATAATGATCATAATAATAGCAATAAAGATAAAACACAATAATAATAATAATAATAATAATTGAAATAATAAAGTTATAGATAATGACATGATCATTAATGACAATGGAAGCATTTAATAATAGTAATACTGTTAATTTCACTGCCGCAAATAATAATAACTATGATAGTAACAGCAGACATGATACCACCACTAACAACAATAATAATCTTGATAAAAGTACAGAAATGAAAAATAATTCAATGTCAAATAATTAAGTTTAAAATATTTATAATGGTAATAATAATTGATAATGATGATCTAAAAATAATATAAAAAATATAAAAAATATTAATCAATAAATGGATAAAAATATAAGGGAATATCTGAGGGTAAAGAAAAATACAGAAGATGACAATTAGTATTAATCGTTGTATGATAATAAAAATATTTTGATAATAATAATAATAATAATAATAATAATAATAATAATAATAATAATAATAATAATAATGATTAATAAAAAGGTATAAGATGATAGTTGTGTTGACAAAATTACCAGTTGATGGGTAGGGGAAGAGTTTTTATTCTTTAAATTTTTTATGAGATAGTAACAGCCTAAGGCGTTATAAGTGGATTACTAAGAAGGTGTAATCTATTATGCCTACAGTTAATTGATGTTTCTTGTTTTTTGTTTAGAAGTTTGCCCCTATCACTAAATTTAATTATTTCAAGTTTTTCTGTTAGGCAAAGGTAACAAGGTGAGTTTAGGGAACCACAAGTGCTAGTTTTTCTGATTGTGTTCCAGGTCACTGTTGGTGATTGGTTATTGTTGTATAGTTCCCAGTAATATATAGAAAGTGAGGTTCTTTATTGATATGTAGGGTTATTAAAAGAACACTTATGGCCAGTATATCTTTCTTTGAATACCTATGTAGAATTTTTTCAGGGTTGGGTTTTCTTTAGTAGAGATTGTTGCTTGATATACTGATTGGGTTATTTGGCAATTTTGTCGTAATGGGCATTTTTTTTGTTTGTGTAGTTACAGGCCTTGGTATTTGTTGTTTTCATTGCGGTATTTTTTTTCCATTTATAATTTTATTGAGATTTATTAATTTATTAATGGTAAGCTAATAAACTCTAGACAAAATATAAAGATAGTATAAATTCAGAATTAGCGACACATTTGATTATCACCCCACCCACCACACCAATTACACGCGTCTGCTCGCTACTAATGCCGATTATAGCTGATCGATTTGTCCGCACGCACGCATACACACATATACACAATATTATAGTTCACTTGAAAAATACATTTATCCGCCCAACTTGAAAATAACTGTCGTTTTTTTGACACTTGAATCGTGCATGTCCACCTCCCCCTCCTATTTTCTATTTCCTATCTCTTCTATCTCGATCTGAATCAACAGACGTTTTCTTTTCTTTTTTCTTTTCCTTCTCTTCTTTTATTTGTCTACCTTCCTATCACTTTACCCCACTCCCTTCATTATATGTCTCTATTTATTTATTTATTTGTCCTGTTTGTTTCAGATCTTAGATTTTAGACTTTTTAGATTTTTTTAAATTTTTAATGGCCCTAAATCACGTGACCCCCCAATTTTTGAAATGTTAAATTTCTTTTCTTTTTCTTCTCTTTCTTTATCTCTCCATTTCATTCTCTCCAAATATGATCTGAGGTTAAGATCGGATTCTAACTCTGCCTGATGAGATCTCAGTTATAGTAACTGTTGATCGATAACATCGACATGCCAGTGTCGCAGATTTTGTACATGTCTGTGTAAATAAAAAATTATCATATATATATATATATATATATATATATATATATATATATATATATATGATTTTATGAAGGCTTACCAAAGCATTCCTTTCAAGACACCAATGATCACCATTAAAGATATATTTCTTACAAATACTATTTATTCAAATTAAATGTTTTTTCCTTTAACATTTAATTTGAATAAATAGTATTTGTAAGAAATATATCTTTAATGGTGATCATTGGTGTCTTGAAAGGAATGCTTTGGTAAGCCTTCATAAAATCACATATAAATGCTCTGTACTCTGTAATCGAGTATCATCGAGCTTGTTTTTTATTGGAACAACCCCGGTCTTCACTGAATGATCTATTTTATAAGTGAAAAATCTAAATATATATATATATATATATATATATATATATATATATATATATATATATATATATATATATATATATATATATATATATAACAGTAACCCATCTCTCAAGGTATATCTGTAAATTGTCACTCTGTCTAAAACTAATAAACCTCAATTAAAAAGAAGCCTAATATGTTCGTGTGAATTGGTGAGACGACAATAATGACGAAGGCTGTCGGCTGCGATGTATACAACAGGATTCGACCCGCCTCAGGCACGCGACGTGCACACATATTTACAATATTTACCCCTCACCCACATTTGTTTAGGAACCACCTATTTATTGTTTTCTTCTTTTCTTCTAGTTACAATTACGGTAGCCGACCTTTTAACTTGTTCGCGTCTTATGGAATCCCGGGCCCGAAACCTCACATGTACTTTGGAAATCTCGATTCTTTCTCGAAGGTGAGTAGTTCTATATTTATTCTCTATACGCCCTCGCCATGCACAATCACATTTTTCGTACAGTGAAATTTAAAGATGGTTTTACATTATTGTTATCCTTCATTTGTTTTACATTGTGGAGTTTGTGGGCGCTTGAGGACGTCCCTCTATTATATTTTCTATCTTACTAGCAAATACACGAAAAAAAAGGCGATATGTTTGAAATAATATTTATTTACTGAAGACCCGAAAAGGTTCACCGCCAGTTAGATTGTGTGCGTAAAATTCTCTACATATGCCCAAGAAAGTCTGACAAGAGTGTGTGCGAGTGTGCGTAAAGAAGTGGAGAGAATGTGTCTCACATACCTTGGATTTTGTGCGTTAAACCTCTACATATGCCCCCAAAGTCTGAAAATAGTATGTGCTAGTGTGTGAAGAAGTAGACAGAATGTTTCTCACATACCTTGGATTGTGTGTGTAAAATTTCTACATATGTCCAAGAAAAGTCTTAAAAGAGTGTGTGCGATATGTGTGAAGAAGTTGAAAGAGTGTCTCACATACTTTGGATTTTGTGCGTAAAATTTCTACATATGATCAAGAAAGTCTGAAAAGAGTGTGTGCGAGTGTGTGTGAAGACGTGGAGAGAATGTGTCTCACATACCTTTGATTTCGTGCGTGCGTTACGCGCACATGTTTCGACGAGGCGAGGAAAAAGAAGAAGAAGAAGAAGAGAGAGAGAATCACTTTGCGTTTCAGCTTTTATACTCTCGATTCCAGCGTCGCCTAGCGTGACGAAAAGGGAGGTAATTAGTTTTGAGCGCCCTCTGATGTGTGCATGTGTAAATAAGTGTGTGGACAGGGTAGGTAATGCTCCATGATAACAGAACTTCGACTTAGCAAAAATTAAAATAGGACATAGAATTACTTTAAAAAAATAAATATTTGCCGGTGTCATCACAAAAAATCTATAAGCATTGTTTTGGGTTATACTCAATTGACGTATATTATTTATTTTCCTAAATGTATGTTAGACCGTCTCGCGTTGCATACATTTATTTATACTTGACACCCGAACAACGCCGGGTCACGGCTCGTTTATTTAAATAAAACGTCATAAAGGATCTCTTTACGCCCTCTCTCTCTGGTTTACTGGATGATGTCATCATTTTGTGACGTCTTATATTGTGCCTGGTTATCCTCCATCTTTTTTAACCCTTTTTTTCAAATGTGACACATTCCAACAAAATTCCTATTAAATATAACAATCAACGAAAATGTGTTGAGCTGCAACTTGTTTCACATCTGCAACGAGCCTGTTGGCAAATGTGAGTAGGTATAAGTATGATGTTGCATCAGCACACCCGCTAAATAGGTAATCAGTCAGAAGTTAGTTTGATGTGTCAGCTTGAATGCTATTTAGGCCTGACTTTAAAATCTGACAAGATAACTTTATATGTTAGATCACACAAAGGTTTCTTGTTCTATTAGAGGGGGGATTACGCCAACGACGGTCGATCACTTGCGAACTGGTCAGCAAGTAGAACAATGGGTTATAGTCTCGTAAAACTATGGCGATTCACACGATAATATGTCACTCACTCGGACTGGCCTCATCACTCAATGACAATGGTTCACCCGAGCCATTATTTTATTGTTAAATTAGGCAGTTATTGTTGTTGTTGTTGTTTGTTTGTTAGGCGAGTCAGACTTCTGCATAGAGTTCTCGAAGTTCGTGCCCCAGAGACGACTATAGGACGAAGGATCTTGATTCCGACTCCTCCTGGGTTTTCAGAAGAACCCTTTTAGCCGGCTAGCTCTGACACTACTACGTTGCCATCGCCCTTACCAAGGCGAGGAAGGGTTAGACTTTAAGGGTAATGTTGCTGTTGTTCTTTTCTGCCTAGAAAAAACAATGAATATCTTTTGAAAGGATTTCTGTACAATTAAAAGTTTATAGCGAGGCAAGTGTTGAGCAGTTCCCAACTGCACTTCTTCTGCATTGCTTTAGTCTGGTAACAATGTTTCTCTGTGTACCTAAAACCAAACGGAGTTTCCATAAACAGAGTTTCTTTCGAGAACTTCTCATCCGTAGAACACGCTACTGTTCCGGGACTGCTTCTCTGAAGACTACCACATGGTCGCTTTAAAATCTATGTAAAGAAATATTTGTAGAACTGTACTTTTGAGTAATTGCATTTTGTCTTTTGCGCTCATTTCACAGTATAATTCAGCATCCAAACTGACAATCTTATTAACCCTTATCCTCGAGTGGCTTTTGCCCTTGGTAAGTGGTGATTCATTAGTATAAAAAATAAATAAGCAGACAGTGACTGGTGTTATTTCGGAGTTTTCTTACACGACCAGTTTCCCTAGCGAGGCTTGAGAGTCTAGTCTATTTTACTATTTAAGTCATACCTAAAGGTATTCAAAAATTGATTTGACAGTTAGTTTCTGCTTCTTAACGCGGTACGCAGTATTCCCAAACAGTAACCCATGAAAGTACTGATCAGTATCCACGTTGCTAAACTTTGGTTCATGAACATCCAGGTGGTATATCGTATGCATCAACAAGCATTTAATGGGATTATTCCAGTGGTGGATAATTTGGACCACCGCGTATTAAATTTGATCATTCATATGGTATATAATTTAAACAACCGTCTATTAAAAGTTATCATTAAAATGATCAATAATTTGAACCACTGCGAATTACATATAACCATTAATGTGGTCCATAATTTGAATCACCCTGAATTCAATATGATCATTCAAGCGGTCCATAATTTGAACTACTGCGAATTAAACCATTGAGGCGGTCCATAATTTGAACCACCCTAGATTCAATATGATAATTCAAGCGGTCCATAATTTGAACCACCCTAGATTCAATATGATAATTCAAGCGGTCCATAATTTGAACCACCCTGGATTCAATATGATCATTCAAGCGGTCCATAATTTGAACCACCCTGAATTCAATATGATCATTCAAGCGGTCCATAATTTGAACTACTGCGAATTAAACCATTGAGGCGGTCCATAATTTGAACCACTCTGAATTCAATATGATAATTCAAGCGGTTCATAATTCAAACCACCCTGAATTTAATATTGTCAGTCAAACAGTCCATAATTTGAAGTACTGCAAATACAACTTAATCATTTAAGTGTTTCCATTTACTTGCTTCCCACGATGGTAGAGTTAGATACAAGGCCTGCTTTTAATGTGGAGAAAATTCAGCTCCCCAAAAGGAGCACTCTGGATTGGAACAAAAATAATTTTAAAAAATGCTTCAGCCCAGAAGACTTCTCCTCCACTGACTGAAGAACAAAAAAAAATGAAGTGCAGCATCAGAACAGACACTGCACATAATTCAGGTAGGCCGCTATGTCAACGAGAGATTTTTTAAGGATTCTAACCGTCACTTTAATTGCTATTGTTGGGATCTCTCTTGCATTTGATTCACCGGATATATTCGAAAGATATTTTAAAACGTTATTTATCATGAGCTCAGTTGCTTCTATGATTACTGAAATGAATGAAATCTTCCTACGGTTCTAGTTTCTTTCGCGGGCAAGGCTAGAAATATTTAAATTATTTCGAACGTTTTAGTTGTTATTAAGTTCACAATGTTTCGATCGCTTTACTTTCCGATCTTTTTCAGGTTCCTGTTTTTCCGAAAAATTAGAGCCGAACTCCTTATTCAACTCATTGAGGTAGATCTATCTCATTTCGTGTCCCATTTTTCCTTTTACATATCTTGCATACAATTATTTTTGCTTAAGTTCTTTGAAAAAAGTCGTGCGTTCATTCCTTACTGAATGAATTAAAAGAAAAAATATAATTGATACGAGATGTATAAATAGTCATTGAACGCAGAATGAGATCAGTCTATCCCGGTGGTTTTGTTCGGAATTCTCGGAAGTACGACAAGAGGAAGCTGAAGAAGGTCGCAGGGTATAGCGACGGAAACGTTATGGACATTGCAACACCAAAGATAATGATAACTGTCTGAAATATTTAAATAGAATAAACAACAACACGTCACCCCAGAGCTACCATCAATGTGCGTGTATGTGTTATTTTTTTACTATTTGGTCACTACTTATCAAGGCCAAGAGCCACTCGAGCATAAAGGTTAATTCATTCATTCATTAATTCATTCATTCATTCATTGATATCGTATGAATCAGATGATTCTATTGTTGGCATTGGTTTCCCTGATATTTTTCTAGTCAGAATTGTTTCTAAAAAGAAATCGAGTACTTAGAGGACGGACCACGTGAAGGTTGCCAACATCCTAAGTGAAAGTGTTTCTGTGAAACGAACTGGATTCGAACTTGGCACATCCAGGTGGCCAATCCGTGTCGTTAACCACTTAACAACCGTCACCTCCCATAAATACCAATTGAGACGGAATATTATCAGTAGAAAAGTGAGGAACACTATGGTATTAACTATGTTTGATTACTTATGGGGCAGTGTAGGACAAGAATTTGCTGACATTGGATTTGAAGACGATAAAGTTATAATCATCAGAGAAGCAGTCTTGCGGCAATATGTTCCACAGACGGGAAGACCTTGCAAAGAAGTTACGTCCATGGAAATTTCGACTGTCGCTAGGCACATGGAGGAAGAAAGGAAAGTATTTTTCCATTGTGGTAGCAACACCAGTTCTTACTGTGAATGTCTTAGGGGGGAACTAAATATTGGAGCTCAGTCTAGCACCTTCGATGGAAATAACGGTAAAGTAGAGAGAGAGGCTGTCGGATGGAGAAGAGGCCATCTCTTATTAAATTTCGTAGTCGATTTTGTACTCTGTAAAGGGAGGAAATGGCGCTCCGAGTGGCACCTCCCCAGATGTGGCAGCAGTATTGTGTATTTACAGTCCCGAGCAGCACCCATGGTAATTCCACGGTTAAATTAAGAAAATGGTTTTACTTGCATAATTTGATTAACTTAAAGAC
This sequence comes from Sepiola atlantica, assembly GCA_963556195.1. NCBI lineage: Eukaryota > Metazoa > Mollusca > Cephalopoda > Sepiida > Sepiolidae > Sepiola > Sepiola atlantica. Next base: position 157,260,719 of record OY744522.1, on the reverse strand, counting down.
AAAAGCCAATTCAACCTAAATTTAATTTAATCAGTAAATAGAAAAGAATACATTGCGTAGGTTACTTTTTAAACACAAGAATATTGTTATCACCTTTCTTTCTCTGGGAACTGATATAACAGACTCCCACAAAAAAATAATTTAATCACTAAATAAAAAAGAAATGAGTAAGTTACTTTTGAAATAGACGAATATTTGATGTTCTTCCCTCTCTTATTGTCTCTCATTCTCTTACTGTCAACCCACGTGACACCATTCCAATCTCTGTAAACTGATATAACACGCTCTTTCCCATTCTTTTCCATATACCAACACGTATGGATTACTCTCCCCTCTCGTCTGCTCTAACCCTTCTCTTCTTTCTCTCTCTGTTTGAATATGTCTGGTATTAAATACTACTGCCGCTGTTGTTGCTATGGGAACTAACTCACGAAAGCATAATGTGCGAACGAACGAATGGGCAATGCAAAGGCGATAACTTTAGTTTTCAATTTGCACCCAACATGTGTATATTTGTTGAAAGGGAGTGCAAAAGAGGTGACATGGAATCCAAGAAGGCGATCGCAAAGAAATATTTTGGAACCACCGACTTAGGGCATATAATCCATGGTAGACATTGTTGAATAGATTTCCACGATGTGAGATGTTATCAAGAAAACACTATACTATTAACGATTATCTTTTTGCTAATAGAGTAATATATTTTTGGAACAAATTTCTTTAATAAATTAAGAACTACAATAGTGTAGAACATTTTAAGAATTGATTCAGAAAGCGGACATGTTTGGAACCATCGGATGAAATATCTAATACAAAAAGTTAGTTTGTCGGATTTTCAAAGTCAGACCCAAATAGCATTTAAGCTGACAAATAAAACTTTGCTTCTGATTAGGCAATTTTCATTTGTTATTGTTGTACTGTGTTATTAGCAATATAATACCATCCTTCGTTACTATTAATTAAAAAAAAAAATACTCAGCCCGGACCAGATGACCGCTAAAATAACACATTTTTAAATAATCATCTAAAAATAAAAATCAGTAAAGGGAATAACTCATTTTAAATTTAAGAATATAACAGTTGTCTACCTTAAGTTTGAGAATGTGCAAACAAATAACAATTCTAAACTAAAATGACTTCACTGCATCCCGGGCAACGTCGGGTGGGGACAGCTAGTGTAACATAATTTTATTTGTATATTATTTACTCACTAGGAGTTATCACACTGGTCATCGTCAGTGACCACCCACTGCCAACAACCTGTGGTATTCCCTGGAGTCTGAGTGACAACAAGTCTCCTCAGACTTCCAGTATGCTCCACCTCTTTTCGTTCATCACCGCTGATGACCTTGCGGTATCGCAACAGCTACCTACCACCGATTTCACGATGATAATGGCCATTGGTCTCCTCTGGGGCCCGGGTGGCAACAAGCCTCCCCACGGTCCCAGAGCTGTCTGCGCTCTTCCAGTGAAGGTCTGGTTTGCGCTTTCCCTCCTCGACCCTCTGTCCATAATTTTCGTGGTGTCAGCCTATGCTTGCGCCTCTCTCTCGCGGTTGTATTTTCACCGGTTCTGTTGTCTTGTGCTTCCATGTGTTTGTTCTCCATTCGTTGCTTATGTGAGTTGGTTTCCGCATTCGAGGACATTTCTCAGGATTGTAGCTGTTTTGATCATTACTGTCCTTTGTATGGTCTCAGTTATCCCTTTGATTCCTATTTCACCTAGTCTTTTCTCCATGTTTTTGGGGACTGTTCCTAGTGCTCCTATGATTATTGGTGTTATACTGACTTTCTTCATGTTCCATATTCCTTTCAATTCTCTGGCAAGTTCAGTATATTTGCTTCTTTTTTCCGTCTCTTTGATCTTCACTCTGTGGTCCGCTGGAACGGCAAAGTCTACGATTTTGCAGGATTTTTCTTCCTTGTTGATTATTATCATATCCGGTCATTATTATTATTATTATTATTATTATTATTATTATTATTATTATTATTATTATTATTATTATATATCTTACTAATGGGTCATCACGTATCAAGTCCTAGAGGCCACTCGAGGATAAGGGTTAAAGAGAGTCAGTCGGTTATGAACAACACCATGCGAGAATTGAAAATGATGGGTGGAATGATTATTTAAGAGAACGGCTCAACAAGTATGATATGTTGTAGTCTGTTAGAAAGCAGCACCGTAGTATTTTGTTCCACAGATTGGAAGTTCAATGAAATAAACTTTGTTCATCGAAGTTCCGATTTTTTTTAGGTACGCAAAGGGAAATTATTTGCTGTGGTTGCAGCTAGACGAATTCTTATTGTGAATATTTTACAGTGGATGGTCGAGATTGGAGCTCAGTCGAGCACCATGGAAATAACGATAGAGTAGAGAGAGACTAGCAACGACTTTTCTGTGAGAAAAGGGGGTTGTATGGAAGAGAAGAGATCATCTCACACTAGATTACGAAGTCGATTATATTAATAGTCTAAATGTTGTGCTTGATGTTTTAATGGTTGAATTGAGACGATAGCTAAAAAGAGATATGCGTAAATATGTAGAATTAAAAACAAAGTCCCATTCTAACTTTTATATCAACTTTATTGGTCATTATTGTTAAACATGTAACAATAGACAAGGTGTTTGTAATAGAGGATAAATCGATGAGTCAGGACGAGAAAAAGGGGTTCAGAGTCCATAATAGGAGAATGTTATTAAAAGTCCTTATGTACGTAGGTGGTAGTTTAAAGACCGACAGAGTTCATATGTGGTTTGTAAGTAAGTGTGTGTTGAAATGGTATTAAGAATAAGTCCACGTGCGGCAGGTCGCCATCTTGGTTAGTGAAGCATCTTTATCAGGAAGGGGAGTTTAGTTTGTGTCCTAAGAGAGGAGTTTGGATGTAGAACTGAGTGACATGGGTTGGTTACACATCAGAGGCCTTCTTGCAGCTAAAGAGAACGAACAGTGCTGATGCATTCCTTTAAATAACCCACGAGAACTAGTGCCCTGCCGTGGCCACCGAGAGTTACTACAGGCCAAGCAACTAACTTCCTGCCCCCCCCCCCCCTCTGACGTCACTGACTTCCGTGTCAAAACAAGGACCGTAGTAATAACAATAAGAAGGCATTTCGACTTCTCCATTCACTAAATAATCCATCAAAATTCAGGAAATCAACCAATTTTAATGAAATTTTCAGGATTTATTAATTAATGATCACGGAATATAATAAATCCATTACTTTATTATAAAGTTTGGTGCAAATGTATTATTTCTTGTAAACAAAAAACACCTTTACTAAAGTTATTCAAAATATCAAAACATGTTGAACATACGATATTGTAAATATTTAAAACAAAGCATTAGAAAACTTTAAAAATTGCATGTAAAAAAGAAAAGAAAAGAACACGGTTCGATTCATTTTGAAACTGATCTTTATTCAATATAAATTTAAAGAAAATAATAATTCACGATCAAATACTGCAAAAAACTGAATTATGAATTACCATTATTTAAACTTCTAACTCAATCAACCGTAAGTAATTCAGACTTTGAAATTTGCTTAAAAATTATACCAAAAAAAATTTCAATGTTAACTGTTTGTTTAATAATGGAATCAAAATTCAGGAAATCAACCAATTTTAAAATAATTTCGCGCTTTTAAAAATTTCATTTCATAATTCACAAAGTTAAAATGCCTACTGCATATGTTTGGATTTCCAAAAGAGAAATAATTACTGCAAATATGGATACACGTAATAATGTTTACACCGACTAAATATAGTGTAGTAAGTTTGAATTTTTTAAAATTATATAAAAAATCAAGCCTGAATTACTTATTCATTATTTGATAAAAAAAGTAGTGTTCCATTTTTTTTTTATTACTTTTTTTCGATGTCTTAAGTGTAGCATAGTTTATCTTTTCTCTACTTTTGTAGATTAAATAAATGAAATAACATCATATTTAATCAAAATTTTCACAAAAAATATTAATTAAACAATGCTTTATTCAATGATAATATCGTTAATTCTTCGAGTTACACTGATTTTATTAAGAGTGTAGGGGCATTTTCCGTAATATATACGAAATAGTTAAAAAAAAAAAATATTTTAAACATATACAGATCTTATTTTCATTTAAAAAAATCATGGATTTTTTTTATATATATAAAAATATACGTTTAGTAAAGGTGTATTTTGTTTTTAAAAAAATAATACATTTTCACTAAGATTTTTTTAAAATGTTTCACTATATCTCCTGTGCTTGTTTATTAATAAATATTGAAAATTTCATTAAAATTGGTTGATTTCCTAAATTTTGGTGAATTTTTAAGTGAAGGGAGGGTCAAAATGTTTTTACATTTTGGGGATCGGCCTTTGATTTTGCACGTACCTATCTCTTAATAGCAAGATAGGAGTTGGTGATTCCATTATTAAACAGACAGTTAACATTGAAATTTTTTTTGTATAATTTTTAAACAAATTTCAAAGTCTGAATTACTTACGGTTGATTGGGTTAGAAGTTTAAATAATGGTAATTCATAATTCAGTTTTTTGAAGTATTTGATCGTGAATTATTATTTTCTTTAAATTTATATTGGATAAAGATCAGTTTCAAAATGAATCGAATCGTGTTCTTTTCTTTTCTTTTTTACATGCAATTTTTAAAGTTTTCTAATGCTTTGTTTTAAATATTTACAATATCGTATGTTCAACATGTTTTGATATTTTGAATAACTTTAGTAAAGGTGTTTTTTGTTTACAAGAAATAATACATTTGCACCAAACTTTATAATAAAGTAATGGATTTATTATATTCTGTGATCATTAATTAATAAATCCTGAAAATTTCATTAAAATTGGTTGATTTCCTGAATTTTGATGGATTATCTAGTGAATAGAGAAGTCGAAATGCCTTCTTATTGTCATTACGACGGTCCTTGTTTTGACACGCAATGCAGTGACGTCATTTTCTAGCCAACCGGCCTGTAGTAACTCTCGGTGGCCACGGCCCTGCTCGCATAAGAGATGGATTCTGATTGGCTAAATCATACTCGAAGATAAATGTTTTCTCCAATTAGAGTCAATCTTACAAGTCAAGAAGATAATTCAAAAAAGATTGTTGCCGTTTATTGTAAGGATTACGACTGCTACAAATGGACATAACAAACAAATAATAATCCATGTTTATTAACGACTGAAGAAGATCTACGATTTACCGAAAGGTTTTATTTCTTTTACTTTTATCTTTTTTCTTTTCTTTGTTTCTTTTTTTTTCTAGCCTAGGTTTTTAGCCGAACAAGAATGGTACCAGAAATACGGGAAGATCATTGGGTAAGTCCAATAATCTTATCGATAAAATAAAATAGATTTTATCTTTAATTCTTTATCTGTCTGTTTACTATAAACTCAACACGCAATTCGCTTGAAGCAGCAAGTTTTGATATTTTGTATTTTGATTTCCTCGATTTTTGTTTCTTCGTGTCTGTTCTTGCACCGAAAGTGACCTGTTCATAATGTAGTCCAACGAACATTGATAGAAAGAAGAAATAAATAAGCGGGTGGAAAAAATATAGAAAATATATAGGTTAATTCCCCTTGGCTGAGAAGTGAGCCGAACGAGGGAGACACAGGACTAAGATTAAGGCACGAACTTTGAAGAAACGCCAAGGGCAGAACCACGTTGGACACTGAGAGAAGCAGACGGTACTGTAAGAAGTTACCGTGGTAGAGGCCAGATTGATAGGGGGTCGACCTGGGTGGGTAGTTGGGCAGCAAGATGTTTGCTCATATTACATTTAAATTTTTGCATGTTGGTACTGCTGGGGAGACCGAGAGCAGGAAGGGAAATTCTAAAGGCAAGCAGTTCGCGGGAATGAAGCTATCAGAGTATAAATTTTTCCGTCATGTACGGGTGTAGCAGCTATTCGGGTGGGTTAGGGGTATTTTTGTTATGGAGTTACAAGTACAGTCAGTTTATAGGAATACATTTTGTGGAAGTACTTATAAAACAAGCACAGGGATGCAACATGTGGTGATGTGTTAGCGGCTGGAGCTTGGCATACAGTGTGATATACTTTGAAAGTTCAGTAGAAATATGATTATCAGATGCAATGGATTGTGTAGGAATTACCTTAGGGTCAGCTGTATAAAAATATATGGGTTATCACCGTTTGGTTGAGAAGTGAGTCGAACGAGGGCGACACAGGACAAAGCTTAAGGCGCGAACTTTCAAAGAAGCGCCACCAACAGAACCACGTTAGAAACTGAGGGAATAAGGTGGTACCTGTAATGGCAAGGCGTCTCGTTGTCTGCATGAAAAGGTTGCCTTGAGCCAATATGCAGATAAGTACACTATATACAATTTCAAACTTTGATGAACATTTGTCTTTTTGACACCAACCGCTAAATCCAATTTCTTTAGGAATTTCGTTCATATTTTTCACTATATTATCTTTACATGAATTTTTTTTTGTGCTGCGTCATTTTCTGGTCAGTTCTTTTAAACGACTAATCCGGTGGTCGTAACCCCACTCCCAATCAAAATTTAACACTAGATTGTTTTAATTGTATCATTTTATGGAGGAAGCCATTTTAGTTCTGGACGTGTCTACATTTATATTCTTTTACTTTTTATTGTTTTTTTAACGCATAAAGCTACAAGAAAAAAATGTAAACACATTGAAGACTGGCACTTCGCCTGATGATGATTTGATGAATCTAATCGGAAGTACTCGCGAAAATATGGAAGATTCTTCTTTCATATTTTCGTGAGTACTTTCGGTTTGGAAATTATATACACCAATTTGATCTGAATACCAAATGGACTATTCGAAAAACTAAATTAAAAGAAAAGCTTTTTAAAACAAAAAAAACTCCATGTTATTTAATAACATTTACCTTAATGAAAACATGCTGCCTAAACACACACACGTACACACACACACACACACACACACACACACACATATATATATATATATCTTTAAAAAGTTAGGTATATTTATATATTTGTGTGTACACGATCCACTCCTAAACTAATTAACCGATCATTATGGATGTTGGAACACAGCTGCTAAGCGTATGGAGGCGTAATCTGGGCAATATTTAGAGTTGTTTAGTTTTATACAAAGTGAATAAAAAGAGGACGGAAAACCTTCGTGAAAATTTAGATACCTGCAAATTTTATGAAATTTTAACAACAGGTATTAGACATCAATTAATAAATATTCATAAAATTTCAGTTCCTTTTAAATATTTTAAAGGGTTTTGAGGGCATAATATGGCCACTATAGGATTGATATGTATCCCAATGCTATCAGATTAATTGAGCAAAAGCGTGTGCGAGAACACACAAGCTACGTCCCAAAAATATATCTGTAAAAGGAAATGACATTTTTCGCACAAAACTGGCCCCCACCGAAATATTTACAAAAAAGAAAAAATGTGGTCACATGATCTAGCTTTCACCTACGTCAACTGCACATTAAAATTAACTCGTGCGCTTGAAATCAGTTTTAGCGCCCAAAAGTAAAAATCACTCGTTTCGAGCCGATGACTAATTATTTAAGGCCAGAGTTTTCTTCCGAATCAACGAGTTGAGAAAAAAATCAAGACAGCGCTAATACGCTCAGCTAATCACAATTCTCAGCTCACGCACACTGTCATACGCATAAGCACACTGAAAAAAGCAACACACAAAATACCTAATTCTTTCAGACTGTCACACGCATATGCCCACTGACAGGAAACAAACGTATACACACATTCATGTTTAACACTCGTAACTTTTCTCACTATGAACTTTCTACAATGAGAACTCTATTTATCAAGTGAACATTTACTCACATAAAATAACGTTCAACCAATTGTAATTCTGTATATATATATATATATATATATATATATATATATATATATATATATATATATATATATATATATGAGTGCCTGAGATCCAATCCCTCAGTGTACGAAACCGCCGGTTCAACCGTCATGGTAATTTCTGGTTTAATATATATATATATATATATATATATATATATATATATATATATATATATATATATTGTGTTAGTTAATTATTTTTGATCTCTTTTATTCAACATTCATGTTTTTCTCTTTTTAAAACCATTTTACAAACTTTTACGAACAATTTAATTGTCAGACTGGATCTTAACAACTTTCTAAGACGCAACAAAACACAACACTTAGCGAAGCTACGGCCCACGCTTCTACCGCACATTTGAAAATTCGAATGATTCAAATTTGTATTGAATTTGATCCATTATATTATGATTTTAAATCTTTGTAAGGAGGCATAAAAGTCGTGTAAAACTGTTTTTTGGGGGGAATTAATTTCTAGGATGGCCATTCTTCTAGTATGATCAGATTTTTGCACATGCGCAGACTGAAGTGGTTTTTGTTCATTTCCAGTTATTACTTCGGACGAACTCCAAATTTGATGGTGGCGGACAGGGAGATGCTGAAATATGTTATGTCGACAAACTTTGCTAATTTTAGGAATCGTCCGGTGAGTATTCATTCTTTCTTGTATATCTAAACTAACTGCCGATTGTGCAGTATAGTTAACAAAAAAGGGGCGAAAAACAAGAACAAATATTGAACAAGTAACTGTTACCAAACATATTTTGTTTTGTGTTTTAAAGTGTTTGAAAACGTTTTTTTTTAATTTCAATATAAGATTTCGTTCAAATACGATGTGATTAGAGTTAGATTTGGAAATGGCAGCCGCCGCCGGCTTTCCGGAAATCACCGAAGTCTGATTACTTATTTGTTTTTGTCATTTTCTCCTTTAGGCAGAAAAGTAAATTTTATTCTGTTTGGAACAGTTATTTATTGTATATTTGTTTTGTTTTTTTCCGGAAAACTGTCAGTCCGCCATTGCGAAATTTAACTCTAACCATATCATATTTGAACGAAATCTTATATTAAAATAAAAATCTTTTCAAACACTTAAAAACATACACAAACATAAAATATGCAGGAAGGTAGAAAACTAATTATTCTTTCGTTTGGTAACAGTTACTTGTTCAATATTAGTTTTGTCATCCCATTTTCTTTGTTAACTATACTGCACAGTCACCATTAAACTGATGAAAATGAAAAAAAAAATTATTTGGATTATTCGGACTATCTTAGTTGTTATTTTTACAACGTTTCTTTATAGAGAATGACCGTCTTTCTATTGTTGTCATGTATCTTGGTGGATTAGTTATAATTTATATGTTTGTAAGTTTTGAAGTGTGTTACGAATTTTTGGAAATATTTATTTGGGGAAAAAAAATTAAAATGGAATGTCGCATCCAATTTTTTTTCTTCAGAATATTAAAGAGGAAGGGGACACAGGCTTCAAATAGAAAACACAAGAATAATTGGTTGTTGCTTCTTAGTATTATTTGGTGTTATGGTGTAATGGTGATCCACCTTATTTTGTGACTACATGGACTCTTTTAGACACTATGAAGCAGTCTTGGAGCAGTCTTTCTGTAACATACTATTATGTACTCCTGTAAATACACACTCTTGTAAAATATCACTGTGATGACTTATTTATTATCGGCCTTTCAAGGTCACAACACTGGCGACGAGAACTCGGACTTATTCGGACACAACATAATCCGGAATTATTTTGCACAAAACACTTGCAACGAACACTTGGATTTATATCGGATATAACATAACCATTACTACAATTGGCAATGCTAGATTTTCGAAAAAAAAAGGCTTAGGTGGTGTGCCTAGAAAAATTATTAATTTCAACAGCGAGAAATTAAAAGCCGTACTGGAATTTAACACGCAAGGTGTTCCAAAACTGCGAACGGAAACACAATTACACCAGAAAATAAGATTGAAAAAAAGGTTTTCGTTTTTAAGTGAGACGAAAACGTTTCAAGCAAGGCTATTTATAATACAGGCCTGGCAAACATACAACTTGGATCCACCACTGAGGCGGACATGTGAATACCAAAATTACTACTAAATAATAATTACAGCGAAAAGTGTTAGTAAGAAATTTCTTAGTAATGTCCAGTAATTAGCAACTATACATATTATTAGGAAGCAGCTTAGAATAATTGATTTATTTCCATCAAATAAAATACAAAAAGTAAAAAAATATATAAAAGAACTAAATATATAATTTTACAAGCAGATAAGATATGTTTTACATTCCCCCTTTTTACATATATTATATTGGTTTTATGTTCTTGTTAGTTTACTTTATTATTAAGACTATAATATGTATTATGATATCATGAGAAATAAGCATTTTATTCATCTTCTGTAAAAAACAAATTGTATATGTAACAAACAACAGATTTTGTCAAAATTATAAAAATTGTTTCTCCAAACATTATTTTGTTCATAAAATATTTGATTTTGTAAAATATTGAATTTGCTTTCTGATTGTATTATGTCATTATATTTTCTGTAATCATGTACTCAATATAAATAAATTGACTCATGATTTTTGAAATATCAAAAATGTGTCTAAATCATGGTGAATAAAGTGATTTTTGTGAATTTAGTTCTTTTATATTTTTGTACTTTTTACATTTGATTTGATGGAAATAAATCAATTATTGTAAGCTGCTTCCTAATAATATGTATAGTTGCTAATTACTGGACATTACTAAGAAGTTTCTTACTAAAACTTTTCTCTGTAATTATTACTTAGTAGTAATTTTGGTCTTCGCATGTCCGCCCCCAGTTGTGGATCCCAGTCGCATGTTTGCCAGGCCTGTATTATGGATCTCCTTGATTTCAAGTCATTCTTTTGAGGTTTTGAAATCTAAATCGTTCGATCACGAAAAAAAGCAACAACAAAAGGTCTGTTGATTTTTCTTCGTTTTTCTATTGCTTAATCTGAAATACGTAAATAAGTTTGAACAAGCTTACCCTTTCTCGCTAAGGAGTGAAAAATTATCTTCCAGTATGAACAGTTGCTAGCCTATTTTAAGTGACGAAAAATAAAGGAATTTAAATGTGATATGTGGGAAATTATTAAGTACCAACAAGAACAACAGCTTCGACTAGAAGAAAAATTGCGAGAAAAAGAAAAGAAACTTCATGAAAGACAATTGAAAAGATTTGAAAAAATATTTTTTCATACTTATATAAATTATACGAATTATCGAATACGGGTCAAAATGTTGAAGATGAAAGTGCATTTTCACAAAATGCTATTTTGAGCGCTATCGATAATTTTAATTACCATCCTGAAAATGAAATTACGTTTGCTTCGCATTTCAGACGATACGAAGATCTTTATAATACGAACTGTGCGAATTGGACCGATTTAAAAAAAAAGTTCGTTTGCTATTAAGAAAGAATATACCGAATTCGTCAATTTTATATTGCCACAAGAACCAGTAAACTTACACCTGTTAAAGCGATAAAATTATTAACTAAATTATTTAGCCTTGAAACGTCTTTTTTCCACAAAAGGTGGAAATGTATGAATCTCACGAGGAAAAAAGACGAAGACTACACTACTTTCGTTAGTATAGTTAACTAACATTGCGATGATTTCAAATAGTCGGAGTTGAATGCTAACAATTTTAAATGTCTAATCTTCGCGCAGGGTTTAGTATCAGATACTGACATCAGAAGAAGGGTTCTAAATAAACTCGGAAATGAACCTGGTTTAACGCTTAAACATATTGCAGAGGATTGCCAACGTTTTATTAGTGTTTGCCAAGATTGAAGAGACATTGGATAAAGTGAAGTGTCACATATTAGAAAAATCCGTAACAAAAAAGTAATTCCCCAACTAAATTTGATCAACAAAAGAAAAATATTTTGCCCCCTAAATCGTGTTCTGGTTGCGGGCAATTGCATTGATACAAATATTTTTTAATATAAAAATGAAAAAAAATGTTAATTTCAGCCGCATTGGACACAAAAAACACACTGCAAAATTAAAAATAAAATGAAAAAAAAGCTTTATTAAAATTGCTAAATATGACGAAGTTGAAAATATAAGGAAGTTTGTGTAAGTAAAATATTGAATAAAAATATTAAGTTACAACTTTATTCCAACTTAGAGCTATCAATAACAAATCTTCAACGTGGTAAACAATTGGAAAACAAACATTGATGAAAACAAAAAAATAGCTAAAAGCGTCACTGATGCACAAATAAAAATTGAAGGCAAGTTAATCGCTGACGTTACATTTAAAGGAAAGACTTTAAAATAAAAATGTAATGAGCAACTCAAACAACCTATTGTGGACGGACTGGATGGAAAAATTTCAATTATCAAATATGCCCCAAAACTCCTTTTAAACTTTAAATACAGAAGCAGAAAGACTAAAGAAAGAATTAAAAGAAAGTTTTTCGGAAGTTTTTCTTGTGGACTGGGAAGATATAAGAAATGACTACAAAGTTTGAATTTTAAAAATATTCAACTAGTTCTTAAAATGAAAAGAAATGTTCTATTCGCGTCATTAAAACAGATTGACGAGAATTAAATAGACTCGAAAAAATGGGAATAATATCGAAAGTAGAGCACAGTGAGTGAGTTTCGCCTACAGCTTTCGTAAAAAACTAAAGCGATCCGTGTTTGTGCAGATTTCTCCACGGGATTGAATCATGCACTAAAGGATTATCACTACCCCATTCCTTGTTCAGATGAAATATTTGCTTAACTGAACGGAGTAAAATGTTCTTTCAAGAGTGGATAAAGTGATCCTTCTCTACAAATACCTATGGACGAAAAGTGCTCAAAGCTATTTTGTATAAATACGCATAGGGGTTTGTAAAAATTCGAGCGATTACCATTTGAGGTTAAGGTTGGACCAGCCATTTTTCAACAAGTAATGGACATATTACTTAGCGGACTGGAAGTTGCGACCGCCTACCTAGATGACATTCTAGTAATCAGTAAAAGCACCGAGCAACACGAATCACATGTATACGAAGCTACTGATGCTAACTCGTACGAAATTGTAGCTTGCTTATTACACAAAATGGAAGATGGATCGTCAACACCTATTGTCACGCGTCTCGTATATTACAACCTGCAGATAAAAGTTACTCACAAATTGAGAATGAAGTATTGGCTATTATTTTTGCAGTCACTAAATGTCATCGATTTGTTCACGGAAGACATTTTGTGTTGCAAACCGACCATAAATTACTGCTAACAATTTATGGGTCAAAAAGGGTTTATTGACGTATACTGCAAACAGACCACAGACCATTACCCTCAATTACAATTCTGAAATAGAGTATCTTCGCTCGTCAAAAATTAGTCACTTGAAAAAGCGAAAGAAAATGTGTAAGACGACAATTTTTAAAAACATAAAAAGAAAAGAAAAGAAAAGAAAAACATCGACAAACCTCGAAAGTGTATTCAATCTGTTATGAAGTAGTTATGTACGGCGATCGAGTGATTATTCCTGCAGCATTACAGGAAAAGAATACTAAAAGAATTTCATGTAGATCACCCGAGCTTTTCAAGAATGAAAAGTCTCATGAGAAGTTATGTGTATTGGACAAATTCAATGCAAATGCTGTGAAACAATCTAAAGGTTTTGCCTTGGCAGCGAAGACAAATAAAGTTATGACCCCGACCAAAAACTGAGCAACCGTGGTCTAGGATCCATACAGATTTTGCTGGTCCATTGGATAGTTTATATTACCTAATAGTGATGTCAGTTTCTCAAAATGTCCGGATATATTAAAATGTAAGAAGCCAACCACATAAGTAACCATTCGTTTTTTTACATGAATTGTTCGCCTGATTCGAGATCGTTGACTGTATTGTATTAGACAACGGAACTAAATTCACGTCGAGTGACTTTAAAATATTCTGTCAAACTGTTGTAGTGGAGCATATCACGATCGCGTCGTATCAAGCGTTAATTAATGGTCAGACAGAACGGTTCGTGGATACGTTCAAAAGAGCGCTGAAGAAATCGAGGGGTATACGTATCGAATAGGTAATTCAAGAATCTTTGCAGGTATATAGAATAATCTTAAATAACAATGTTCCATCTTCTATGACGCCAGCAGAAGCAATGTTTGCAAGTAAAATTAAAACAGTGTTTGATAGATTATTGCCAACTCATACAAAACCGGGACGTGTAAAAAATATCACAAAGAGACGTTTCAAAATTTATAGGGAAAGTTTTTTTTCGGATGTTCAAAAACAATAAATCTTACTGAGAAACAGGGATAGTGGATGAACGGATTGGGAACATGATTTACATGGTAAAGGGACCCAAGTTTATCCACAATAGACACATGAACCAGAAGAGGAAACGATATTTAGATGCTGTCGAGAATAATACTCCAGAGGACCAACTAATGGATGTCATGTTCGACACATTTGAGATACCAATTCCGAAAACAGGTTCTGAACAACGAAGATCAAAAAGGAAACATAAGATTACGGACTTAATTGTAATAAACCACAAAACGAAAAATATTGACTTAATATGGAGCAAGGCTAAAAAGTGGGGTGTTATGGTGTGATGGTAATCTACCCTATTTCGTGACTACATGTACTCTTCTAGACATTATGGAGAGGAGCTTACAACGAAGTCTAAAAAGCAGTCTGAGAGCAGCCTTTCTGAAACATACTATTCTGTACTTCTGTAAATATACACTTTTGTAAATATACCACCGTGTTGTCTTATTTATTATCGGTATTTAAAGGTTACAGCAGTAACAGAGTGAACAAGAATTGTCTAGGTGAGAGTTATTTCACCACAGGGTCAGACTGATAGTGATTCGGGCAAAAGAGTGTCATTGACCCCTTAACACAGCTCAACTGTGTTGTAATATTTATTATCAGCTATTTAAGGTCACAACGTTTGTATTATTCGGACTATTATTCTCATCTTGGTTGTTATTTTCACAACATTTCGGCTGAACTTCTTCAGGTGGATCTTTTCGAACTCAGGAATTTTTATGTCGAACTCGAGAATCAATACGGAATTTCGAACTGACAATTTTATTTGATCCACGGGAATAGATTGTTCTCGTTCCGTCAGCCGTAACCGGAAAGAAATGTTAAGTAATTAAATTTTCTTAGTTAGTATCGCCTGTAGTAGTGAGGATTCAACCTTCAACCTCGAGAAGACTGTCACTTAGAACTGATTGTTACACAACGCCTTTATCCTTTGCAGCACATACCGCAGACATAGTCCACTTCTATGGTCGAAATGATTGCGGTTATCTTTTTTAGTGTTACAAACCGATCAAACATGTCCACGTACTGTTCAATACCGACAACCATGATCTGAAGATAACATTTTAAAAATATTCTCTTTTTCTATTGTAAAAAGTATATTAAAATTAATCGTTCTCCCCAAACAAACAAAGTTAAACAAAATATGATTACAAAAGAAAGGATTTAAGAAAAAATGTTTTAAAAAGGAGAATTTTTTTTTAAATTGGATATTTCTACGTCTTCGTCTTAATTGTTTTATTTCGAGCCCCACGTATTGAACGAGTTTTAAGTCGCTATCTTGTATCTCAATATTTGTACTGCGTAGACGAATAAATGACCGAGAATGACGAAGAATATTTAAGATATAAACCTATTCATTTTACTAGCTGTACATACGCGGCGTTTCCCGGATGTAAAAGAAAAAAAAATGACTGATTTGTTTACGAAGAAACGGAAATTAATTTTGATTAGTTTAGTTTTGTAATTAAATTATTTTATGAAACGGGAATTAAAAAAAGTTTCTTTTAGTATTTTGCGCTAATCGATTAACAATAAAGCACAAATAATAATAATGAGTAATTAATGCGGAATCTTCCCTTTCATGTTTAAAAATATAAAGTATTTGGCAGCCATTTTATTTTGTCAGATTCTCTGCATAGTTGGGGAATTCTTCTGGTATTGGTTATTTTTGACAAAGGGAAGTTTCTTTTCCCGAAATATTAAATAATGATTTTTTAATCATCCGGACATTACACAAACAGCTAACAACACTCTTGCTGTTATGTAAGATTTTAGGAAAAATAAATAGTAAGTTATATTTCGTATTCGATTTATTGTTTTTGTTCCTTACAACTTGCATCTTACCCGGAATTTGCCTTGCCCACAGCCTTTAAAAACATACTACTACTAATATATATATATATATATATATGCTAATCTAAATTATTAAAAATAATAAGCTGCTAAAAGGCTATATGATGCAATTTAGTTTTATTAACTTTTTTTCAATTTAATTTTCGAAACTATACTTCTTCGTAAGAATTTAAAATAAAGATACATTAAAATACCATTTTTCATCTCTTTTTTGGGGTGTTTTCAATTCGTCTGTTGTTGGAGCGAATATATGATAAAAGTTCCTTTACTAAAGAACGTAGCACGCGTCAGAGTCAAGTAAATAAGAAAGTGTTTGTATTGGTAATTCGAATTAAATGGACTTTCATTATATATTCGCTTCAACAACAGACCAATTGAACACGCCCCTCAAAAATGATGAAAAAAGGGTATTTTAATGAATCTTTATTTGAAATTCTGATGAAGAATTATAGTTTCGAAAATTAAATTGGAAAACAAAAATTAATAAAACTAAATTGTATTGTATGCCATTCCAACTGCTTATTATTTTAACAATTCAAATTACCAATATATACAATGCGTTTTAAACCAAGAACATTATATATATATATATATATATATATATATATATATATATATATATATATATATATATATATATATATATATATATATATATATATTGTAGAAGTCAAGGGAAATAACTTATTACATGATTACATCCCTTTTAATTTTTAAGAATGGTCGGCAAGGAAATGTATCCGCTCTAAATTTCTTCATAGTGACGTGAAATAAATATATTTGTGCCAATAATATAGTGGAAGGAAACACACGAAAGAATAGGCTAGTCAGAATCAAGTATCGATATGTTAGAAGCATTGCTAATTCGGTGTGACTTTGATCCCGTTTAACCAATAACCGTTATTATCTTTATTATCTAACACACGTAAGTAGAATGCTTATGTATATATTCACCGTATAAATATATGGATGGTACTTTGAATAATAGTTCTTTTTGGTCACTTTTATAACCTTGTAATTTAGGTTATAATCAATAATAACTTGTAAAGAAAATGGATGAACTATCAACAGTAAAGTTTAACAGATTTATTAAAACTGAACAGAGAATGAAATAATGAGTTATTTTGCTGCTGTACGCGAGATGAAATATTAACGGTCTGAAGATCGTGGTCTGTTTACTTTCTCTCCAGGCAGGACACCATTTCCAAGGGCGATAACTCTTAACTTCCAAAAATGGTTCAAAGGAGATAAATCGTTTTCGTTAGCTGTCCTAACAGTCACCAACAACCTGGAGCAGCTGTTTGATCTCCATGTGTCTAACACATGTGGAAATTCCTCTGAAGTCATAAAACAGCCAAGCTTCCACCACTTTCGAAAATATTTTTCACACTCAGAATTGCTGAAGCATGGAACAAACTGCCTACACCAGTTAAATTCCCTCCCGAAATTCGCCGAAACTACACCTCAATGTTCCCCCTCCATGTACATGCACACATATATACAATGACGGATACAATGTTAATTTCCCTGTGTTGTATCTTATGTACTATACGTAAACTGTTGATGAGATGTAGAGCGCCTGAGCACTGTGCACAATGGTTTCCTTATCATCGTTATAACTTTCCTGATTCAATCAACTTTGATTCCGTTATTTATATATTTTCCATTTTCAAAGTTGTACTGAAATAGTCCAACAGTAAATAATATAAATGACTGTATTTAGCCTCTTGTTTTTTTAATGTGCGGAGGTAATGCCTGGGAGGATGGTCTATGAATTATTCGAAAAATGTAGAATAAATATTTTGCTTAATGTCTTTCTCAGTTTGTTGTTCCAACAGATGACTTCACTGAACTTTTCCTCATGAACGCCAAAGATGACAAATGGAAATTTCTACGAACCTTAATGATGGCGGCATTTAGTACCAAGAAACTCAGAGACGTGAGTACAAGAAATCTTTTTTTTTAACTTTTACTTCTGTTGAAATTTTTCAAATTCTATGTAATGGAGCCGAACTGCGTCTATCCCGTTTTTTAGATGCATCCAAGCATCTCTATGAGAGGTTTCGTCCGTCGGTTCGTCTTAAAAGCTTTAGTTGAATATTCCATTTCCATCGGTCTGTCACGGTTAAGTTTGAAATATAACTAGACTTCACTGTGACCTGTTGTGCCACAACTTAATTAAAAATCCATTTGTTGGATAATCTATATGATAAAAGTGAACGTACGTGTGTCCGGCCCGATTCGCGGTATGAAGAAAGGGAAGTGGGAGGAGAGAAACGAATAAGAAACTGCTAAAAAGGTAATGGGAAGAGTAGCGACTGCTTCTTCTTTCAAAGTTTGATAACGGTCAACAATTGATGATGAAAATAATGTATATATACATATATATATATACATATATATACATATATATATATATATATATATATATATATATATATATATATATATATATATATATATATATATATATATATGTGTGTGCGTGCGTGTGTGTGAAAATATATATTTGAGTATATATTTTTTTAGAAATTGACTATTCAATGAATGTTAACATTTAAAACAGAGCATATATAAGTAAACAATGGTATGTTAAATTCCAATGTTTTTATCCATTTTTTTTTACCGAAATTCAAAACAATTCAATGTAACTTCACAATCGTTTCGCGCACACACAACTGGGAATAAATATGTAATGACCAGGATTTTTAAGTTAAGCACCTCATCATAAGACCAAGAACCGTTCCCGGAAGAACCCTAAGACAAAATATACACAAAAAACTTTTATATTGGGCTGTTTCGCTATAACAAAACCTTTGTTTCCTTTTGCGGAATTAGGTTCGTATGTAAACGTTTTTTGTATATAATTCGTTCAGGCGATTCTTGGTCTTCTGATTAATTGCATAAATGAAAGATCCTGATAACTACATGTTTATTTCGGTTGTTTATTTTGTGCACGAAACGGTCGTCAAGTTACACTGAATTGTCTTGAAATTCGGTAAGAAAAATTGAATGAAGACTTGGTCATTGAAATTTAACATACCATTGATTACTTACGGAGAATAAATACTTTTTAGAAATAGACGTACAATGCTATTATATTAATACGTTATTTACTCACAAAGATTTCTCTCGCAAGTCATTATCAGTGATTGCTTGCTGACAATAACAAGTGTTGTTCTTGGAGTCTAAGTAAGAGCAAGTCTCCACAGATTTCCTTCACCTCTTTCGACAACCGCTCGCTGCAAATAATTTCACGTTATTGCAACAGCCGCTTGCCAGTGATTTCTCGCTTGGAAGCGACGATTGTTTTTCACTAGAATTTGAGTGGCAATAAGCCTTTCCAAGGTTCCAGTAGTTTCCGCACCCTTCTAGTAGAAGTCTGGTTGGTGGTCATTCAGTCTCGGTCTTTCCATGCTCTTTGGCCCTGTGTGATATTAGTTGAGGTTGGTGCCACCACATGTGTGTGTTTTAGGGGGAATATTAATTTATGGGATTTCTTTTTTTTTTTTTTTTTAAATTTTTATTATTATTATTATTATTATTATTATTATTATTATTATTATTATTATTATTATTATTATTATTATTATAATAATAATAATAATAATAATAATAATAATAATAATAATATTTTTTTTATTATTTTTTATTTTATTATTATTATTATTTTTTTATTTTTTTTTTATTTTATTTTTTTTTTTTTACTCACTAGGAGTTATCACACTGGTCATCGTCAGTGATCACCCACTGCCAACAACCTGTGGTATTCCCTGGGGTCTGAGTGACAACAAGTCTCCTCAGACTTCCAGTATGCTCCGCCTCTTTTCGTTCATCACCGCTGATGACCTTGCGGTATCGCAACAGCCACCTACCACCGATTTCACGGTGATAAGGGCCATTGGTCTCCTCTGGGGCCCGGGTGGCAACAAGCCTATTATTATTATTATTATTGTTGCAACCAAAAAACTAACGCAATCCGGCGGCTATAAATCTATCTCTAAGTACTTTTAAATACATAGCTTACATTTACACATCTTTAATATGAATCTATTGTAATAATCGTTCTCATTTAAATTGCCCACCCCCCTCGAAAATTAATTAACATAATGGGTATTTAAATTTTTTTTATAATATCACTTAATTACTGTTAATATCGACAGAACTGTTGCATATATATATATATATATATATATATATATATATATATATATATATATATATATATATATATATATATAACAATATTATAGCCTTACTTCAATCACGCAACCCCAAATCGAACAACCCACCTAGCATAATAAAATACATCCCAATATCGATTAGCCACAGAATTTGGTAACAACTAAATTAATGAAGAAATCTTTAACAATAATAGAAATACATACAACAACGCGTTAAGAAATAGTGGATATACCAATACCAACATTGAATAATAAAATAGAAAGAATAGGAGCTTAAGAAGAAGAAATAGAAATCGGAAAATAATATGGTATACGCCCCCTGTTTAATCTGCTAGTTAAATCTAAAATTGAACAGTTATTCCTTAACCTGTTAAATCGACACTTCCCAATAAATAACCCACTGCATAAAATATTTAACAAAAAGACAATCAAACTTAGCTATAGTTGTACAAATAACTTAATAATAACATATATTAAAAAGAAAGGATAACAACTTACAAAATAACAACAAAGAATGTAGCTGCAGAGATTAGAGTAACTGTCCATTACAAAGAAAGTGTCTAACTAAAGATATAGTTTACTTAGCAAATGCATTCCCAGAAAACAATTCTAATCTAAATAATTTTCACATCGGGGGTACAAGTACTGATTTTTAGGCCAGGTACATAACCACAAATTCTCATTTAACAACCCAAATAACAAAAAAATAAGAAACTCACTATCCAACAACATTAAAATGTCTAAAAGATGAAAATATTGTTCCTGTGATGGAATCGGGTATTTTTTACAAGTTTACAACACCTTCACTGCACAATCTAGCTGATTTTTTTGGCTGAACTTCAAACAAATTGCTAACAAAGATTTTTAACTTGGATATTGGGCATGAATAAACTCTCTTTCAGATAAAAAGGTTTACCAAAATTAGCTTTGCAGAAAGGGGTCAACGGGCGCCATCTTTAAAGATTGCTGCCGATTCTAGCCTTCCTCTCTCAACTCAATTTCTGTAAATTCATCTTCAAAAATACCAAATGTAGCAATGTGAAATTGGATAAAACCAAAAGTTTTCATAAAGTTAAATATAATTATAACTTCTTATGCCTTATTTTTGTCTCTTAATGTATTATTGCAGGAGCTTAATATTCTGTCATATTCTAATTTCAGGTTAGCCAAAGTGAAGTACCGATAATTATAGATGCTGACAAGTGTGCTATTTCCAACAATGAACTGTCCAGTAATGAAGAAACATTCATTGTCAGCCAGAAGGGCATCGATTCTATTAGCAGAGCTTCTGAACAACGTGGAGATAAGATCATAATTCAGATTGGTCAACGTCTTCACAAGAAATGCAGACAGTGTTGGATCAACACCAAATACATAGAAATTGCCCGTGAAAAATTGACCGTAAAACAGGTCCACCCATGATAAAATGCTATCCCATGCAAGCCGCTTTTTGTGTGTGTTTAACTTTAAGGAACATTGTCTTTTTTGTGGTTCTGGAACAAAATCTGATAGAAAGAAAAGAGGTGTTGATGTTTCCCATGTAGAAACTATTGAGTTTAAGGACAGTGTTAAAAGTTTGTGAGAAAGTCCGAAAAAATAATGGCTGGGCATCCTTTGTTAAAGGTAGAATAGATTATGTAGCTGACCTTGTTTCAGAAGAAATACGTTATCACAGAACATGTTTTGCAAACTTTGATTCCAATAACAACATTTCTAAAGCATTCTCTTTTGCTGATTCTTCTAAGATACAAAACCTTGGTAGACCAGAGGATTCAAAGAGAAAGCAGGCATTTCTGGAAGTTGCTAAATATTTGCAGCAAAATTACGAGGAGCAACTCACTATTGTCGATCTTGTTAAAAAAATGGAGGAAATTCTACATACAGTCTCTCATACATGAAATCTCGATTGTAAGGACATTTCAACGACAAAATCATTGCGACTGAAATTAATGGGAAACATAATATTGTTACATTCCATATGTATTCTCCATGAATTCTATGCACAGAGCCGCTCAACAGACAATTTAGAATCAGAGGCCATTAGAATCATAGAGACGGTAGCCAAGCTTATGAAGAATGACATTAAAGGTATCCAGACAAGTTCAGAATATTACCCGTCTAACAATGATCTTGAACAGGATGCGATTCTTAAATATGTTCTTAAAACATTGTTGATCTTTCTCAGGAAGATATTTGCAGGCAAAGACAATGATTTGAAACTTGCATCAGTTGGTCAAGCGATAATGCAGGTTGCTTGGCCCAGAATTCTCCTTGCACCTTTGCAGTTTGGTTTAGCAGGGGAAATACATGACCAATTTGGATCAAGGTACTTAATTGACACTCTGAATAAACATGGTTTCTCTTCATCTTACTCGGAAGTCCAGAAATTCGAAAGAAGTGCTGCTCTTGTTCATGGCGCTGAAACTCTCTCCCCTGTTGAAACTGAATTTATGCCGTTCGTAGCTGATAATGTGGACCATAATGTAAGGAGTATTGATGGATTCAACACATTCCACGGTATGGGCATCATAGCATCTTTTACGCCGGGGAAAGTTAAAGGAAAACCAGTTCCAAGGATTCAGGTCCTTTCAGAAGATATAATAAGGGTTGGAAGGATCAACATCAAGTACCTAGATTCACAGCACACCAACAAACCACCAGTGACATTTAAAGAGCTCCAGCCTAAGAAAGTTGTCGATTCCCCTTTTAATGTTGACATCCTTTGGGAGGTTTCACTAATTTCACATCCGCCCAGACCCGCATGGTCAGGCCTTATGCGGTCAGTGCACAAAGGAACATATCCTAGGAAATCAGCCAGTTTTTTTGCCAATGATTGACAAGGACTCTGGTAACCTAACCTGTGTGTACTCAACGTTATGTTACATTGGTGATTTAGCCAGGAAAAACAACATTACACCAATTCTAACATTCGATCAATCACTTTGTTACAAAGTAATGATGATAGTCATGTCACAGCCTAGTTCCAGTCCCTTGAAATCATTTGTCTTGCGACTTGGTGGGCTCCATACACAGATGAGCTTTCTGGGGTCAATTGGTCAATTGATGACAGGTTCTGGATTGCAAGAACTTTTTGAACTTGTGTATGCTGAAAACTCAGTCAAGCACATGCTAAATGGCAAAGCAATTGCAAGAGCCATTCGTGCTCACTTCTTAGTTGATGCTGCTCTGAATGCTATTTTGTTAGCGAAAGCCTATGATTTGCCAGTTTTACATATCACTGAGGATGATCAACCCAACACTGATGCAGAAGAGTCATTTCCTCAAAATGAAGACCTGAAGGAAGCTCAGAGGCTATTGAAAGGTCTCTTTAATGGGACTGAGATATTGAATAATGTTCTGTCATCAGAGTCTATGACCAGGATTGCCCAGAGAATCAACCATGTGAAGGATGCAATAGTTGACCAGCGAACAGCAAAATTGTGGATTCAATACCTTGATATGGTGAAGATCCTGCAATTGTTTATCAAGGCAGAGCGCATCGGAAACCGGGAATTGCACCTTGATGCTGTAAGGAAAATGCTGCTAATATTCGCTGCAGCAGGACACATTCTATATGCAAAGTCAGCCTACTTGTACTTGCAACAAATGGAGTGGCTGCCGAAAAGCCATCCTGAAGTGTACCAGAAATTTTCTAAAGGATTCCATGTGATTAGCTAGAGTGATCGCTACTGGGCTGGCTTGTCGACGGATCTGGTTATTGAGCAGGTGCTAATGAGAAGCATGAAGACGTCTGGAGGTTTTACTCATGACAGAGGAATGGAAAATTATGAAATTCAACGATTGGTTTGGACACTATCACTGCCATCGTGTGCTGAAATCAAGTTTACAATGCAAGAACTAACAGGCATTCGTTATGGCACTAGTGACTAGCACCAGGAGGCTACTTCAGCAAGAAAAGAGCGAGATGTGAGGGATACATGGAAGCTCCTTGCATTTCTCCAGACATATGACCCTTTCACGGAAGATCCGTCCATTCACAGTATTTCAAGTGGAGTAACTGGAGACAAAAAAGTGAACGTGAACAGAGAAAACTCCATAGGTGAGGCAATGTTCACGAGTACACTTTTAAAAGAAAGGATCAGGCAATTACACTTGGGTCAAAAGTTTCGCTCAGCAAAGATGAAGTATAGTTGAGACTGATCCACAACTCATATTCCAGAGACTGTGTGTGCTATCTACCAATGAACCCTTAACTCAGCAGCAGCAAGAACATTTCCAGTATGAGCTTTGTGGTCACCCACCTGCACTTTTTGATTCTTTTGGACTACCGCGAGAGGCAAAAAACGGCTTTGGCAAACGCAATATGGGAACTGATTTCCCCTGTACAATCAGGTCCACAGTCTTCAGATCCACAGTATCTCTTAGATGGTGGAGAACTACTTCAACGCCTCCCATGGCAAAAAGGTCACACATTTGATGAGATCTGTGCCCAATATTGCAGATATGTCACAACTAGATATGGAAAAGCATGCATTGTCTTTGATGGGTATGAAAGTGGTCCATCCATTAAAGATACGACTCACCGACGCAGAGCAGGGGGGGTTCTATTGGGGTTAATGTATCACTGACCCCTGGTGTTCAAATTAAAAAAGGATGTTTTTCTAGCTAATCAAGAAAACAAACAATTGTTCATCAACTTGCTGGGAAAGAGTTTGGAGGAAGCAAGTTGTAAAGTAGTCCATGCATCTGGAGACGCTGACATATTGATTGTAAAGACTGCTCTAGAACTGGCACAGACAGGAGACACCATTTTGATAGCAGATGACACTGACCTATTGGTCCTTCTATGTTATCATGCCAATAGAGATGATGGTTACAGCATCTTCACGCCACAACCAAAGAATAGTGCAAAAAGTATGAAAGTCTGGAACATCAAAGAGATGAGGAAATCTTTGGGAGATGTGGTCTGTTCCAACATTCTTTTCATCCATGCACTACTGGGTTGTGATTCTACATCGAGTGTTTATGGAATTGGGAAGGCAGCATCCCTTTGAAAGGTGATGAACAATAGAAACTTCCTCAAACTGGCAGAAGTGTTTGGTAAGGATAGCAGTGTAGAAGAGGTTATTGAAGCTGGGGAGAAGGCTTTAGTGTGCCTGTACAATGGTAATGATGGGGAAAACATCAATCATCTCCGACTGAGGCGCTTTAAGGAAAATGTTGCAAAAATCTCAAAGTATGTTGAGGCCAAATCATTGCCATTAACATGAGCAGCTATGACATTCCACAGCCTTTGAGTTTACTTTTAAATTCAGGAATGGAAATGTAGAAACCAGCTAAAACCTGACGAGTGGGGATGAAAACTTTCAGATGGTAAATTACAACCAATCAAGACTGACTTGCTAGATGGTCCTGTAAATTTGTTGGCTATAATTAGGTGTAACTGTACTTCAAGGTGTACTACAGCAAGATGCATTGACTGTTCAAACTTATGTAGTAATTGCAAAGGCATCAACTGCAGCAACTCACCACAGCCAAATCTTGATGATGATGAAGTTAGCTTTGACTAGTTCTTGACAAGAAATGTTCTTTGGCCTGTTCATGAACTTGTTCTGTGGTGGTTATGCCTGTGGTGGTTATGCCTTGCCCCAGCATTCGACTAACTGACCATTCTTTTATTGTAAATTGTACTTATTTTGTACCTATTTTTTATGAAATGTCAGGAATTAATGTGACAGTTGTTGCCTTGAAAAAGGCTACTTACTCTGTTTTTTTACCTTTTATATTCCTGTTTGTATAAGAAATAAAAAACATGAAAACAATGGCAGGGGCTAGTCATTTTCTGATGTTAGTTTATTATTAAGCATATAGCTACCTATAATTACAATTTAAAACACCAAGAAAATGTCAAGCTGGCTTGGGGTGGGCCGTGTGTGGGTTTTCATGCAAAGAATATTATTTTATTTCTAATTTAATAATGATTTTTTTGTCAGGAAAAACGTTTATTTTGGTCAGTAATAGTCAGGAATAATGGACATACTTGTAAGGAAATGTCAGGAATTTTATGTCTCGAAATTGAAAAAGATAAAAATAGCAAAAATAACAATAGTAACAATAATAATGACTATAATGATGATAAAAATGATAATAGCTGGAATAGCTATAGTAATAATAATAGTGTTAATAATAATAGTACTCATAACAATAATAACGGTAATTGTAGGAATAACAGCTGCAATGTTTATTATGATAATAGCAATAAGAATAAATACTACTACTACTACTACTAGTAATAATAATAATAATGGTAATAATAACAGCGATAGGGGAGAAATAGCAAGCTCTATAGAAATAATAATAAATATTTAATAACAATAGTAATGAAATATAAAGTTATTTATCTAGATAACCCAAACTTATCCAAAATGCGAGGACGTTCCTTTGACACGCGACAATGTGGCATGTTGATGTTATCGATATGCCAGTGTAGCAGACTTTGAATAAAAAAACATTCACAATACAGCTCTATATTTTTTACTGATCACTTTTTTATAAGCCCGCTTTGGTTCCCTTTGGATTTCTACCCTTTGGATTTCTACCCTGTGAATTTTTACCCTACCTGGATTATATATATATACATATATATATATATATATATATATATATATATATATATATATATATATATATTTATATATATATATATATATATATTTATATATATATATATATATATATTTATATATATATATATATATATATATATTTATATTTATATATATATATATATATTTATATTTATATATATATATATATATATTTATATTTATATATATATATATATATTTATATTTATATATATATATATATATTTATATTTATATATATATATATATATATATATATATATATATATATATATATATACATATGAAAATAGGACCATTAAATTACGAATGAATACATCAAATATTAATTTATTATAAACTATTTAAAAATATTTATGCAGACTAGGGATACAAATAGCCTGGATTCGGACTTATCTCTCTACTATATATACAGTATTTAAAAGACTATGTTGTATTATTGATTTTAATAACAGTGTCCTGTTTTAATAGTGATATAAGTGTGATAAATTAAAAAGTTTATTATTATTATTATTATTATTATTATTATTATTATTATTATTATTATTATTATTTTTTTTTTTCCAGAATTCTGTTCTCATCACTCGCTGCGTCCAGCATCTGCGAGATAATGTGGCTAATATTGCAACTACCACCAATAAAGACTTCCCCGCAAACCAGTAAGTTGACAGCATCTGTATTTATCTATTTACCCGATCTATTGTGCGTTTCTTCTTGTTATCTTTACCCAGAACACCATTGAAGTGAATACGACATATTCGCTAATGGAGATTTTGTATATGTCTGTCTGAAGCCGAAACTATACTATTACTTCGATTAATGTGTTATTGTACTATCTTTTAATGCTCAATTTAGTTTATTATTTTATTTCAGACTAATGTTATCATTATCGTCATCATCCTCATCATCATCCTCATCAGCATTACCACCACCACCACCACCATCACCATCATCATCATTATCATCATCATCATCATCATCAGGCTTGTGGTCTGGTGACGTTGGGGTGCCAAAGATGACCTGACAACCAGTTTTCTCCAGCCCTCCCGATTTTCTGCAGTTCCTGAACGTGTTAGACAGTGCCAGTCCTGTTCACTTTTGGATATTGTCTTCCCACCTCTTTCATTGTCCACTTCTCTTTCTCCCCCCAGTACAGTTCCCTAGGAGACCTGATTATTGTGTGGCATGGCCGAACCACTTCACTTTCCTCATCTTCACAATGGTCAGTAGATCTTCATATTGCCCGGCTGCTTGGCTGAGTCTGTTCTCATTTGTAATGTGGTCCCCGGACGAGATGTTAAGGATCGTCGGTATTCTTCTCTCTAGGTCAACCGTTAGGGTCCACGATTCACACGCGTACAGAAATGTGGAGATAACCGGACTAATGTACTATCTTTTAATGCGCAATTCAGGGGGTGGGGGTTAATTATGATACTATTCTCCCAGGCATTATCTTCTCTTTTTTTTGGGGGGGGGGGTGGAGTAGGGAGGGGAGTAGTATAGTATCTGTTGTGTTGTCATGAGACAATCCTCCTAGGCAGTCCTTCTTCGATTTTGTTGGGGGTAGTTTAGTATATGATCTGTGATCATGGCACCATCCTTTCTCCTTTTTAGGGTGCGGGGTGGTAGTGTAGTATCTGTTCTGTTGTCATGAGACGATCATCCCAGACATTACATCCGCCTTTCGAGGGTAGTGTATAATCTGTTCGTTCGTCATGATACTATACTCCCAGGTATTACCCCCTCCTTTGGAAGGGCAGTGGAGTATATGTCTATTCATCATAATGCCATCCTTTCATGCTAGCAAAAATATGTGACCCGAGGTAGCATATAATTTCTAGTATCTGCTAATTATGGTTGCTACTACTGGTTGTCTGTTATATCCGATAGTGACTTCCAGCCAATCAGTTCTCTTCATTTGTAGTGGGTTGACTATGTTTTCCTATTAGAATTTCATCGCTTATCAAGGCCCAAAGCCCACACGAGGATAAGGGTTAACAAGATTATCGGTTGGCGATGAACACCTTGGTTAAAAATAATTATTTTAGTAGACGGCGGAACAAGAATTTGTTAACAGTGGACTTGAAAACAACCATGGTGTAGTCAATTGGGAAGCAACACTGTGGTATTGTGTTCCACAGATGGGAGATCCTTGGAAAGAAACTTTGTTCATAGAAATTCCGTTCAATTTTAGGTACACAGGTTTAGAAGGTAAGGGTCAGTTCATATGTATTATTATTATTATTATTATTATTATTATTATTATTATTATTATTATTATTATTATTATCATCAACTCACTAGGAGTTCTTACACATGTCATCATCATTGATTCCTCACTAATAATAACCGGTGGTGTTCCCTGGTGTACGTGTGATAACAAGTCTCTCCAAATTTCCAGTACTCTCCACCTCTTTCAATAACCATTGAAGATGACTTTGCATTATCGCAACAGCCACTTCCCATTGAGGTCTCGTTGTCAACGGCCATTGGTCTTCCTTGGGATTTGGGTCCAAAAAGCCTCCCCAAGGTCTCAGTATTCTCCGTACTCTTCCAGTGGACGTCTGTCTAGTTTTTATTATTATTATTATTATTATTATTATTATTATTATTATTATTATTATTATTATTATTATTATTATTATTATTATTACAGAGGCTTATTCATATCACCCCTCACTCCCGATGCTTATCCATTTATGATCAGAGTTCATCTCGTGATTCCCAGCAAGATCACATGCACCCTTATCAGCTGATAATTGAATTGCTGAACTTTTGTGCCGCTTCCTCTTTGAGTGGAATAACGGATCAAGAAAGGAGAGACGCTGATATAAATATTCAAAATAGTTTTCAACCTTTGACCTTTTATTTAGATTTAGGTACTACCCGAAAAAATATCCGTTAGCGGTCCGAGAGAATGGAAAAATCGAAGGAAAAAATGCATCATCCAAACCGGAAAGTACTGGAATTCTGGGAGGCTTATTGTTACTCTAATTATCAGAGAAAGTTAACGCCTGTTGTCAGCAAGAAATCAATGATTAGCAGCAGTTGCAAGAACACAGTGTGATTTGCAACGGTGATTGAAAGAAGCAGAGATTACTGGATATCTGGGGAGACTTGTTGTCACTCAGGCTCCAGGGAATACGATTTGCTTTGCCAGTGAACAGTTGTAATGATTCGTGCGAGAAATCCCAATGACTAAACCATAACAACACAATTTTAGTGCTATCTTTGTAAAAAATATATCTAAATGAATCAACGTGAAAGTTTTTTTTATTTATCACATAAAAATGGTTCAGTTATTTAAGTCAATAATACAACATAGCCGTTTTGAATACTGTATATATAGTAGAGAGCAAAGACCCAAACACAGCTATTTGTATTCCTAATTTGCATAACAATTTTTGAAACAGTTTAGAATAAATTAATGTTTAGTGATATTCATTTGTTATTTTATTGTCTATTTTCCTATATATATATATGCAATAGCTGTGTCGATATTAACGGTAATTAATTAAAGTGATTTTTATTAAATCATTTTAGGATCAATACACAAAACCTTTCTTAGAATATTATGTTCATTAATTTTCAAGGGAGATAATTTATATGAAAACTATCAGTTTTTAAAATTACAATTGATTTACATTAAAGATATGTAATGTTAGTTATACATTTAGAAGGAATAACTAGAACGAGATTAATAGCCACCTGATAGCAGGTAGATTTAGCTTCTATATTACTTAAATACATTATATTATTAAAACATTTTTTACGGTGTCCTGTATGAGAAATATTGGGTTGGCCAAAAAGTTTGTTCGTTTCCTTAGGAAGGAGGAACCCAACCATCAAGTTTATAAACATGACCGAGTTCGTGCAATTAATTTTCCACACTCGATTTGGAAATCTTGAGAATGTATGCGATTTGTCTGGTTGTTAAACGGAAATCTTGTTCAACTACGGCTTTTAGTAAGTCACTGTTAATCATCTTTGACCCGCCAGAACAAGGAGCATCTCTCACTTAAAAATGTCCTTTTTGGAATCGAATAAACCATTTCTGGCATACCCGTTCTGTAACAGCATTCCTCCCATACACATGATATATCTTTACTAATGGTTTCTGTAGCTTCTTCCCTCTTTTCTGTAGTAAAAAAGCATCAGATGACAGTAGGGCTCTGCTTGATGTTCCATTTCAAGGCCTGAAATACAAGCAAAAATTAAAGAACTCCTCTACTCGGAGGCTTATTACACACTGACGTTAACATACTCGCTATATCAAATACAGGATTTGAAAAATAGGAATATAAAGCGATCTTTAGTAGGCTGGAAAGATGACATTAAATAAAACGAACGAACTTTTTGCCCAACCAAATTCATTTTTTATGAACAAGGAATTTTCTTGTAGGTCCCGAAAAGTAAATATACATGCATGTATCATTCGATCACGTTAGTGGTTGAATATATTCTTAAGTCCACGTTTTCGTCACTGCCCGCATATTTTAAGATCGACACCTAAATCAGTTCCGAACCAAATTTTGAAACTGCTTTCATCGTTCAAATAAACACTGACCCAGTTACATTTTGACATTAAAAACTCGAATCGATTGCTTAGAAAAAAGTTATATTAACCCTTAAATGCTTTATTTTTTAAAGATTTGTTTGAAAAAAAAAATTATCACGTGAACAACGTTTCATAGGAGTAATATAAAGTAATATAAATGATTTTTAGAAAAAAGAATATTTATTTAACAAAAATAAATGATGTTGCAAATGTGCAACAAATGGCATACAATTTTACATTTATAATAAAACACTACAATATATGCATCTAAATAATCATAATACACTAGAGAATCATGAAATAATGTTTACTTACCATTATTATGACCAGATTTAAAAGTTTAGGCTCTTGAATTAGGCATATGACACACCGATGGCACTCGCCTATGACATCGAAGATACTGATTACCTATTTAGCGGGTGTGCTGATGCAACATCATACTAATACCTACTCACACTTGCCAATAGTCTCGTTGCAGATGTGGAACAAGTTGCAGTTTGATACATTTTCGTTGAATATTATATGAAATAGGCATTTTGTTGGAATGTGTCATATTTGAAACAAAAAACATTTAAGGGTTAAATGTGTAAGTACTAAAATCAGAAAGTAACGCAAGTGTCCACATTGCAATTGAAATAGATGCTTTATTAAAAAGAGTATACGTTTTTACTCAACTGATAGAAACAGTATTGATTTACTCCTCTCCAGGAGTTAGGCACAAGGCCAGTTTTTATCTTACTCTCACAAGTAAGATGTGACACAAGGTCGGGTCGGGAAAGTGGGGTTTAAAAATTGCCTGGGTAGCCCCGTCGGCATTCCCGGTAGGGGCGCCTCAGGCAGTAAGCAATAAACTTACTCCTCCCCAAAGAGGGGAGGCGAAGCCTGGGAGGGTGGACCTCCTAGAACTGCACAGGACAGACCCATAGACCGGCGTAAATCAAGCCCCGAAGGCCAAGACAATACCAGTCTATGGGGTGTAGTATATATCGGAACAGATACTACACTTTGATCTTAGCCAAAAGGCCATTATTTAACACCTACCCACAATAGGAGTATGTGACACAAGGTCGGAAAGTGGGATTTGAAAAGCCAGCGCCCGAGAAGGTGAGCGCTCTGGCCATTAAAAATTGCCTGAGCAGCCCCGTCGGCATTCCCCGGTAGGGGCGCCTCAGGCAGTAAGCTATAAACTTACTCCTCCCCAAAGAAGGGAGGCGAAGCCTGGGAGGGTGGACCTCCTAGAACTGCACAGGACACATCCATAGACCGGCGGAATCAAGCCCCGAAGGCCAAGACAACACCGGTCTATAGGGTGTAGTATCCATCGGAACAGATACTACACTTTGATCTTAGCCAAAAGGCCAAGAAGTTCAGTAATTTACATGTAATATGAATAAGCATCTTATTGCGCAACTCCCCACTTATGATACTTCTAATCACAGTAGCCGTTACGTCTGAATGGCAATGTGCTTTGTTTTGGCTGAACAAATATAATTAAAAAAGATTTGCATTGACGTCTTTGGATCTCAGAAAACTATGAAGTTCCGCTAAGAGCACAAGAATTGGTTAAAAAAGACATGCAGCAGATCACACCATCTCTAACTCGCATTGAAAAGGCATCAATACACATGGTTCTAGTGTCGTTGCAGAAGTTTCCATAACATTACTGTATACCGCCTCGGATTGCTTTGGAGACTCCAGCTTCGGATGTGTCCTCAGTGATGACTACCAAAGCCTTTCCTACGTGTGAGCATTGGTGCAAAGCAGCGCAGGTTCCAAAGTTGTCATAGCCGATAGGTGGGTTAGGGTTATGCTGGCGAAGAGTTTCTTTCTCGTGAATTAAAACATTGAAAGTTTTTGAAGCTATTTACATTCAATAATTTTAGAAACAGACATAAAAACAACACACAAGTAGTCACAGTATGTCGGTCTTATATAACAAAAGGAAGTAGAAAACGTTATAAGGTAAACTGTTATTATATAAGATGTACGTAAAGAAGGAATAAGGAATAACGCCGGTGAAATATAAATATCCATATGTATTCCTCGTAGCTGGGAAAACACCACATACATATGACATTACCGTGATCCATTTGTATACAAATAATCCCGTACTTAATACATCTAAAACAGACGGCGTTGTTAAGTTTGCGTTTATATCAAATGTGCATTCACGGAATAATCTTAATTCTTTATTTAATCCAGAGATGATGATCCTGAGTTTGATAATGTGTTTGAATCTACGTTGTTCTCTCTTGAATTTTGAAACATTATATTCTACTATCCCTTTATAAGCAAACAAATCGACACCAACCCCCAACCAACTAAAGTCATTCATTTTATAGCCCAGATTCACAGCACCCAATACTTATTACCCCCCCATTCTACTCAATCTTTTCTACCTCCCTTAATTTGGGAGCGCGCTTAAATTTTATGTAGTTATATTCTGGCTAGTTTGAGTACGCATTCAAATGTATACAGACCTATTGGATAGAAATTCACTCTGGCGATAAGATTTACCGTGAAACTGCAATACAGTGTTTAGATCTCTTTAAAATATTATATATATAAGTCAGGTTCATATCATATTCCAATAACCATGTTTTAATTTTATTATTTTTATTTTTATTTTTTAACATTTCCAAAAAAACATAACATTTCTGTGAGATATTTTTTACGGTCCGTTTCATTTGTCTTGTGCAAAACAACATTTTTATGTCAATATCGTCTCTGCAACATTACACAATCATCAGAAAAATTCACAAAGGGTAAAAAGTTCTTGGATTAAAGTGTCTTGAAAAAACCTACACTATACAGTGGTTCATTTTTGAGTGAAACCAAACAAAAAAAACAAAGAAAAGGCACTGATAGTATATACTAATACATATATTGTCGTTAATAATTATATATATATATATATATATATATATATATATATATATATATATATATAAATTCCCGAAAAGGTTTTTCATGGTAAACAACTGATGATCTCTTAAAATAGTGTTAGAAATAAACTAATATAATAATATATGTAAAAAATAAATTGACTTACATGAGTGATTTTACACTGGAAGACTTGGGACTATAAGTTTTTTTTAATTTTTTTTTTTTAATATAGTTTTAATGGTTGAGAAACTTCCGAGACTATATATATATATATATATATATATATATATATATATATATATATATATATATATATATATATATATATATATAACGTTTACTGTCATTAGTTTATACCCGGTACTTGTGTCGTGTTAGTACATTACCTGGGTATGTTAGTTTCCTTCTTTATTTGGCTTCTACGGCTTCATAACTATTTAAAGAAAACTATTTGCAAAATTTTGATGGAAAAAAGGCGCTCACTAATATTTGCATGAGAAAGAGTAAGTAACTACGATGGATCTATTTTCGTATTATTTTTATTATCAAAACACAATAGCATTTACAGTTTTAAGCAAAAATAATTCGCTTTAACTAATGCCGAATACTTTTATGTCTACTGTTTTGCATATTGTAAAAAAGAAAGGTCTATTCGTATTAAAACATAATTACTTAATGTTTTTTTAAAAATCTTATTATATTATGTTGGTTTCTTAAAATTTATAAACCATGTATCCAGTTTATCCTTTAGACTTATGCATTCGGGTGTTGACATCATAAAAAACTACTGCCTTAGTAATGTATACTCTGCCTATTCCTTTTTTGTCAACCAATCGCATGTTTTTATTTACATAGGAACAGATAAGCTCCCAAAACACCATAACTTTTAAATAGTATATAGACATATTTTACGGTTGGGCAGGTTGTAATGATTAGATACTGTGTTGTATATTGCCTTGTTTCTAACAGGTTGTTTGTGGTTATTGAGGCAATCGAAACGCTGAGTCTTTTCTAAGATGTAACTACCCATTTTTGCATTTGGTACAGTGTCGCAGGTAAGAGTCGGTGGCTGAAGTGGGATTGTCGCACCTGACGGGGTAAAGGTGTTGTTAGCATTAATGCGTTGAATACTTGCCATGTTGGTTTGTTGCATGTTGTGATGTCCCTTGGGACCAATGGGTAGGGTAGTTTGGTTAATGTTAGTATAGAATGTAGGTTAGGTGGCTGCCAGCTTTCACGAATCGGATGTTTCTGTATATTTTGTTAATTGTCGTTTCAAGCTTTATGCAGTTGAATATCCCAATTTGTTGTTTTGGTAGAAGTAAAACACCATGGGTATATGTTGTGAAGTTGTCCAACAGTAAATAATAAATAAAGGAAGTCAAGTCGAGGGTTGGTTTAACAAGTGTATTAACTAAGTAAGAAAGTGACTAGCACTTGGCTAGACAGTTACAAGACTGTGCTTTGTCTTCTCTGTGTCTCTGGTGACTCGCACTATTTATAGTGACAACCGGTGTAGTTTCTCCTGTGTAAGAACGGCCGGTGTAACACCCCCTTTGAAAATATCCCCTCTGGGGATTAATAACGTTTTTGTTTGGGAATCACCATCATCAACTCAGTCGATTTCCGTTTTCTAGTTGATCTCCTAATCTCAGGAGCAGTCTCTGGTATGGGCACCTGAAAAGTATCAAACACTGCATCCATGATGTCCTCCTCGGGCGATCTGGTCACCTCACTGTTCGAGTATCTTTTCCGGATTTGGTTAGTGTGACGTTTGTGCACGAAATCTGGTCCCTTAATCATATAGACCATGTTGCCTATTTGTTTATCCACAGTGCCGGACTCCCAGAAAGCCCTATTGTTTCTGTAGATCTTATAAAAAAACTTTTTCGCCAACTTTATACCGTTTTTTTTTTGTTATCGTTCTTTTTATATTTTCCCTATCCTGGTTTGGTAACAACTTGTGGAAAATCGATCTAACCATGCGTCCGAACATGACCTCAGCAGGTGTCTTCGACGTTTCGATGTTTGCATTCGGAGTGACTCTGTAAACCTGCAGAAACTGTTGGATTGACTTATCCGTTGGTGATCTACTAGCTTTTTTCAGAGCTCTCTTGAATGTGTCAACGAATCTCTCCGCCTGTCCATTGCTTCTTGGATGGTATGGAGGGATTGTTATATGCTCGATGAGATGATCCTCGCAAAGGTGTTTAAATTCAGTAGACGTGAATTGAGTACCATTGTCGGTGACAATGCAGTCTACTACTCCAAACCTAGCGAATAGTTCGTATAGGAAGTTGATAGCTGCCTCTGATGTGGGGTTCTTGCATTTTAGTACTTCCGGCCACTTAGCTAGGCTGTCTACAACAATGAGATAGTAGAACCCATCCAGTGGTCCCGAAAAATCTAAGTGAATTCTAGACCAAGGTCGGTCCGGTTTAGTCCACGATCCGAATTGAGTTGGAGGAGCTTTCGTAGCTAAGGCGCATCCTCTACACTCCCTGACTTTTTCTTCGATATGCTTATCCAGTAAACGAAAGAGCGCATAAGGCTTTTCATTCTCGATATGCCTGGATGTCCTACATGGAATTCCTTGAGCATTCTTTTCTGTAATGTCATAGGAATTACAACCCTGTCGCTATATAACAGGACGTTGTCGCAAATTGAATAAATTCCATCATCTAGTTGGCTATTGTTGATTTTTTCTTTCGTGCTTATGATAAATTCATCCACCTCTGCCTTACTCTTAATCTCATCAAGCGTTACTAGAAGTTCTCTTATTGTGTCACATAACGTATTTTTTACTTCAGCTTCCGCTTGAATGGCTGCTATCACCATATCCTCCAATGGTTCTGTCTGCTTAGGTATCAACCTTGATAACCCGTCTGCATGACCAAATTTCTTAGATGGTACATACTCCATTTGAAAATTGTAGTTAAGAAGAATGGTACCCCATCTTTGGAGTCTATTCGCAGTGTGTTGTGGTAGTCCCTTTTTCGATCCGAAAATCGTTAATAAGGGTTTGTGGTCTGTTTGTAACAGAAATTGTCTACCGTGCAGGAAACGATGAAATTTCTTTACCGCGAATATAATGCTTAGAGCCTCTTTCTCAATTTGAGAGTAGTTTTTTTCGGCTGGTAGAAGTGTTCGGGATGCATGGGCTATGGGTTTTAATTTTCCATCATCCATTTTGTGCCATATGCATGTTCCTATACCATAGTTGCTGGCATCGCTTGCAACTACAATACTGCGCTTTGGATTATAATGTGCCAGAAACAAGTCAGACGTTAAGATATCTTTAATTTTCTGAAACGCTTCCTCGCACTCTTGCGTCCAGACCCATTTTTGGTCCTTCTTTAACAGTTCATTTAAGGGTGATCTTAGTTTATGCATGTTTGGTAGGAACACATTGTAGTAATTCGCCAACCCTAAAAAACTTTGTAGAGACGCAATATTTTCTGGAGCAGGCATGTTCCGTATCGCCATTGCCCTATCTGGGTCTGGCCTTCTTCCTTGCTCATCGATGATTTGTCCTAAGTATTTTATTTTTCCCATAAAAAAAGTACATTTCTCATCTTTGATTTTAAACCCATAATCCTGGATTTTTTTGAATACTTGGTTTACATGAGTCTTGTGTTGTTCTTTGCTAACGCTGTTTATTAACACATCGTCCAGGTACCCTACTGCGAAATCCATTCCATTTAACATCATGTCCATAATTTGTTGAAAAATCGCAGGGGCGACCTTTACTCCAAAAGGAAGTCGGTTAAATTTGTATAATCCCTTATGGGTATTGATACATAGCAGTTTTGAACACTCTTCATCGACAGGGATTTGAAGACAAGCGTCGCTGAGATCGATTTTAGAAAAATATTTTCCTCCACTCAGTTTCGCAAATATTTCTTCAGGGCTTGGAAGAGGATAATGGTGATCTTTTAATGCCTTGTTCAAGCCTGTGGAAAAGTCGGCACAACCCCGAATCTCCTTGTTCTTTTTCTTAACATAAACTGTAGGTGAAGCCCACTCACTGTGATCAATTTTTGAAATGACAGCCATGTTCTCGAGTCTTTCTAATTCACCGTCTATTTGCTCTATAGCGGCGTAGGGAACATTTCTTTTCTTTCTGAACACAGGTAGTTCATTTGTTTTAACTTCAAACTTTGCTACCGCTTTTGTACACCTTCCAAGACCGCCTGAAAATACGTCTGGAAAATTTTCTTTTAATTCCCTCTTGAGTTTTTCTGCCTCCACATTAGAATCCTCAACCTTTTGGCAAAAGGAGCTTAAAGGCAGATCCCATAGGCTAAACTTTTCAATCAGATCAGTTCCAAAAAGGTTATTAGATTTTCGCATAACAAACATTTTGGCTTTTACGGTCTTATTCTGGAAAGAAATATTCGTCAATAATTCCCCTTCGAAGGTTATTTTTTCACCACTGACGCTTCTCGCCGTTTTTTGTGATTTGATCATAGTGGGTCTCCCAAGCTTCTTCCATGTCTGTACATTAATGATGGAAATGTCAGACCCACTATCAAGCTGTAGTCTTACTTTTTTTTAAGCATTTTGACCTGTACACATTTCCGGATATTTTGTTCTTCAGGTTCAATTTTTGTCAGTTTAATGGCTATCTTTCTACCAGATTTTTTTCTACAACGTGATGCCTTATGTCCTTTCTGGTGGCAGTTGTCACATTGTTTGAATATGTAGGGACACTCATTGTACCAATGGTTATCTCCACACCTCCAACACGGTCCAGGTGGATCTTTTCCATGTTTTTTCTCTGGTTATTCATTGAAGCCAATTTTTTCTTCTGATGGATTTTTTTAATGTGCGACACTCCGTTTTCCTCTATGTCACGACTGTCCTGTTTCAACGCAACAAAACGTTCACAGTCTTCCGCTAAGTTTTGTATTGTTAGACATGCCTCATTTTCGAGTTTATTTAAAACACGACGTCTGATTTCAGAGTCTTTATTTAAGACCAGACCTTGCAAGAATATTAAACATTTAAAATTATCCGATGATAATTCCTCTAATTTAAAATCATCGCAAAGTTTATTTACTATACTTGCATACGTAATGTAGTCGTCTTCCTCTCTTCTAGTGACATTCATACACTTATATATCCTGTGGAAAAGAGAAGTTTTTGTAGAAAACAGTTCTGTTAGTAAAGTAACTGCCTCCTGGAAGTTCAACTCACTGGTCTTTTTTGGAAGGATAAAATTCACGAACTTTGTATGCTCGGCAGCTCCTAATTTTCTTAGCAAAAATCTAACTTTTTTAGAGTCTGTCCATGTACTGCAGTCCGATACAAAAATATCCTCATATCTTCTATAGAAGTGAGCAAAAGTGACATCGTCTTCTGGATTATAATTGAAAATTTCGATAGCGCTCCACACAGCCGTCTGGGAGAATGCATTATGATTCTCGTTTGCTTTCGTTAACTGTGTTGCCTCCAGAAATTTTC
This sequence comes from Sepiola atlantica, assembly GCA_963556195.1. NCBI lineage: Eukaryota > Metazoa > Mollusca > Cephalopoda > Sepiida > Sepiolidae > Sepiola > Sepiola atlantica. Next base: position 157,220,955 of record OY744522.1, on the reverse strand, counting down.
TCTGTTCCTTCTGTGTTTTTATCAAGAGTTCTTCGAAGTGTTTCTGCTGTTGTAGCAGTTTTTCTTGGAATCTTTCTTCTCGTGTTGTCGCCAGCTCTTTTTGTTCAGCATGCATTTTTCTTTGGGCTTTTTGCTGTTCCAACAACTCTCTTTTAAATTTCTCCTCAATTTCAACTTGTTTTCTTTGAAGTTCCATTTGTTGTTCAACTTGCTGTCTTTGTAACGCAACATTTTGTTCCGTTTGGAATTTAAGTAATTGAAAAAGAGAATCTTTGAATTCAGTGTCGATCATTCACGAATTCAAGTTATGCGCCACACAATTTACACTTGTAAAAATAAATCAGTTTTCCCCACAACGTGCTTAATATAATTAGTTTGCTCAACTAATACACAAAACAAGAAATATATTATTCCTTAATCAAAAAAATTCAATCCCAGTTCTTTTGTTTGAAAAACAAAACTAAGAATTTTTTTTTTTTTTAAATACATGTGTACGTAGTTTTACAAAACCAAGTCTGTCGCTATGAGCCTAATAAGACTAGTTTTATGGGAAATCTTTTTAACCCCTTTTCATTTTGCAAAAATGCGACTTGCTTATTTAACAGTTCTTTGTTAGAAGCACAAATGACTTACGCGAATATATTTTTTTACTGTCCGTCCTTTGCGCTCGACAATTCTGTGGTAGACCGTTTTAATAAATAGTCAATCCGGATTTTGCTCAAATATCAGATGTTGTCTTAATAATAACGACAAACTTACACAATATCTGTAATAGTTGACGCGGATAACATTTATCTTAACGAGTCAGTGAAAACTTGAAGAGAAAAAAAAATAAAGGTATCAGTGTATTCAATTATTTCAATAATTGAAAATGTCTTACGCGTTTTTTAGTTTTCGATTTTTGGTAGCAAGTTTTGAATTTGTGTTTTTTTTTTCGCTTAACTACTCAGTAGTTAATTTGCTGTTAATCCTTGCGAATCCAAATATCTGACTAAGATGGGTTTTTTTTCCCCGTGAAATCGTTTCAATTCCTCGTCGCCAATCTGTTGTGAAGTTGTTCCACAGTAAATAATAAATAAAGGAAGTCAAGTCGAGGGTTGGTTTAACAAGTGTATTAACAAAGTAAGAAAGTGACTAGCTCTTGGCTAGACAGTTACAAGACTGTGCTTTGTCTTCTCTGTGTCTCTGGTAACTCGCACTATTTATAGTGACAACCGGTGTAGTTTCTCCTGTGTAAGAACGGCCGGTGTAACAGTATACATAAGATTGTTTTTTTGTTGTTGTTCTTTAAAAATTATATATATATATATATATATATATATATATATATATATGTATATATATTGCAAAGTTCCGAACACGTTCGTCGAACACTCTCGACTAGTCTTCTATCTGTGTCCGCTTCTAGGTACATATACATCTTAATTTTCTCTATTGGTCGATATGGCGACTGCTTACAGATTCTAGGCTGACTCTGTGAACTGAGTTCGCGCCTCCCGACCGTCAGAAATCGTTACTTTCCTGATGAGAGCAATTAGCTTGAAACGCTAGCGTCTGTAGGTATTAATAATTTAATATATATATATATACATATATATACGTGAAGTTATTGGGGGAGAACTCCAGCAGAGTGCTCGGTTATTAGAAAAAAAAAAAAAAATAAGAGCGTAATATTTATTATTATATGTAATTACAACATCGGTACCGTCGGTTTCAAATCCAAACAAAGGGGGCCTATAGTTGGCCTCTTATGCCGGACTTGTTTCAGCCTCTGTTTTTGTCCATCTCCACGGAAAATGGCGTCTCCTCGGAAAATGGCACGCGTGCGTGCGAGACGCCATTTTCCGAAGAGACAGACATAAACAGAGGCTTAAGAGAGTCCTGCATATGAGGCCAATTATAGGTCCTCTTTGTTTGGATCTGAAACCGACGGTACCGATGTTGTCTTAATCTTCTGTAATTACATATATATATATATATATATATATATATATATATATACCTAACTTCATATACAGAGAGGTATGTGTATATACATAAATTAGTAAAAAAGATTATATATCTAAATGAATAAATGCGAAAGTTGGGCCCATTTCTCGCATTAACAGCAAAATCAAACCGCCTTATTTCAAGTGAATTCAACTTTACAAAATATATGCGCTATCTTTTTATATACTGCTTATGTATATGCGATATCAGTTGCAAGGTTAACTAATTTGCGTATTGGATTTGAAAAAGCACATTTTATTAATTAACTATTATTTGCTATTATTTCGTAATTCAATGATTGTTTCGATTTTCATATAACAAATGATTCTGTTTTGCAATATTGTTTTATTTCTGAGACAAATATTTAGCATTTGTGTTCAAATGTTCTTTTATTCAGAGGGGCCACCTTGGTTTTCAAAAATGTGCGAACTATTTCTAAATTGCAGGTGAAAAGAAAAAATGATTTCTCCTTTATTTTATTTTCAGTCACATTCAAAAGATAAATAGATTCGCATCGAAATGACCAAAATGTTAATGTTTATCGATCAATATAGATAATTGATTGCGATTTTGTTTCGTGTTTACAACAAAGTTATGAATGAAATGTTTATTATTTTAAATTAATGTTTCAAGTATTTCATATAGCGAACGATAACGAGCTGGTAAAGCGAGCAAGTATATATAGTATATATTTTATTCATGAAAACAGTTTTGGTTACATATGTGCACACATACTTCAGCTACAGCACTATTAGGCTACGCTCTCTAATTCCGAGTTGTTAAACTGTCTTTTAACTACATGGCCCGAGGAAGATAAATCTAATAAAGGTGTATCTGAAACTTGTATGCACATGTGTAGCCAAACCTTATTTATAAATAGAAATTTATACTAAATAAAATACAGCTCCACTTGTTATTAAGCACAATCATATAAATACAGTAAGGATTCACAGTTTATCCAATTCCTATGAACAAAACTTCACTCGAAATATCTATATTTATTTAAAGTAAGAATATGTTTATATATTTGTATTACAGGATTCAACCCTAAACTAATTAACCGATCACTATTTTGCTCTATAAACTCCCTTTGAAATACTCCAAAGAAACTGACATTTGGGGAATATTTATTCAGTGATGTCAAATACCTATTATTAAAATCTCACAAAAGATTGGAGGTATCAACATTTTCATGAGGGACTTCTACCATCTTTTTACCCCCCATTGCGTAAAACTACATTAAAATAAATTTAGCCCACATAAGGACCCCTTCCGCCTAGCAGCTGCGTTCCAAAATTCATAACAATCAGTTAATTATTTTAGGAGTGAATCCTGTACATACAAGTATATAAAAATATACACATACCTAACTTTATATAAATAAAGATTAATTTTGTTAACAACTATATAAAATAACGTTTGAATAAATACTATTGCGTTGATTCTAAAGCGTACTTTTTGTATTCACACCGCGAACCGTTAAAAAATTATATGCAAACCATATATATATATATATATATATATATATATATATATATATATATATATATATATATATAGTCAGTCGCATTCTCGAACTTAGATTGCTGTCGCGTTGCATCTGACAAATTGATATTTGATTATGCCTAGTTAGTGAATTATGAAAACTTTTAGTCTGTGTTGTGCTGTTTACATAAAAATAAATTTCAATACATTTCATTGATTACATATTCTATCCAGCCCCATATTTATTTGAGTAGCAGACACTTAGCGAGAGTCACTTTTTATTTTCATTGGGTAATCAACAGAATTGGATTATCAAACGAAAACGTGGTGTTCATCAAAAATGAAAAATGAGAAATAGCGTCTACAATTGCTGAGCACGTATTTATTCATATATTTTATTTTAATTAGATTACGACCACATTTGAAGAATTAAATTTAAACACTCTTTTTATACATATGATTCTTTATTCATAATTTCCTTACTAGAATGAGCAAAGTTTGATTCCATTATTAATTCGAAAGCTCATATCAAATACTTTAAAAACATATGCATATATTTCATGTAAATTACCGTAAGATAATCAGTTACAGTTTTATTACACTTTGGTCATAATGTATACGTTACTGACCAAGATATACCGTGTTTATTAAATTTAACTTTAAAATACATATTCATAAAAAGATTAATTTAGTAAAAAAGTTAAAAGCACAGTTTATAAAAGGCAGAACACAAATTCAATAAACAAGACTCCCGATCAACACCGGGTAGTTACACTGCCTTGCATTAAATACAGAAAAAATTTAACAGAATCCGATATATTTAAAATTAATAATAAGATTGTATTTAATATTTCTTTTAACAAAGATAACATTTTTTATTTTGTAATTTCTTATTAATTATTTTAAAAGACAAATTTACAAAAAATAATAAAAAACATAAAACTTAAACCATTTTTTGCATTTTATATAACATCAGTTTCCAAACATTTGCAGAAGCCACAGCCCCACGAGCTGATTTGTAAGTAATCTTAAATACTGCTACTTGCTGTTAGGTGCAGTGTTTCTGTTAGGTGCAGCTCAATAGTTTTATTGCTGTTGCGTGCAGTGTTTCTATGGTATTAGAAAAGAGAAGGGGCATATTAGTTGAAAACATAAATGTCGGCATTTCCAATTATTAACATAATGTTTCGTTTGCATTTTCTTGTGACCAAACGGAACCGGAAGTGATTCTCTCATTGAAAATAATAATAAAGTAATCCGCTATCTGGATGGAAAAATTAACTGAATTAATTGCTGTTAGTTGATATGTTTTTGCTATGGTAGAGAACGAATGTATCATCAGTTCACTATTGAAAATAGAAAGGTGGGCATTTCTTATTACAGGGTGGTTCAAATAAGATGTAATCATTTGTGATAAAGTAGCATTTATTATTAAAAGGAAAACCTTACAACTTTTTTCATAGACCTGTCCTATAAGACCTGTCCTATATAAGTTTTGTGTGGTATAAGTTGTTTTCCCTGTATACAACTATGTTTTTTAGCACAGCCAATAGTTTTATTATAATGTTCTCAATCCGATCTCATTAGCACTGAGCTGCCAGGCAATTTTTAAACCCCACTTTCCCGACCCGACCTTGGGTCCCATCTTACTTGTGGGAGTAAGATAAAAAAACTGGCCTTGTGCCTAACTCTTATAGAGAAGTAAATCAATACTCATACATTTAAGTCTGTAATGATCCTTTCCAACATGTCATGGAGAATTCTCTTAATCTCTGTTCGAATGTTGTTCTTCAGCGCAGCAATAGTTTCGGAATTGTTAGTATAGACCCTGTCTTTTAGATATCCATACAGAAAATAATATATATAGAACAACTCTGAAGAATATGCAGGCCAAGAGTGATCCGTACGAATAGATATAAGATTGTCTTCAAGGATGTGGCGATGAAAGTATTCGAGTGAAGCATTGTAGAAATGCGCCATTGCCTCATCCTGCTGATAAATAGCAGGATCAATATCCTGGGTTAATTTTCATAGACATGATAGTGATAATAAAATAGATACATCTTTTTTGACCACCCTGTATTATTTCACCAGGTTGCCCCCCCCCCTCTCTCTCTCTCTCTCTCTCTCTCTCTCTCTCTCTATATATATATATATATATATATATATATATATATATATATATATCTATCTATCTATATATATATATATATCTCTATCTATATATATATCTATATATATATATATATCTCTATCTATCTATCTATATATATATATATATATATATATATATATATATATATATATATATATATATATATATATATATCTATATCTATATATATATATATATACACGTTTTATATTGGATCTGTCGTAATTCCTATGTGAGTTAATAGTCCTACTTTGTACCGCACCCATTATGTTTTCTTTTCATAAAATAATTCAATACATTTTTGCTATTAAAGTACATATTTATAAATACTTTCTTTTTCTTTCTTACGACCTCTGAAATCTTTATATATAAAACTCAATGTCGATGTGTATGTGTGTTGTTTGTGTCTTCCCTATAGATAGAAAGGTTATATAATCTAAATAAAATCTAAAAGAATATTATTATGTCAACTTTACCGGGGAAGACCATGGAAGTATCCCCGAATCTCTAAGTGCACACATCGGGGACCTATAAGTGCATACCTCCCTTAAAACTTCAAATATATCCTATTTTTATGAGATTTAAATCATATGTAAAACAATTTCTGGGGATGACAATGGAAGTGGTCTCGATTCTCTAAGTGCTCTTCTAACCTAAGGGAATTATGTGGGCTGAACATCCCATAAAACTTAAGATATATCCTATTTAGATGAAAATTATATCATATATATAAAATTCTATCATTATATATAAAATGATAAATGATATATAAAATGATAAATTATATCATTATATATAAAATGAGGTATTTTAAATAAAAATGACGCTAGTATATATATATATTCCACAAAGTATAATGTGGCACAAGGCCGAAAAGTGTGAGAAGAAAAGGCCAACGCTCCAGCAGAAGAGCCAGGGTTGTTCTTTACAAATAGCCTAGGAAGCCCCATCGGTATTCCTCGGTATTTAGGCCGAAGAATAATCACACGACATTTGTTGTCGAAATAATTTTGTTTAAAAGTCGTGACGGTGAAAACGTACACAACACATGACATTATTTAAGAAATCGCTGGCAGTGACTACAGCATTTAATTAAAATTACATTTTCTATATTGAAATAGATTTATAATTCAGTACTAAAATGCGCTAAAGAACATCAAACACTTCTAAAGTATATGTGAAAAGGATAATAAGAATACTACTACTACTACTACCGCTACTACTACTACTACTACTACTACTACTAGGAAATAGCGTCCAAGAATACAGTTTGATCAAATAAAATACGAATTTTGGAGACTGAAAAATCCCGGCGTTTGCTTTTGCTTGGTATTAGATATACAGTGATTGCAGTAATGATTACAAATATTTTTTATTGAAGAAAAAAATCATCATAAATTTAATAATACTATTTTTTCGTAAAAAGATACAAAATAAATGTCAGACTTTTCAAAGAAATGGAAAATATAATTAAAAGTATAAATACTCCCGGGCAACGCTGGTCCGGGATAGGTTGTAAGGGTTATTAGTTCATAGGAGCTAATCTCACGAAGCTACGATGTTTGTGAAATAGTGCTCAATAACAAGTAGAGTTGTATTTACGTACACAATTTTTATTTATACAAACATTTTTAGCTACATATGTAAATACATGTTTGAGCTATGATTTTTTTAATTCAAGCTTTTTCGGGCCACAGATAGAGAAGATTCAGAGTGTGATCGAAAAGCAATCCAACAGGATAGGAATCTTCTCTGTCCGTGGTCTGAGCAAGCTTGTTTTAAAAACAGTTGTAGCTGAAACATATATGAACATATGTAGCAAAAGAATGTTCGTATATATAAAAATTCATATATATATATATATATATATATATATATATATATATATATATATATATATATATATATATATATACAGGGCGGGGCAGAGAGGGTGGACGTTTTTTAATTAATCACAAAATCGTTTATTTTTTATTGAAAAGAAATTTATTCATAGATTTGAGTTCGTATTGAAATGGCATTTTATAAAATCAAATGTGGAAAACAACATCACTCATGTGGCGTCCGTTATCAGTGATACATTTTTGAAGGCGTTCTTGGAAGTTTTCATAAACTTTTTCAATCATCGCTCTGTCAATTTGGGTGACTTCCTCGAGAATAGCTTCTTTAACTTCTTTCAATGTACGAGGCTTATGCTCGTATACACGTGCCTTGAGGTGACCCTATGAGAAAAATTCAGGGGACCGAGAAGGCCAATGAATGTCGCCAAACCTGGAAATGAGACGACCAGCGAAGAGAGGGCGAATAACGTCCATTGATTCTCTAGCTGTGTGAGCTGTCGCCCCATCCTGTTGAAACCACACACGTCGAATGGGATTACGTTTTCGTAGTAACTCAGGTAAAATGAAGTTGTTTATCATCTCGATATAGCGATCCGAGTTCACGGTTACAGCATTTCCATTATCCTCTGCGAAAAAGTAAGGACCAATGACGCCAGTTTTGACTATAGCGCACCAAACCGTCACGTTGGGGCTGTTCAGTAGTCTTTCTGTGCAATTGCTTTGGATTTTCAGAAGCCCAGTAACGGCAGTTCTGTTGATTCACCATGCCATTGATATGAAAATGAGCTTCATTACTCATGCACAATATGATGTTTTCATTTTGCTAAAAAATTGCCTGCATCTCATGTGCGAACGTCACTCGCTGTGCGTAATCCTCGGGCTTCAGCTGTTGCACAACGGCCAATTTGTAAGGATGGAATTGCAGTTCTAAATGCAAAACAGGCCTTACCGAACGAACACTCAGGACTAGTTCAGAAGAATGTTTCCGAGCAGAACGAGTCGGACTGCGCAGCACGACTTGTCTAACGCGTTCCACATTTTCAGGGGTGCGTACTGATCGTCTAGCCCCTGGTGGTCTTTTGTTCATCAGTGTACCTCGTGTACGAAGTGCGTTAACCCAACGTAGGATAGTGTTGCGAATGGGAACATCTTGGTTTCGGTGGATATTGAAATGGCGACGAAACTCACGTTCAACTGCCGTGATAGACCCGTTATTCATGACGAAACTGTCGTACGCAAAAACGCGGTTTTTTATCGTCCATTGCTCCATTGCTTCAACTGAAAAGAGAATAAAAAAATGCTAAGACTTCATGAACTCAAATCTGTGAACCATTTGTTTTTAATAAAAAATTAACGATTTTGGTATATTTTAAAAAACGTCCGCCCTCTCTGCCACATCATATATATGATATGAAATTTTTAATTCTTACCTACATACACGGGTTTGCTTCTTTTTCCGGGAATCATCAGTTTGGAATATCATTTTCCTTCCGGTCACACGATTCAAAACCCCAAACCCAAGTCAACATTTTAACTTTAGTCTGAACGCCTAGGACTATGTGGCTAACACAACAACCACGGCGAAAGGAAAATGATTAAGGTTTATTTATGTCTGTGCAAATTGATCTATCTAGAAAGCTGTTATAAACAGTGTTCAACGACACCTTAGGCCAGAACTTAACATTACGCATTACATTTGACAACCTAATTATAATTCTCTTAAAAGGCCCGTTTTATCATTAAATGGGGCTATAAGCAATACTATAATATTTAACAAATTCTTATCCACACACACATAACATACACATACAAATTTATTAGTCATATATATGTATATATACACATATATATACATATACATATATATGTATATACATATATATATATATACATGTACATATATATATATACATATATACATATACATATATATATACATATATATACACATATATGCATACACATATACATACACACACACACACACATATATATATATATGTATATACATATAAAGATAAATGAAAGAAGAGAGATAAATATGTACGAATGACAAATCTATTTCAACTTCGATTGTTCTAATGCAATGTGTACTCGGCAAAAACATGTTTATTTTTATTTCCTTAAGCCAATGATGATAATATTTTATCTTTGAAAAGTTTTGAAAAGCTTTGGTCTAAGGAAAGAAAAATAAACATGTTTTTACCAAGTACACCTTGCATTGAACAATCGAAGTTGAAATAGATTTGTCATTCGTACATATTTATCTTTCTTCTTTCATTTATCTTTATAATTGCTCTATCTCGTATATTGAGCTTAAACTATTTCACTATAGGTTCTATCCTCTAAAAGTATACTTTTAGTTTCATATTTTATTTTACATATACATATACATATGCATATACATATCTATAATATCTATACATCTCTCTCTCTCTCTCTCTCTCTCTCTCTCTCTCTCTCTCTCTCTCTCTCTCTCTATATATATATATATATATATATATATATATATATATATATATATGAAGAATTTAGAATACCAATAATAATCTTATATGATTTTAAAAATTTATTTATTAAATAAATAAATCATTCATTTAAATTTGCAAATCTGAGACTTTCGGCGTATATGCTATTTTCAAAGAATACATTTTTTTCATTTTCATTCTGCTGGTATTAACCGTGAGGGTCGCCCACTCGTGGATATAGCAAAGTGTACGTCCGATCTTGTTGACGATTTTGTGAAAGTAAAATCCGATGTGTTTTTAGCGTGGTAGTTTGCCACGTCATAGAAAACATTATTTTCGTAAAGTTATTTAAAGAATTTACAATACCAATAATAATGTTATATAATTTATTTGAATAACGTACACTTTACTATATTGACGAGTGGGCTACCTTCGCGGTTGATATCAGTAGAATAAAAATGAAAAAAAAAGGTAAGTACTCTTTGAAAATGACGTATATCGCCGATAGTCTCAGATATGTAAATTTAAATAAATGATTTATTCATTTCATAAAAAATATATATAACATTGTTATTTGTATTCTAAATTCTTCAAATAACTTTACGAAAATAATGTCTTCTAAGATGTGCCAAACTCTTCTATTATATATATATATATATATATATATATATATATACACATATATATATATATATATATATATATATATATATATATATATATATATATATATATATATATATATATATATATATACACACACATATATATATATATATATATATATATATATATATATATATATATATATATATATATATATATGTATATACAATCCGGCCCTCTGCATTGCCTCCAGCCTTCTTAATACATTTATTACAATTCCCAGCAATGCTTCAAGCAAACTACCATTTCCTATACAGGGTGGCCCAAAAGTAGGTTTACAGTTATTAAACTATATATTTAACCCATTTAAAGTTTTTCGAATAACCTAGTTAAAAAAACTTCAAATATTAAATGATAACTGTAAACCTACTTTTGGGCCACCCTGTATATATATATATATATATATATATATATATATATATATATATATATATATATATATATATATATATATATATATATATATATATATATACCTTCACGAGATCTTTCCTGAAAACTAACGCCGCCAAGGCTTGCAGATTGACCTTACATAATACCTATCTTTCTCATCAATGGCTACAGCTGTAGAAAGACTGAATGCAACTATAAGATGATACAACTCAGCAGCAACATAATACAACTATTGTTATTGATTTGAATGTTGTATTTTATAGCATATTAAGCATAGCTGGGGCGATTTTGAGGGTTCATACCTTTCCTAAACTAATTAGTACGTAAGTTATACAAGACAATGTTGCTTTCGACTAGCTTTATGGGTATATATATATATATATATATATATATATATATATATATATATATATATATATATATATATATATATATATATATATATGAAGCAATCCAACAAAAGATATAAGCGTCAACTAATATCTTATAATTAGTGAAACATCCGGATAAAAACTGAAGCTCAATATACTGGATAGCGCATTAATATTATAATATAAAATGAAGTAATAAAATAAGGTGTCAATCAAATTTTATTAGAATTCAAAGTTCAAGCAAAGTATCCTTAAGTCCTATTGCTTGAACTTTGAATTCTAATAAAATTTGATTGACACCTTATTTTATTACTTCATTTTATATTATATATATATATATATATATATATATATATATATATATATATATATATATATATATATATCGTTGAATATGACGGACAATTTATGTCGGGATATGTTTGTGAGGATCCTTTCGATTAGCCGAATCCAGGTTTTTGCTTCGGTTGAGAATTGACCGATGAATCTGCCATAATCGTTGGTGTCCCAAGTACTTTCGAGCCAATCCGGTTCGATCTTCAGGGAAATCAGGTACAGACCATGGAGTTAATAGTAATAGTTTTGGCGGGAATTATATTATTTATACGAAACTAAGCATTATAAACATTTTAGAACTACTAACGATATCATTCTAAAATGTTTATAATGCTTACTTTAGTTCCGTCCAAACTACCTATTAATATCAACACTATGGCCTTTACCTGATTCCCCTGAATATGGACTCGGATGAGCTTGAAAGTACTTGAGACACAGGCGATTATGACAAATTCATCGGCAAATTCCTCACCGAAACAAAAACTCTACTTCTACTAATAGACAGGGTCTTCACAAAGATATCTAAGATATATAAATTGTCTGTCATATTTAACGACATTTGTCTTAAAGAAAAAAGTTTGCCTATATATAGCATGACACTTGGTTAGGATGGAAGATTACAGGCGAAAAAAAATGTTATATGGGGAACGGCAACAGGGCAAAGTCTGAGACACAAGCCAAAACACAACCTGTAAACCGTTGACATAAACGTGGAGAACTAGGCAGAGTATGGCTTTGGACTCATTGCTTTACAAAGAGAGAGGAAGAAAGGGGAAAATAGGGAGAGTGGTAAAGGGAGAAGATAAAAACAGAAATGTACAGAGAGAGAGAGAGAGAGAGAGAGAGAGAGAGATAGAAAGATAAAGATAAAGAGAAAGAGAGAAAGAGAGAGAGAGAGAGAGACAGACAGACAGATAGACAGATAGACCACAGACAGAGACAGAGGCAGATAAGAATAATGGGAGTTGTACTAAAGTAATATAATGAGAATGTTAAAAGTGGAGGAGAGAGAGGAGAGAGAGAGATGGAGAAAGAGAAAGAGAGAGATAGTGTTCGTGTATGTTTGAGAGAGATAGAGATAGAGATAGAGAGAAGATGGAAAGAACACAAAATGAGCTCAGTAGGTTAGCAGACTGGAATCTATATTTGTTTAAAGAGTATAATTAAAAGCAGACGCTTTGTGCTTTCATGCAGCCAATTAACTAAAACCAAACAACCAATAAAAATGAAGAAAGAAAGTTAAGAAAAGTGTGTGTGTGTGGGGGGGGGGTGGGAGGAAATAAAAATAAAAATATCGTCAACCACGTGGCGTAACAAAACAAAAAACAAAACAAATCTGGAAGCAAAGTCAGGTCGTCCTGACATACTTTTCAGAAAAAATGAATGAAATTAGCCTCTTTAGGCAATTATAACACCATTTAAAGAACGTTTAGAAAGGCGACTCTTTAATGCCCTGAGGGGAGTGCTTGTTAAAAGATATATGCACACACACACACACACACACACATACACACACACACACACATATATATATATATATATATATATATATATATATATATATATATATATATATATATATATATATGGGTGTGTGTGTTTCAAGTAATGCTAAAAGATGATGTTGTTCTGTCTTCATTTCTGTATGTGATTATATTATAGGGAGGCGTTGGTGAAAAGGCTTTTTGGAATCATCTGAAATAAAATTCTCCAAATTGTTTTAGAAATGATCGTACGCCAAATATTCGTTGTGTTTGAATTCTTAGAACTGTTATCAATAATGTTCTAATTTTATTAATCTTATATATATATATATATATATATATATATATATATATGATAAATATTTGTTATTGTTTATTATCTAGAATCCTTATTCCCAATTTGATCAACATCTATTACATTATTTTTATTTTAAAACAAGTCTAAAATTTAAGGCTAAAGCTTAGAGTTCTTAAGAAGAAATTTAAATCAAGGGAATCTTGCTTAATTAGTGTCATGAACCAATGACTAAATTTAATGCAAATCTGAAATATTTGAATTTTCAAATGGGAGGTTTTGCGCTTATTATGCCTTTTAAAAACCCTATAAAATATTCCAACGAAAGTGAAATTTGGGGAATATTTATTAATTTATGTTTAAAACCTATTGTTAAAATTTCATAAAAATCAGACGTATCTGAATTTTCACCAAGGGGTTCAACCCCCTCTTTGCCCCTTTTGCATGACACTAAATTACACTAAATATAACCCACGTTATCCACCCTTACCCCTAACAGCTGTGTTCTGAAAATCATAATTGAGGAGTGAATCCTATACATATATTTTTATCTCTTTCTATTTCATACGTCATAATGGACTATTTTTAATGTTACGGAAAAAAAACATATTTATTAGAAATCGACACGCAATGTGGGTTACATTAGTAGATTTTACTATTTACCCACTATGAGTTTCGCACAAGGCACTCTCAGTGATTATTCACTGATAATAACCAATGCTGTTCACTGGAGTCTGGGTGATAACAAGTGACCCCGGATTTCCAGCACTCCGTCTCTTTCGTTAACTGTTACAAATCATTTTGCGTTATTGCAACAGCCGTTCACCATTGGTTTCTTGCTGGCAACAACCGCTGTTTTTCTTCCCTCATAAGTTCTAGTACTCTTCGCAAGCTTTCAGCAGAGGTCTGCTTGGTGCTCTCCTTCATAGGTCTTTCCATTCTCCTTGACCCTTCATGACAAGTTTGTGTGGTGCCAACCTAGCCCGGTCTCACGCGTTTGTGCATCCTTTTTTATGGGGTCAGTTTATGGGATTTCTGGCAGTTTCAGTTCCTTTGGTCTCGTGTGATGTTCTTTCTATACTGTTTTCAACTATTCCTATTTTCAACTGTTTCTATTTTGCGTTTGTTGGTTATGTGGATTGGTTTACACATTTGAGGATTTTCCTTAAGATCTTTCTTTTAATTCCAATTTATCTTAATCTTTTTTTCCAAATTCAGGACTGTTCCTAGTGCTCCTACAATTATTGGTATTTTAGTTTGTCTACCTCCTTGATCTTCACCCTATGAACTATTGAAACGGTGAAATCTATGATTTCGCTGTTTTTTCCTTTCTTGTTAACTATTATCACACCTGGTATCCTTGCTTGGATGAGTTATCTGTTTGTCATCCGACTTATATCCCTTATAATTTTGTGTTTTTTATTTTCCAGTACTGTCTCCAGTTTGTGTCTCTACCATTTGCTTGTATGTTCAAAGGTGTGTTTGCCTTTCCCACGTAGTCGTCTTGTTTTTGTATTCTTTTGAGGCTTATTTTCTGTATTTACTTATATGATTTAACGTTTCGTCTCTTTGTCCACAGAGTCTATATTTACTGTTTTTCTGAGTTTTGTCTATTTTAGCTTTGAAATAGTTCGTCCTGGTTGCGTTGTTCTGTTCGGCTGTCAATAGCAATTTCGCTTCTTGGTTCAGGTTTTCTTTTTGTCGCCATTTCTAGTCAGGTTTTTTCGTGCGTCTTTTCTTGGCCAGTCTTATGAACCGAATTATTATTATTATTATTATTATTATTATTATTATTATTATTATTATTATTATTATTATTATTATTATTATTGTTGTCGTTGTCGTTGTCGTTGTCGTTGTCGTCGTCGTCGTTGTCGTCATCGTCGTCGTTGTCGTCGTCGTCGTCGTCTGTGATTGTTGCCACATCCAGGCTGGTGTCCCAACCACTAGCGTCCCCTTCTTGGACAGAGTGCAAAATAGTTTCTAATGTAATTGGCCCCGTACAATCTGCCAAGCTCCAGACCCTGTCAGATCATCGCAGTGTTGCATCCCTGTGTTTGTTTTACAAATACTTCCACGTAATGCGCTCCAATGAACTTACTACACTTTTACCTCCTTAACGAAAATAACCTCGACCCACCCGACTAGCAGCAAAATCTCACCCCTTTACTGTAGAGTTCCCGGAGGATTTTCTACTCTAATTGCTCCTCTTTTCGGACCGCTTCCCCTTTGAATTCCATTTCTGTTCGGCTGCACGAAATTTAAATGTAATGTGAATAAATATCTTGCTGTCCAACACTCTACTCAGTTTGCCCTATATCGCACTAGCTCATTATGCTTCAGTGACAATATGCTTTGTTTGAGGTGAACAAAGTAAAAAAACAAACAAATAAAAAAACCCTTATGGTCATGCACTGAACGCGCTTTTGTTGCATAGCAACGTTCTAAGCTTTAACACGTTGAAAAGTAATGAGCATGGCGAATCTACATCTTTTCAGTCTTTCATTAAAATTCTCGTTTCTAATGAATTAGCCACTTTTTGTCCTGATTTTTATTTTGCCTACGAAGAGCCAAATTATTATGTCTATTTCTAAAAGGTTGGGTCGTTTATCGCAATGACAGTGATATTAAAAAATCATATTTTCATATGTTATCTATCTCCATCCCATCGCGGAAAGATGTGGCACAAGGCGAAAGGTGGGGATCGTAGACCAGCGCAGAAGAAGTAGCGCACTCTGGCCCTGAAAAAAATGCCTGAACAGCCCCGTCGGCATTCCCCGTGTTGGGGCATCTCAGGAGGTTAGCCACGAACAAACCCCTTCTCAAAGAGAGATGATAAAGTCTGCGAGGGTGGACCTCATAGGACTACGTAAAAAATACCTCAGCCAGACATAGCAGGGCCAGCAGAAGCCACAGCGGCCGTCCTCTGTCGGACTGATTGTCGATGACGTATCCTTGACCTGTATCAGATGTATGAATTCCTGATGCTTACTTTTCATATATAAAATACAAGAATTACAGATTTCTAATATACTCAGCATGTTCACGTATTAGGCATACACAATTTACATAGTCAGTTACAAAACGACTTTTCATTAATTCACTTTTCTTTATTGCGGTTTTCTAATTCAATGACTGTTGAGTGTGGTCATCCAATGAACACGGTTGATCCATGACGCCATCCATTAAAAAAGAAACGGGTATAACCGTGCACAGTGAATGACTTTTACTTTCGTCCGTTGTTGTTTGCGTAGCGTTTCTGAAGGTTTATCATTTGGCTTTTGCAAGTAATTTATTTTAGCCTCGCTTTTTTAATTATTTGAGTATTATTTTTATTTCGACAAAAAAATAAGTAATTGTTTTTTGTAAGGTAATGCATCTATATCTTATCGTTCTATTCTATGTGACATCCTTTTCGATTCTTGTGTAGTTGAACATCTTTTTAATATTTAATATTTTTTAAAAACTTTTGTTCACCCCAAACACGACACACTGTCACCGAGACGTAAGGGGTTACTTTGATTAGAGGCCATTTTTTATAGGGGCATTCTAAGTGGGGATTTGTGCAGCAAAATGTTTCTTTACATCACATTTAAATTTGTGCATGTTGGTAAAGTCCGGGAAACAGGGAGCAAGGATAGAATTCCAAAGATAAGCGGTCCGAGGAAAGACGCTATTAGAGTATTGATTTACTCCTCTCCAGGAGTTAGGCACAAGGCCAGTTTTTATCTTACTCCCACAAGTAAGATGTGACCCAAGGTCGGGCCGGGAAAGTGGGGTTTAAAAATTGCCTGGGCAGCCCCGTCGGAATTCCCCGATAGAGGCGCCTCAGGCAGTAAGCAATAAACTTAATCCTCTCCAAAGAGGGGAGGCAAAGCCTGGGAAGGTGGACCTCCCAGAACTGCACAGGACAGACCCATTAACCGGCGTAAATCAAGACCCGAAGGCCAAGACAACACCAGTATGGGGTGCAGTATCCATCGGAACAGATACTACACTTTGATCTTAGCCAAAACGCTATTAGAGTAGAAAGTGTTCCGGCATCTGTGGACCTTTACAATGAATGGGTGGGATTTTGCTGCTCGTCGGGTGTATTTACGACGAGGGAGTAGAAGTGAAGTGAGTTCATCGAAGCACACCGGTCACTGAACCTCCCACGTTATGACTTGTCGGATCGGGTTCACAGTACAGAAGCGTCGGGATGAGTCCAACCAAAATACATAAATACATAAATAAAAAAAAATAGTTCTTCAATAGAAACGGATCACACGATTTCTTTTGTTGCAACAGTGGCTACAATTAGCATTGAAGGCGGATGTGTAACACTTAATGTTAACTTTAGCTAACAACTGGCCAACAATAAGAACACACATGAATGACAAACAGTACTCTAATATCTTCCTAGAGTTAAAATTAACTGCTATAGCTCGAAAAATGTTTTCTTTTTTACTAGATATGCAAATATTCAAGGTTGGCCAGAAAAGAAATTAGTCTGGGTGTGATGCGTGTTGTGTGAGCTATGGGAGAAAGAGGGATACACGGATTATGTTTTCATCAAACATAATTTTAGCTTTCCTCAGCTATAACATTTTTCATATGTATTTATTTACATCTCCAATTCTTCACCACGACAATACACCTGCTCACAACGCACTGAGCAACCGACGGTTCACGCCTGAGAAGAATATCGTCGCACCGGAACAAACTCGGTATTCACCATATTCTACTCCGGGTAACATATTTTTCCCGAAGCTCAAGTAGATCATAAATGAGGCCTTTTTAAAAGTGTGTGTGCCATTAAGAGGACGGTAATGGCCGAGTTGATGAACATCAGAGTAGAATCCTTCCAGCAGTTCATAGAAGGATGCTTAAGTGTATTACTGGAAGGGATCACTTTGAAGGGGAAACCAAGTAGTTTATTATTTGAAATTAAAATAAATTGTTCGCGACGCCATTCCCGTTACTTTTCAGACACACTATTCTTACACATACACCACGCAATAAATAACCATATACCAAACTATAACAGAGTTACTGTTGTCATATTAGGGCTGGTGAATCTCTGTCCCATTTGAAGGTTCTCGATAAGGTGCAGAAACGTATCTGTAATTTGATTGGCCACACCCTTTCTTATTCTCTGCATCCCTATCTCATAGACGTTATGTTGCTAGTCTAAGTCTTTTCTATAAATACTATTATGGCATGTGTTCTTCAGAATTGTGTGATCTATTCCCTGCTTCTTTTGTTCCAGCTCGTTTGACTCGTTGATCTAGTGATCTCTATCAATTCGCTGTTTTGATACTTCATTGTAATACAGCTTCCTATTCCAGTAGCTTCATTCCAAGAACTGCAGGATTGTGGAACTCTCTTCCTGCTGACTGTTTTCCTCCTACCTTGGTCTTTTCAAGACTTAGGCCAATAGTGGCTTCATGCCATATCTGGAGCGATTTCCATAAAAAAATGATTTCTTGTCGTACCATGTGATCTTTTTTTCAGGGTTGTTAGGGGTTCAACAAGAAAACGGCCGTTCCATTCCTTAACTGTAGCAGACCAAGAACTATTCAAATCCCAACGTGATAAAATGACTCTTATATCCTGACTACTAAGTTAACGTTTATTCATTTATACCACTGTCTGTCTTTAAAATTAAAAAAAACAACAACAAAAAAACTGTTTAAGTTCATTTTTTACATTCTTTAAAGTATCTGCTTTTTTAATTTAAGGCTGGCGGTGTACCAAATGCAATGATTCGGGGAGAAACTATCAGATAAGGAATTGCAGCTCATAAGTCTGTTAAAGTATTACTTTGATTTGGATGTAATTTGTATACAACTATACAACATAATAAAGTATTATTTGCATCAGACTGCATAACACAAAAATGTATTTCGTGCATACGACTATATAACGCAACAAAGAATTAGTGAATACAGCTATATAACACCATTTAGTATTACTTGCATATTGACTATATAACGCGATAAACTATTATTTACATATGACTATATAACGTAACAAAGTATTATTTGTATATGTATATATATACCGCAATAAAGTATTACTCGCATACAACTATATAACGTAATAAAGTATTACTTGCATACGACTATATAACACAAAGTATTACTTGCATACGACGATATAACTCAAATTAACATTGTATACGACTAGGGGAAATCCTTCTCGACTGAGGCAATTTTATTTTTTTATCCCAATCAAGAGTGCCCTTTTCGGGAGCTGGATTTTCTCTACATTAAAACTCGACCTTTTGTTTAACTCGGCCCCCGTGGAAAGGCAAGTACATAGGGACTATATAACGCAATAAAATATTACTTGCATATGACTATATAACGCGATAAACTATTATTTACATAGGAACTATATAACGCAATAAAAGATTACTGTCAAAATACAAATGATGTTTTTTTTCTCCAGTTATTTCAGCAGTTACACGATGGATGTAATCGCAGCGACGGGTTTTGGGATAGAAGTGGATTCACAGAATAATCCCAACCATCCTTTTGCAGTTCATGCAAAAAGGCTTTTTAAAGGTGGCGTTTTGCAGTATCTCATCGGCATTACATGTAAGTAAAGCGCTTCTTATTTATTTATTTTTCTAACAACCTTTAAGCTCACTCGTCGCTAGATTGCGACCGCACACACACACACCTCGCATACGGACGATCGTTGTTCGACTTGTGCACGCTTACATCGGCGGGCAATCACACTACCACACACTACAAGTATCTCGCTCTCGATTCGTATCTCATATGGCGTATGTTGCAACAAAAACTTACAAAAAAACTGGGATACACTTCAATAAGTCCCAGGCCTCACTAATCAAACGACAACTTATAGACCAATTCTATTTTATTCATCAACATAGTCTCCTTCTAGAAATTCGATGTCTTTGTTGTAGAATGATTTGTCGTTTGCCCAAAATACACTTAGTATCACTTCTTCATTGGAACCAAATCTCTTTTCATGGAACATTCTTTTGAGATCTGCAAACAACCAGTAATCGCTGAGAGTAAGACCCGGAGAATAGGGTGGATGCGGAAGCAATTCGAAGTGCAATTCATGTAGTTTTGACATCGATGACTTGTGACACTGTGTCTTGTCATAGTGATTTGTGGTCGTATTTTGTTTTTAGATTTCTTCATTGAAACGCACTAATAATGCTATATAATATTTTCTATTGACGGTCCTTCTTTTCTCAAGGTAATAGATAAACAAAATACCTTGCACATCTCAAAATACGGAGGCCAAAACCTTGGACGGCTTTCACCTGCTGCTGCCCACTCAGCTGATTGCCGATTTGATTGTGGAGTAAAGTGGTGGATCCATGTTTCATCCATTGTCATGTATTAGCACAAAAGGTTTTTTTTGTTGCGTGGAAACATTTGCCAAAAATGCTCTGGATCGACCTTGAGCAAACACGACGTCACTTTAAATACAGATTTATCATTGACAAATGTCCATGCAAACTGGTGAATACACTGCCTTCTGATATCTTCAAATTATTTGCAATCTCACGCAACTTTAATTCACGATAAGCCAAAACGTGTTTTAGGACTTAAAAAAAAAATGTTTTCTCGGGATAATTGTTGAATTTGGGCGACATGAGCGTTCAGCTTCATTTGTGTTTGTACGATCGCGTTTAGTTGTCAGCACACCGACATCTTAACTGTTGTTTCCGACGGAACAGTGTCCGAATACCACATATCAAGCCATTCACAATCATTTCAGGGCACTAAATGTATAAATTAATACTCAATATACCAACATTGCTCCAACGAGTCAAGGGTTGTCTATTACATCTACAAAGAACGGCTCTACTGATTAAATCTTTTCTCACTTGAGCCGCGGAGGATGCGAGGAGACTGGATTCTGGCAGACAATATCATCAACAGGAATGTAAATCTACCTTTCAAAGAGTTTTTAAACCCAGCGAAGAGTCGTAGTCTCCGCGGGCATCCACAAAAGATGTACCACCGCCGCTTTTGGATCAATAGAAGAAAGGCAGCATTCACTGTCCGCGTTTCTGCGCCGCGGAACAACCTGCAAGTGAAGGCTGTGACGATGACTACCATATCCATGTTTGAAGCCGCCTTGGACACACATTCAGACTGTATGTGGATGTAAATAGCTTCCACTATTTGATTGATTTGATTTGATATAGAGCAAATATGTTTGTACGTGTGTGTGTGTGTGTGTATGTTTGTCCACTGTTGATGGTTGATCCAATTGTTTATCTCTGAGTAAAACGAATAGGTGGAAACAAGATCTGGAAAGGCAATATCAAATGAAAGAATGACAAAGTCTATCCATAGAAAAATAAGTTATTTTTTATTGACGACAGACAACAAATTTAGAGAAATGGCCAAATATCCAGTCACTGGTAAAAAGCAGTCTCATGCTGACCGTGAAAAGAAGAAGCGTCTTGGTATCACGAACGACTTGGTAGGTAAAGGTGCAAGTTTAGCATTGATCTGGACAGTTTGAATCAGTTACCGGCAGCGAGGCGAATGGTATCCGCGCAGTGGGAGATTTTCGGGCAGAAAATGTCTAAAATTTAAGTCTCAGCCCTCAGCTTAAAAGGAGTCTTAAGAAAAACTTGAAATTCAGGAAATCTTGCATAATTAGTGTTAAATGAAAATGGATCAAATTCAATGCAAATCCGAAATATTTGAATATTCAAATTAGAGGTTGTGTCAATATTATGCCCCCTAAAAACCCTTTAAAATGCTCCAAAGAAATTGAAATTTGGGGAATATTAATAATTAATGGCTAATACCTATTGCTAAAATTTCACAAAAATCGGAGTTGTCTAAATCTTCACGAAGGGCTTACACCCCCTTGCATTAAACTAAATATAGTCACATTACCCACTCTTATGCCTAGCAGATGTGTTCCAAAATTCGTAATGATCGGTTGATTAGTTTAGGGGTGAATCCTGTATAAACACGTAAGCATATCAAACTTCATATAGATAGAGAAAATCCGAATAAATAATGTATTAAAAAATAATATTTTATTTTTCCTAAGTAATCCCGGATAGAGATGATATAAATAGAACTTCAACGTTTTGTTAAAAGCAACAAAAACAACGACAACAACAACAACAACAACAACAACAACAACAACAACAACAACATTGTGCCGTTCTAATGTCTGTATATTTCTCTTTTATTTTGTTCTGGTTTGACAGTTGTTTTCCCGTTTCTTTGGTCGTGGGTGAAAGCGTATGTCATTCTGACCGGCGCCCGGAAACACCGAGACTTCTTTGCCAAAGTCTGCGCGGATACAATCGTCTATCGCAGACAGAATCCTGATATCGTGGTGAGTGCACTTCGCCATTTTTTAAAACATTTTTTAATCTTTTTAACTTTTATTCATCCCAAACAAGGCACATTGCCACGGTAACATAATGGGCTACTGTGGTTAGGAGCCAGATTTATAGGAGGCATCCTAAGTGGGGATTTGTGCAACAAGATGTTTGTCCACATTTAATTTTCTACATGCTTGTACAGTCGAGGTAACAGGGAGCAGAGAGGGAATTCGAATGACAAACGGCCCGAGGAAAGAAGCTCTCAGAGTAGAAAGTTTTCCGGCATCTGGGGACCTCTACAAATCATTGTAGAGGTCCCCAGATGCCGGAAAACTTTCTGTATAGACACACGTAGGGGTGGGATTTTGCTGCTAGTGTGGTTGATTCCATTATATACAAACTATTGCATGTTCTCTAAATGTGGAGTTACTATTATACCCGTGACCCGCTGGGTCACAACCACTACCACTATTTATTCTACTTTGTTCTCATTCGAAAATTCATAAATTACTGTTGCAAATCATTTTGAGTTATCGCAACAGCCGTTTACCATTGATTTCTCATTAGAAACTACCGTTGGTCTTTTTTGAAATTTGAATGACAATAAGCCCCCCTCAATATTGCAGTATCCTCCTCATCAATCCAGTGGAGGTCTGGTTGGTGCTCTCCAACCTATTATTATCATTATTTTTATTATATTGAAGTATTATCATTATTTTTTTAAAAATGATTCTTGTATAGAAGTAAAGAGACTTATTATGTTGACATTTAATTTACATACGCTTTTGCAGTGTGTATAGACACAGTATGTAAATTAGATTAGATAACAACGCCGAAAAAGAGAGTCACTCTTTCTCTAATATCTCATAAAGATTATTAATAACTATTACAGAGGTGTTGAATCAACATAGAGTGTGGGAGAGAGAAATACATAGATAGCTAAGAGAAATAAATGATCTGTTCAGTTAATTATAAATTACGGCAAATTAGAACAATTAAAACATTTATTTTTCAAATGTAATTCAACCCCAAAACTCAGGTGTATTTTAGTGTGCATTTGGGGCTATTAAAATATACTAGTAAAGATATGCCGCTTCCAGTCGCACATTTTTGCTAGCCTGGTAGGATGGTATACTGACGAATGAACATATACTACACTACCTCCCAAAGGAGAAAGTAATGCTTGTAATGATGGTATCATGATCACAGAACAGATACTATACTATTCACCAAAAGAGGTAGTAATGCCTGAGAGGATGGTTTAATGAAAAAAGGAACAGGCACTAAACTACACCCCTCCCCCAAATAAAAGGAGGATGTAATGCCTGGAAGTATTACATCATGAGAACAGAACAGATACTACACTACCTCCTAAAAAGGAGGAAGTGATGCTTGGGAAGATGGTATCATAACAACAGAACAGATACTACACTACCCCTTTAATTGAACACTGAAAGATAGTATCAGGTTGGAAAGAAAGTAATGTCGTTTTTGTCCAACACATTTATTTCATCTGAAACATTCACATTAGGGCATTTTTAATCTTTACAATAATTTCCCTCATTTTCTATGACTTCTGTCCAACGATCAACTAGCTTCTTGATGCCTTCTTCAAAAAAATTCTCTGATTTTTGAGAGAAAAACAATTTTAGGTAATTTTTGTGTTGGTCGTTATTTTAATAAATTTTATTGTTTAAGTGATGCTGCAACGGCCGGAAAAGATGGTAGTCGGATGGAGCAATGTCACGTGAATAAGGCGGATGAGGCAAAACTTCCAAATTGAAACTCATGACCTTCTCCTGAGTGAGTTTTGCTGTGTGAGGTTTCACGTTATCATACTGAAGCACTAAACCCTTCCTATTGAGTAATACTGGTCGTTTTTTTGATAGAGCAATTCTTAGATCATCCAGCTGCGAACAATATTTTACTGCTGTGATTGTTTGATTAGGCTCTAGTAACTCATAATGAATCAGTCCTCTCATATCCTACCATAAAGAGAGTATAACCTTTGGGTGTAGGCCTTGTTTCGGAACAGGCTGTAGACTTTGGTTTCGGTCTAACCATTGTCTTTTGCGTTGGATATTCTTGTAAAGAACCTATTTTTCATCTCGAGTCACAATTCTTTGCAAAAATGGTTCTCGATGATTCCTGGAAAGCAAAGATGTGCAAACAGTCAATCTTTGATTTCGTTGAGCGTCGGTCAAATCGTGGGGAACCAAAAGTCCAAGTTTTTAAACTTTTCCTAACTCGTGAAGGCATGAAATAATTGTGGTATGGGTTGTATTGAATTGTTGAGCTAATTCTCTGCTGGTTAACTTTGGATTGGCCTCCACAGCGTCTTTAATGGCGTCTTTATCAATTGATTTTGGCCTTCCCGAACGTCGCCGATCTGACAGGTTAAAGTCTCCAGAAGAAAATTTTGCAAACCACCCTTGACATTTTCGATCATTCAGAACATTTATCCCATAGACAGTTCCAATATTCCTTGTAGCTTCTGCAGCTGAGTTTCCTTTTTTGAATTTATAGAACATGCAATGTCTCAGATGCTCCTCACAAATATAATATTTTTGACGGCTGAGACCGTTAAACTTAATATTTTCCAACTAATTACTATATCTGAAAGGCAAAGCAAGATATTAAGACACCAATTTCCCAAAAATCTAGAACTGTGTACAACTTAGGAGGCTCCGAAGTGATGAAGTAAACAATACGACATTAATTTATTTCCAACCTGATACATTAGTCTGAAATATTGTAGTAAACTGAACTGAACATAAAAATAGTACAATAGTGCAACTAATAGAAATAATAGTATAGTTTCGTCTTCAGACAGATACCAAATCTCCATTAGTAATAGATAGGAAAAAAGTCATAGGGAAACAAACATTGATTAACTCACATTTAGTATAATAATAGATTTAATTAAAACCTTCAAAATAGTTGATCTAATTCGTAACTATGGTTGACAATTTTTACAAATGTTTCTCATCGCACTAGAAATTATGACAGATTTAAAAAGATACATCTATTAATAAACAGATTGTGTTCTTACTAATATGGTAATATATCTGCAGAATAAATTGCCTAATCAAATTAAGAACATATAAACTCATAAAACACATTCAGATTGAGTTGGATGCATTTAAAAATAATGGTAAAGAAATCGGAGGGCATTTTGGGGAGCTATCGGATGAAATATTAATCAACATTTTATCTGTATATCTAATCTATGAAGCTTTCTTGTCAGGGTTTCAAATCCCGATCAATATACCATTAAAGCTGACAAATCACATAGTTCGGCCAAGACGACTTTTAATATGAAACATTTTTAAATAATCGCCTAAAAATAAAATTCAGCATTAGAGATAACTCATTTTAAATTTAAGAATATAATAAGAATTGTCGACTTTAATTTTTTAAATGTGAAAAAAATATAAAACATTAAAAACTAAAACGATTTCACTACTTCCCGGGAAACGCCGGGTGTATAGTTAGTTTTTAAAAAAAATATAAACTTAGTGTCGCTGTCTTTCTGCATTTTTGTCTGTTTTCTTTCTATGCAGCAATGCAATTGAACACAAAACCCTATACTAAAATAAAATACAACTTTTCTCGAGGTTTTGTGAGGAATTTGAATGGTGACATTAATTTTGAATTAGGGCTTTTTAACAATGGTGTCGTGGAGTCTTCGTCGGCGCTGAACATCTACAAAGAACACGATTTACATGTTTGTATTTGATTTCTAACTTGAACATTGAAAATTATATTAATTTAATTATAAAAATAAAAGTAGTATATGAGGTCTCGCACTAGAGGCAGGAGTACATAGAGATCCTCATTCATTCATGGGAAATACCCGGGGTGCCTGCTAACACCCCCCCCCCCCACACATATATATATATATATATATATATATATATATATATATATATATATATATATATATATATATATATATATATATATACTAGTTGACCCAACCCGGTGTTCTCCGGGATGCATTGAAGTTATTCTGATTTTTTATCTATGCTAGTTTGCACATCTGTTAAACTTATACAGAAAAAGATATAAAACATCAGTTGTAAGGGAGACAACTGTTTTTATACTCCTTAATAAAAAAAATATAAGTTATTCTCCTTGTTGATTTTTATTTTTCGGTTATAATTGAAACATGTTTCTATATTACTAGTTGTCCGGGTGGGACTACATATAAATAAAAAAAAAACTGTAACAAAATACGTTATTATACTACCAATAACATATTACAACAATAACAAATGACATTTGGCTAGTCATAATCAAAGTTTGATATGTCAGCTTAAATGCTACTTAAGTTGAACTTTCAAAATCTCACAAGATAACGTTATATGTTAAAAGATGTTTTAATGGTGGAGTTGAGAAGATCGTTAAAGTTGAGATGCCGAAATAGCCATAACCAATAATAACGGGGACTATGTAGATAGTCGGTCTTTCTTAATTGGCCAGGGTTGACCAGGGTTGACCAGGGTTGATGTTCTTCAAGATATTTTCTTCGAGTAGATAATATATATATAGGATACGACTATGACTATTGTCTACTGCAATTCCATTGTTCGAAGTTGTTTCCAGCTGGAATATTCCTGTCGTATACATAAGCGTCATCACATGGACCTTACATTATGGCGTGCGTTTTAACAGAAATTCGAAGTCAAAACTAAAATCTAACTTCAAATATTTTCGATGGCACATCGTTAAACTAACCAATCTGTTTTCTACTGTAGGGGCTACACAGTTATCTCTTCAAATTATCTCTGTTTGAGAAAATGGAGTTTTCCGGACAGAGTTGTGCTTCTTGGTCAACGGAATCAAGGGGTCCTTTCGATATAAAGGGAATCCCTAAATTTCGTGACAATACAAGACCTTATGGCTACTCATGTCAGAGATTGAGACCCTGCTCCTTCACCCTTTTTTGCTCGCTGGTCGCTAGACTGAACGTACCTGCTGTGTTGGGCTTGACCTTTACAGACAAACACCCCATGGGGCTTCTGTAGGTTTTGCTTGGATGCTTCACACGATTTTCTTACGTTTTTTTTTTTTTACATGATTCACCCCAAACAAGGCAGGACGCCACTGTAAACGTAAGGGGCTACTGAGAAAAAGGAAAAGGGGAGAAGGATTGGTGGTTCAGCTTAAATTGGGATCTGAGCAGCGAGATGTCTGTTTACATTAGTTTTAAATTTCTGCATGTCAGTACTGTCGGGGAAACAGGGGGCAGGGAGGGAGTTATTATTATAACAATATGCACTCACTTGTATTTGGGGATTGCAAATTGTATTTACACTTCGCTTTGCATGTCTCTGTTATAGTTTGTTATTATTTGTTAACACAAACTATTCATAAGTTGATATTCTATTAATCAGGTCTTTTGTTGCCGACGCGTGCATACTTGTCAAATAACGCACGAAATATCTTTTGGCACCCACGTGTTAAGGGGAATCGTTTGCAATGAGGACATCCGAAGGCGCTACGGCATTTCATCGATTGAGGGAAAGATGGCGGCTCAGATGGTTTGGACATGTGCTGAGGGCCAACAACGACACCGTCGCGAAACTTGCTTTTGCATTAGTAGTCGTCGTGAAGCGACCGAGAAGAAGGCCGATGATGAGATGGGCAAACACCCTTAACAAAGATCTCTGTAAAAGCAGTCTTCACCCGGACCAATCCTGCGATCGTGTTAAGTGGAGACAAAAATCTATCATTGCGGATACCGCCGTTATTCGGGATTAACGCATGAGAAAAAGAAGAAGTTTGGATTCTCTCACCACACATGGCCTATCTTGATAGAATGAAAATATTCAATATTCACTATCCTCCACTACAATCATATGGGGTAACAGCTGGCACTTAGATCAAACCCTTAGCGCATTAAAACAAACTGATAATATTCAGTTTCAATTATGTTAAGTGTATTGATTTACTCCTCTCCAGGAGTTAGGCACAAGCCCAGTTTTTATCTTACTCCCACAAGTAAGATGTGACTCAAGGTCGGGTCGGGAAAGTGGGGTTTAAAAATTGCCTGGGCAGCCCCGTCGGCATTCCCCTGTAGGGGCGCCTCAGGCAGTAAACAATAAACTTACTCAAGAGGGGAGGCGAAGCCTGTGAGGGTGGACCTCCTAGAACTGCACGGGACAGACCCATAGACCGGCGTAAATCAAGCCCCGAAGGCCAAGACAATACCAGTTTATGGGGTGCAGTATCCATCGGAACAGACACTACACTTTGATCTTAGCCAAAAGGCCAAGAACAAATTATGTTAAGTGTAAAACATCCTTAAATTTGCTTCCTTAATCTTCAACGCTCATTTTGTGTGCGCATTTACTTGCTATTAGAAAAAATCAAAAAATCTTAATGTATTTACATGTAAATAAATAACACTAACAAAATATGAGTATATAAAAATAAAAATAAAAATAAAAATAAAAGAATTAAAAACTATTTTCATTAATTACCCGTGGAATTTCCACAGGTCCTTCTAGCATCTACGCGAGCGTTTCTCAACCTTTTACTCGTACGTAACCCTTAAAATAACAAAAGCAAAATTATATACCATATCTTCCTCATTTTATTTTCATTGTAGTCCACGTGTTCTTGAATGACTGGTTTGAGGAAAAAAATTATACTTTTTTGTATAATATTTCTAGTAATGCTAAATGCACTGTATACTGTTCGTTTATAATGCTTAACCAGGGAATTGTCCTTTACACAAAAAATTCTAAACATAAACATAAAAAAATAAGTAACCCATATCTTATACCTATCATATAAATATGAACAGAACAAAAAAAAGATGATTGCTGAATCAGTTTATTTATTTATACTTTACTGGCAATATTGAAAAGACATAGGATAAATGAAAGCAAAATGTCCTGTGAATCAATATATGGGCAAAGAAATGATTTCTTTCAGAGCCATTTGAACGGGCACTGACTAGTGAAGACCGTTCCACGCTGGTGCTGTACATACTTCGCTATATATATTCAAAATGATTGTGATATTTTTAAATAATATAATAGGTTGGTTATGATAGAGGTGTATATTACAATGACCAAAAATATATTGTGAATGTTTACCAATATTACGTATACTAGCGGAACCACGTGGAAATTCCACGGTGATTTCTACACCAATCTGTATAATTTACTGTTAATAATAATAATAATATTATTTTTGAAATAACAAATCTCGGGCCTTTTGAAATAATAAATACCTGTTACTATTAAGAGCGTATGGCTATTTATTTTATAAAAATAATTGTCATTGTCAGCTAAATATTTTTGAAATAAATAAACCAAATATGTCTCTTCTTTTTTTATTTATTTAAAATTGTAGAAATTTAATTCTTTTTAAAACAATAAGATTATCTGTCTTCTTACCGTAAACATATTCAACCGATAATTATTATCAGTTAAATATTTTTCAAATCAATAAAACGAATGTCATTTTTTTAAAAGTCATTTAGTTACAATTGTACTGGTTTAGTTGACGGGACGACAAAATTTGATTTGAGAACAATTCATTTTAAAATTGGGGGAAGTCGGCATCAGATTAATCACTAATTCATTTCATTGCTAATTATATTTTTAATATGTGTGAAGGGTGATAACGTACGTACGAACATGAAATGCTTTATCGTATTATATAGATTAAATAAAAAAAAATCCTAAAAAGTGCATTTGATTATCTTATTTATCCTTGCGGAACCCTTAGCTACCTTTTGCGGAAGCTTGGGGTCCCGGGGAAGCCTGGTTGAGAAACACTGCTGTACACATATTAACGCAGTCGCATCTAGAAAATATTATCTGCACTTAATTATAAAAGCATATTACTGTCAAGTATTATTCATTGGTATGTTCTGCGTGTTCACGGCACCCCGAAAGAAATGGCGTAGATACTCTTCAATGTCATCATTGTTTTGCCATGTCGACCTGATGAAATAGAGTAATGGTTTCCTACCTGCGGCTCGGCAAGAAAAATCTTCTGGTCTAGGCAGACAGTCTCACTCTTATCACCATTTCTGAACTTGGCAGCTGAGCCCAAGCTATTCAGTAAAACGACTTTGAACTTAACACACCTGATGTCTACACAGAGACAGGGACAAAAAAATCTATCCATCTTTTGTAATGTTATCCGAAAGTATTTAATAATAACTCGAACAGCCAACATACAAATGTAAAATGGTTTATTACTGTAAGTTCACAATGCAATAGGTAGTTACAAGTTAGGTAACTGGCTTGTAATGTATGCGGGGAACGGCCCGGTTGTGCTCGTACTACCTTTTGTACTCCTCGAGGTTAGCACCGTAGTCGTTTATATGCTACTTAGGATAGTTTCGCAATCATCCGGGATCTTCAGTTGTCTGTTCTTTGGGCGCATCTGTACGAAGACGACGCCATGTTGGTTTCCGAGAATAAACTCGATTTGCAACGGAAATGCAATCCTGGAACGACTGGTGTAGGCGGTACGCTTGAAACTGAACACAAGGAAGACTGAATACTTGACCACTGATAAAGATTATCATGAGAACATCCAGGTAGATGGTCAAGACCTTCTCAGGACGAGTGGTTTTACATATCTCGGTTCGACTATTGGTAGCAACTATAGTATCTTTAGCGAAATCACCACCGAAAGCGTGCTACCAGTGGGGTCCTCTGAGATCAATGGATCAGTGATCGACTAAAGTTCAAGATCTATCAGACAGTGGTAAAACCTGCTGCTTTGTATGGCTTCGAGTGCTGGCTGTCGACGAAGGAAGCAGAAAGAAAAACAAACTATCAATCATGAAGACGAAGATGTTGCGTTGAACTTCATTTTTATTAGTCTGTCATGCTTATGTTTGAAAAATAATTTTCATTGGTCTGTAACTTTCGAAATAGCATTTTCAGCGTTAAACGCGTTAACTGAATGGAAGCTACTTTAGAATTTCTGTTTTTGTAAATTATAAATTTAAATTAGATTTTTTCAATTTCCAATTCAACTTTTTTTAATGGAAAGTTAACCTTTTTCATTTGATGTTTTCCTTTTTTTCATCCGAGAGTAAAAAAAGTATAGAATAAATTCCATAATTTAAACGTTGAACCGTTCGTTTAAGAATAATGACTGACAAGAAAATTCCGCTAACCATCACTGGTGAGTTTGGTTCTTATTATGTGCTCATCTAATGCTAGCCTCATGCCAGATTGAGTTAATGCTTGGTTTAAATTCAATTTTTAAAAAATTAATTTGCAGCCGACCAAAGATATCTTACAGACAATGCTTGAGGCACAGAAGAATTGTGAGACCACAAACAGAGAGAAAGGTAGGGATATTCTTTTCTTTTGTCAATTCTAAGATCTGAGGCAAATAAATAGAGATTCTTGAGTGTAAAAATACTTCGTCCCATTTATATAGGTTTTTAATTGCTGCTGATAGTGCTGCCCTGATGTCACCTGATTAGTCGGCGAAAAAAGAAGATGCGAAGAGACGAAATTGTGTAAATCTCTGCCACATGCGCCGAATATGTCGAAAGGTTAACTTCTCGTTTTGTTACATTACAAAAAAATGTGGAGTTGTAATCTGAGCACGACACTCCCATGAAAAAAAGTTGGAAATCATGCAGAATCGGGATAGTATCAGTTTATGCTTGCATTGGTATTTCATCATTCGTATTTATTTATTTATTTATTTATTAGTATTTATTTTGCATTTTTGTTAATTTCCAACAAATTGCATATTGATACGAAGAGTTTTTATAAGAAATTGTTGGGAAGAATGATGCTGACATTTGTCCCATAATGCCAAAGTCACAAAAATATTAATTGACAGAACTGTAATGTAGAAGATTCGCTACTCTACGGTAAAACGTGCCAACTATTTTCTCGAAGAACTATCCAGGAATATATAGATAAGGAAGGATCGCTCGCTATGATCAGAAGAGGATAATGGCTGCCCAAGATGAAGGCCTGATAACAAAAGTTTTAAAGAAGTCTCAGCAACGACAGCAAGTGCAGGTTCTGCCACACAGAAGTAGAGAGTGGAAGCCACCTGACATCCAGTTGTAAGATTCTGCCGGTGGACGGCTACTATACAATGCGACACAATGGAGTGTGTAAATATCTCCACTGAACCATCTGTAAAAAATTGAATATCCAGTGTAGCATCAAGTACTGGGAACATATACCAAAAAGAACAGTTGGAAATATGTCATACACCATCCACTATAACTATGCAATCCCTACAGCTACATCCCTAGTAAACGGAGCTATTACACCTGACATAGTGATATGGGACAAGAGGAAGAAAGTAGCAACCCTAGTTGAAGTCAGTGTCCCTAATGATGTTTGCTTAAACAGAGCTGAGAGGGAGAAGATAACTAAATATCAAGGTCTTATGTACGACATGAATAGAAACTGGAATCTTAGGAAGATCGCCATCGTTCCAGTAATCATAGGAGCAACCGGGCTCATGAAAAAGAATTTAAAAAACTACCTGGCGAATATACCCGGTGAACCTAGTGCAAGAAATATACAAACAATTACGCTTAAAGGGACGGTTAGAATCTTAAAAAAGATCTCTCAGTTGGAGTTTTTGAAATAGCAGGTGAATATCTGGCATACGGTAGGATGCCCCTTCCCCAACAAAAACAAAAATATATGAAAATTGAAAAAATAAAATAAAGAAACAGGCATGCGCACGCACACAGAGAGATATATATGAATTCCGGGGAGGCAAGACACACATGCAGTTTATCACTTCAGAATCAGTCAACGCGCATGCGTCCAATGAGCAATGCGATGAACAGTGTGAGGGAGAGAGAGAGAGAGACAGACAGAGAAACAACGTTCAAATAAAGGGCTACCCAGTGTTGAATGGCTAACAAAAGAGGTTCAATAACATTAGAATATAAGGAGGACATTTTCTGTCACGATGTCAGGATTTCCGTCTGTCCATGTAAGATAATAATTTTTATAAACGTAAGAAATACATTTGGGCATATCTTAACCACTATATAATAACTAAATTTGCGCCGAGACTGGGAACCGAAACAGGAAACTTAAGGTCTCCAGTCTCCCTATCAAATGAGCTGTCGATCAGAGACGTTAAGAAGGCTTACAAATTAATATATTTATTGATTTTGCTTAGTGAAACATTGAGAACGAGGCTTTACCCCCTCTCTTTCTGTTGAACAACTACACACATACGGCGTTTTATGGTTTTTACTTATATTGAACATGAACCAGTTTCCGTGAACTTCGCGTCGGCAGCGTTTAAAAAGTTAAAAAAAATGTCAAAGCCCTCTCCCCCCCCATTTTAAAAAATTTCAAACTATTACTAAAAAAAAGCATTAGTATATTGACAGTTCGAAATCGCAAACAACAATAAAGACTACCCCCCCCCCCATACGTAAAAAGACCACCAAAAACATAAACAAATCATCTTCAGTTTAAAAAAAACCTAAAACCTACTTTTTAACAAGTAGACTGAATACAAAAAACAAACAAACTAAAAACAAAAAATGTATTTATTAACAATGATTTCGCAATGTTCGTATTTCTTTTTTTTGTTATTTGCTATCTTTCTTGAAAATAAAACTGAAAAAATATCGACTGCAAACATTCGCCTCGGCATCTCTCGAGTGTTTACGTAGCATACCCGAACGCTGCCGACGCGAAGTTCACGAAAACTGGTTCATGTTCGATAGAAGTACATTTTAAAATGACACGTAGTAATAAATAAATAAAATAACACAAATAATGACACAAATAAATAAAAAAAAAACATTAGAAACACAATATAGTCACCATCTTTATAAACATTCAGAAAGAGGCTGGCTAAGAACGAATAATTAGTCAAGTTCATAATTTTTTAGCTTAAAAAAGTAAAAATAAACCATTTCACTCCAAATAATTTACGTGACTGAGATATAAATTAACCTATGAATATTGCCCTAGTCGAGAAAGATTTCTCCTCTTTTGACCTAGGACAGGACTGATACTTTGATCCCATTCTGAAGGCCAGGAATTCCAATAATTGTAAGGTATTATTGGAGCCCTGCACCTTATGTAACCCCCCCCCCCCCTCTCAAGAAAATGAGATTCCATATTTTTTAGTCGATTAAATGCATGTAAGCAGCCTGAAAAAGTTAGCCGTCAAAAGAAAGAAAAAAAAACAAAAACATTATGAACTTTTAGATTTGGGATCATTTTCGTATATAAATTTAACGTAAAATAATCACCAACTTTTGGACCAGACAGCGTTTTACAGGACATGTACAATTTTTTTTTTAAATCTTGGCGATTTTCTTAATTTCTTAGAGATCAATTTTGTGTTTATTCAGTGGAAACTAATTCTTTTTGCTGCTAAAAATATATTAAAACATGTTATAAATATAATAATTACTTATTTTTTTTAGTGTTTTAGTATGAACTCATATCATGAATGAATAGTGGCAATGTTTCTATGTCCCACCTTCAACGTTCCGCCGGAACATATGTCCTCCTCCACCAAATGGCACGCTTTGGCCCATCTATTCAATTTTCAGGCTCCCGCATAGCAAACTCATCCCCCACATAAATGTGCAATCTTCTACGGTTCATGCATTTTTATTTTTCATAGGTCAAACCTGAATCAATGAGCGGGTATGTATTTATCTCCCTAATTTTTTTTTATGTCTTTAAAACACTACCTGGTCTGGAAGTGGGTGATCATTATAACCCGGTAACCCGGAAGTGGGTGATTATTTTATGCTAAATTTATATGCGAAAGTAATCCCGAATTTAAAGTCTAAGATATTGTTTTTTGTTTTTTTTTAGTACTAATTTTCCAGGCCTAAAAATGTAGAATGAGCCAAGTCTGACACAAAGACTCCCCCTACTGAGCTAGAAAACTTCATACACCTGCCAGTATTCTATATCTCAGCAAAGTCACCATTTACTCAAGCATGGAGTATTGTTACCACATCTAGGCTGGTGCATGAACCACTATATATATAATGGCCACTTTCTCTGTGGTTGTGTGTGTCTGTCTGCCTCTCCGTCAGTCAGAATCTTTTTCAACAAATATCTTAACTTCATTTAAAAATGAAAAACATTGCTTTAATAGTAAATAATCCCCCTCCCCCAATAAATAAAACGTACGCCATGACCGGAAATCAAAACAGAAATCTTAAGGTGTTCAGTCTGACTTTCTACCAATTGAGCTATTTGCACTTTCTTATAAATGCATCTTATAACATTCCCTTAACAAAATAATTACAGCCTTTGGCATGACGTCATAGATTAATGATTTACGTCATGTTTCAAAACATAAACTCACACATCAGCGATGATAAAAATAAATAGATGGGTAAAAATTATCAATAGCGTTGGAAATTATATTAATAGTCCCAAACAATTTATTCAGCTTTAGCTATGTACTGTATTGTAACATGCAGAAGCTCACAACTCGGGGCTTTGGCGTCTGAAGACATCTGCTCTTTTATCTGGTTGGCGCGTAGCATGATACAAAAAGGAAGTATTTAAACAGTTAACCCCGACTTCTACCATTACTAACCAGCAGAGTGTTACCACACGTTACCAAGGGAAGAGTCTATCAGGTGTACGCAGTGTGGTGATGTATGGAAGTGAAACCTGGCCAGTGAAGGTTGAGAACATGCATTGCATGGAGAGAAATGATATGAGAATGATACGATGGATGTGTAATGTGAGTCTTAAAGACAGGCTAGATCCCAAAGGGAAGATTAAATCTGGACAGTATAGGGAGATGTGTTAAGAACAAGAGACTTCGATGGTATGGTCACGTTGAAAGAATGGATGAGAGTTCTTGGATTAGTTGATTTAGAAAAGTTAAGGTAGAAGGGGCAGTTCACAGGAGACGAGCAAAGAAAACATGGAATTTATAAGGATGGACTTGAGAGAAAAAAGTATAAATAAAGACCTGGCCAGAGATAGGTTAGTTTGGACGTCAATTTTTAAAAGCTCCCTAACACATACAAACATGTAAGATAGACGTTAAACCGAATATGACGATTCGAATCATAAAAAAGAATAGCTCCTAGTACACCATTTTATTAATATTATTATTTGTAAAGCATACACGTTCTTGGAGTTCCATCCGTGCTAATCGTCTGAGGCGCCGTTACCGGGGAATGCCGGGGGTTGTTGGTTAGTGTGAGAGGTGTTATTTAGGGTGTCGTTTGATACAGACAGTTGGAGATTGAGAGAGCCATAGGGTAAGGGGAGAATTTGTATGCTGGTGTCTGTTTGCATAATGGTGTTTTCAGGGAATTGCTTAACAGTACAAGCATAGACGACGTTACTTTGTATGCATTTGCTATTTAACGGGCATTCTCTAGATTTATGGCAATTGCATACAAAGTAACGTCATCTATGCTTGTACTCCCTGTATCAAACGACACCCTAAATAACACCTCTCACACTAATTTCATTACCCATTCTGACACCCCTCCCCAAGCCAACACACCCCTCTCTAACATTAGACTAATTTTTAAATTCTATAATTTGTTAAGTTTTAATTCTTAATTCTTAACTTTTCCAACCTTACAAATAACGATCTCAATAACATAACGTATCCTAATAACTATATTAACCCATAGCACTTAATGTAAATGGAGATCTAATATTATTCTCCTCCACTCCACGAATCCTTAACCGCTTTTACTTTAACATTATAATTCCTATTGCTTTTTTTCATTTATTTGCCAACCCTCGCACACACTCATCCATTGCTTTTTTAAATTTTTTATCTCCCTTGTATTCAGTCCATCGACAATATTTTTCTCATAGATTCATTTTCTCTCACTTTTAAACTACGCCCCTTGGTTACTCCTAAAATGGTCTATTTGCCCCCCCTTACAATCTATTTATAATTTCAACGCACT
Organism: Sepiola atlantica; assembly: GCA_963556195.1. Classification (NCBI taxonomy): domain Eukaryota; kingdom Metazoa; phylum Mollusca; class Cephalopoda; order Sepiida; family Sepiolidae; genus Sepiola; species Sepiola atlantica. The sequence continues at coordinate 157,183,227 of OY744522.1, read as the reverse complement.
AGTGCTTCACTTAAGTTTACAAAATTCAACCCAACCCTACCCCATAATACTTGTACTAGAAATCAATTGTTGCAAGCAGACTAACGCTGTTCCCAATCCTAATTTCAGTTATACATTAAAGTTTCTTATTTAGTCAGGCATTTAATATTTAACTAATTGGGGATTCTTTAAAGTCTTTATACATCTAACTCTGAAACACTAGTTTTTTTCCGAATTATCACATATTTAACACGTAAATTCCAGATTCCCATTCACTTGAACCCTAATTTCCCAACTGAAACCCTTTTAAACTTTCGAAATTATATATAAGTTCGTTCAAAATCCGTTTTAATTACGGGACCCCCACTTTCAGAAATATTCACTCAATGACCTGAATTTCACTTCTGCTTTTAGCTTATAATAGCCCCACCCCAACTCGCATCGGTTTTATTGCTTACTAGCAATAAACAGTAACCAAACAATCCTTTCCCCTCTCCCTTCACAGCATCAGCCATAGCTCATTCAACTAACCCTATCACCCACTTTCCTTTATGTTTCATCTTTATCTCTCCCCCTTCCTCATTTGGCCTTGTTTTCAACTAAAAGATTTCGCTTTTCTTAGAATCTCCCACTGCCTGCGTTTAATGTACACAGTTCAACTTCGGTCTACGGAAGTATTTTAAAATGGCCCGAATTCTCAAAATTACTTCCGAATAAGTGCGTTCCACCTACAATTGAACTAAACATCTCTCTATTGGATTTACTTCACTTTTGAACTTTTTCTATGCTGCCTTCACGAAAACCCTTCTTTTCCATCTGTAAATCTCCTTTCACTGGACACTTCATCAACGGACATTTACAAACTGGACAGACCCCATATCTTTTTTGCGCGCACTTTCTTACTCTCCATTACTTAATATTTCTTCAAATTTTGAATTTTGGCTTTTCCACTGCCAACTTATCTATTTATGTAATTCCTCTGATGATAAGATTTTTATCTTTGAAAAGCCTTGGCTTAAGGAAAGAATAATACACATATTTTTATTTTTACCGAGTACACCTTGCATTGAACAATCGAAGTTTAAATAAATTTGTCATTCGTACATGTTTATCCCTCTTCTCTCATCTATCTTTATAATTGCTCTATCTCGTATATTGAGCTTAAACCATTTCACTATAGGTTCTATCTACTAAAAGTATACCTTTAGTTTAATATTTAATATATATATATATATATATATATATATATATATATATATATATATATATATATATATATATATATATATAATTCAATGTTTGTGTGTGTGCGTGTGTTATAGAAATCGATATTTTAATAGTTAGAATATTTACATTTCAATAAGGGTTAAAGTTTTCACAGTGTTTAAAAGACCATGAAAGTTTTTCGATTCCAACCGGAATCACTAGGGGCAATTATCGGTTAGGTTCATAAAATAGCTAAAATATATTAGAACGTAAAAATGGTAATTTATTTTAAAATAAATTTCTTCATTTTGTAAAGCAAAAATACAAATCTCAGTGAAGAATGTATTTAAAAGAGTTTAAACATTTAAATAATTATTTTTATTGGTATTTGTAAGATTTAAAGTAATTAAATAAAAATGAATTTGTTTCAACCATTTGCCATTTTGAATCTGTCTGTAAAAAACGCAGCGTCAACAAGTAGTTTTTTGAGAAAACATCTCCGCGCTAATAGTGTTTTTATTACTTGACCTCATATTGCAAATGTTATTTCTAACTTTTCTTTCAATGAAAACATTGTAAACATGGCTGCGTTCGAAATGACTTCTGTCTGGCAATATAGCCTCACACGAGTTACGCCTGATGAATACCGCTAGGAACAAATGAAAAAAAAAATCATCATCATCATCATCATCATCATCATCATCATCATCATCATCATCATCATCATCATCGGTTTAACGTCTCCATTTCATGCTGGCATGTGGTGGACGGCTTTTAGAAATTAACTTCTGACCTAACCGTTTGACCAGGTCTTTAGTTATCCATCCTTCTCTCAAATCCACCCATTTCACTTCCTCCCATGTTTTCCTTGATGTATTTTCCCTGCCAACTGACGCTGCTTTTTTAACTGTTCTACATTTACTAACTCGAGCACTTTCACCCATTCTTTCAATGTTACCAAACCAACGAAGTCTCCTGCTTTGTACGGATATCCATATCCCGTCAAGGCTTATTACAGTAACTAATAAAATTGGCGAGAAGGAAGTACAGTCCTGCATATCCTTCACCGAATGAGTAACCACCAACAAATGCGTAATCTTCAACGAACCGGTAGTCTTCACCAAACGCGTAGATTTTCAAATGTCCTATGTAAAATAGGCCTCTACAAGTGTGTACTATATTTTTGTGGTTTCTCTGCCTCCTGGATGTAAAGCTCTCTGCCCGACAATGCAATTCAAAAAAGCTCTATATCAAGATCAAACGCAAGTTTTCTCAAGTAAAATTGTACGATTAATCTAATAGTAATATTAATTTTACATTAGAACTTTTTTACAATGTTTTACTGTGAGGTCTACATTAACACAGGACCTCCATGATTGAAAATTATAGAAATGAAAAATAACAATAAAATGGTAATATGCAAGAGTCCGATGATGAGAGCAAGAGTACAACGCAGGATGCCTGCTAATAATGCATATATAGGTTTGACTCCAACCACCATCTCTCGTAGGCTTACCTGCCACAATGCACAATTCGCCAACGTTTACTACAACATGATATATAGCTACAGAAAATTTCGTTAATATGTTCATTGAAAATGTTACATCTTGTTTGTGATCGGCATGTTGGTTTCCAGTCGCGGCTAGAAAAAGTGTCTAAAAGAAAAAGACCACTTTCTTGATCTATCGATCTCTACAAACCAACATTGTGACATCTGACCGTCTCAGTCAATAAAAACGCAACAAAACCATTACTGCATCTAATTCTTGAAAGTTTAATTATTAGACTAATTGCGTGGATTTTCATTTTACAGTGGTTTTTATAGTTAACTAATGTTTACTCGAATTACTACTAACCAACCAGAATCGTTGGTTTTATTACCCCTCACCACCTATTTATTTCTATCAGCCAATAGATATAACTTGTTTTGTTTGAAAGTGATTCTGGCACTTCTCAGATGACTAAGAAAAATTATCTGTAGCACTTTTCCTGTTAACTATCGCCATCTTAGATTCATGTTAGAATTATAATGTTTTCTCTATGCAGGTCTTTGATTTTTATTTATTTCTTTTTAGCTTCATAGATTTAACGAACCAGTGAAAATTTCACGGTGTGATTAGAAATAACTGCTGCCACATCTCTGGACATGCCGCTCAGAGCATTATTTATTGCCTTGACAGAACACAAAATCAATTTCGCAATCTAGTGGAGTGGGGGTTGTCTTCTCTTCCCGGCAGCCAGTTTTTTTACAGAAGAAACGGTGCTCATCTTTCTCTACTCTATCGGTATTTCCATGTTATCTGCTCGACTGAGATTAAACTTTTGGTCCCCTTGTAAAGAATTCGCAGCAAGAACAGCTTTGCCTTCTCACTCTTTGAGAAGGGGTTAGTTTATTTCTAATCGTCTGAGGTGCCGACGGGGCTTCCCAGGCATTTTTGTTGTAAGCCAGAGTGATCTTCCTCTAGGGTGCTGATTTTCAATCCCACTTTCCGACCTTGTGTCACATCTTACCGCTGTGGGAGGGATGTAAAAAAAAAAAAAATGATGATGATGATGATGATGATGATACGACCAGTGTTTGGTACGAGAGTATTTTTATTTGAAAGTCATGAAAAAATAGTGTCGGCTAAGTTTCATAGTACACGTGAAACGCCGAACTAGAACATACGTAGGAAAATATATTTCAATTTTGTTAAGAAAACATTCCAGTTTAAAAAAAAATAGTTTGACGTTATTATTTTTTTAGATTGTTTGCTACTTGGCCTTTTGGCTAAGATCAAAGTGTAGTATCTCTTCCGATGGATACTGCACCCCATAGACTGGTATTGTCTTAGCCTTCGGTACTTGATTTACGCCGGTCTATGGGTCTGTCCTGTGCAGTTCTAGGAGGTCCATCCTCCCAGGCTTCGCCTCCCCTCTTTGAGGAGGAGTAAGTTTATTGCTTACTGCCTGAGGCGCCCCTACCAGGGAATGCCGACGGGGCTGCCCAGACAATTTTTAAACCCCACTTTGCCGACCCGACCTTGGGTCACATCTTACTTGTGGGAGTAAGATAAAAACTGGCCTTGTGCCTAACTCCTGAAGAGGAGTAAATCAATACTTTACATTATAACTAGCAGGGGTACTCGGCGTTGCCCGGGGCTCTCTCTTCCTGGATCGCCCCTCTCCACCAAAACGAGGGGCCCAGACGAAGTGAAAACGATGAAATTGTGTAAACCCCCACCCAAGAAGTTCTGTGTCGGTTCGGCACGAAGAAATCTATGTTTTTTTTTTTAAAAATATTATTGTTAATTGTTAATAATTAAAAAAAATTGAACTTTTTTTTATTATTTGTAAAAAAGAGCGGTAATACCGGTCGACATTTCAGATTTCAGATCTGGCGGCCATAACGGAGTAGACATTTTCTATTTCACCCTATTCAGAATGAGTACCAAAACGATTAAACTCATTCTTAACACAAGAGGTAAGATGTTGAATTTACATCAGGGAAAAGATGAAAAACTTGTCTCATGTAATGTCGGTACTAGTTTTAAGCTAATTGACTGTTCGGCGACAGCTCGACCATTTCCGTAAATCACAGACATTCGGGTCGATATGGGTCCCCTATTTCTTTCGAAATGAGAATTTAAATTCTTAAAATTCACTTACGAATTTATATTATTCGGACTAATATTCTCATCTTACTATATAGTACTCCAGAAAAATATTCGACTCTGAGTCAGTTTGGTTCAGTTCAAATTCTGTAGAAGCACCTAATTTTTTTCCACTTCGAGAATTTCGTCGAATACGTACTGGATACGTCATTACTATGGTTAATTTGTTAATAATGTGAATTTGTAATATATTTAAATTAACCAATTTTGTTTTGTTATGGATGAAGATACTTGTGTTTATTATAAATTCTTAGGAGATCCTCATGCAAGTTTAAAGTTATTTCTTTTCGACAGTTTAAATGCTTCTAAATTCCTTTCAGATTTCTAAGGGTCACGAAGTTATTCATCCATAGTTTTTGTAAGCAGCTAAAAATATTTTATTAAAATATTTTTGTAAGTGTAAAACAACAAACATTTTATTTATTTCTTCGTTAAAAATAAATATTCCTTTCATTCAATTTGACGAAATATACTTGATTTTTTTCCTTTATTTTATTTGATTTTTGGCTTACTTATTATTTTAATACTTCTTTGCGTTTGAAGTAGTTTGAAAAGAGATTTAATATTTTTCACTTTCCTTTATAAATTTACGTGTTACGTATCCTTAGTTTCGTTTCCATTGTTTATAAAGATGGCAACTATATTTTTCGGCCTACAAGACTTCCAAAATTTTCAATCTTTTACTACATGAAGGTTTGCTAAGAATCAAAATTCTTAGCAAACCCTAATGCCAGTTTAAAGTTATCTCTCTTCAACAGTTTAAATGCTTCTAAATTCCTTTCAGATTTCTAGGGATCACGAAGTAATTCATCCAATTTTTTGAACTATTACATTAAAAAAAAAAAGGACTGACTTGTTTCCGAAGAAACCAAAATGCAAAACTGATCCCCCAATCTGCATTCTAAAATAATTGCTGTTTTTTCTTTCCGCAAAAGAAGAGTATTACAATACATACATTTATTTAAATGTATTTTTCGTTTTACCACTCGGACTTAGAGTTAGTAGTAAAAAGGGTGCGCGGTAGCACTTTTTGTCGCTGCCACATACCGTCACTAGACTCCACTGGCCGCCAGGATTTGTCTCACGTGACTCACATGAACCAAACAATTGCAATCATTTCAAAATAGAGAATCGTCTTCATTATTAAAAATAAGCATAGAATTGACATTTTATCCCCCCCTCCCATAAATACAATATTTTTCTTTTCCGTTTATTTTTATTTTGTTACTTTTCAAAATATAATTAACGCTGATTTTTTTACTTTCATCGAAAAGTAAAAAATAAACGTTAATAAATAATTCACTAGATAGAAAAAAAATCTCCCCCCAAAATGAACACTAGGTTTTTACTTCGTACTCGATATAAAAATTCTGTTTTCTATATGTTTTTTAGGTATATTGAAGTATAACATAAAGATAATAGACTTAATAAAATGTTTTTAGGTATATTGAAGTATAACATAAAGATAATAGACTTAATAAAATGTTTTTAGGTTTATTGAAGTATAACATAAAGATAATAGACTTAATAAAATGTTTTTAGGTATATTGAAGTATAACATAAAGATAATAGACTTAATAAAATGTTTTTTTAGGTATATTGAAGTATAACATAAAGATAATAGACTTAATAAAATGTTTTTAGGTATATTGAAGTATAACATAAAGATAATAGACTTAATAAAATGTTTTTAGGTATATTGAAGTATAACATAAAGATAATAGACTTAATAAAATGTTTTTAGGTATATTGAAGTATAACATAAAGATAATAGACTTAATAAAATGTTTTTAGGTTTATTGAAGTATAACATAAAGATAATAGACTTAATAAAATGTTTTTAGGTATATTGAAGTATAACATAAAGATAATAGACTTAATAAAATGTTTTTTTAGGTATATTGAAGTATAACATAAAGATAATAGACTTAATAAAATGTTTTTAGGTATATTGAAGTATAACATAAAGATAATAGACTTAATAAAATGTTTTTAGGTATATTGAAGTATAACATAAAGATAATAGACTTAATAAAATGTTTTTAGGTTTATTGAAGTATAACATAAAGATAATAGACTTAATAAAATGTTTTTAGGTATATTGAAGTATAACATAAAGATAATAGACTTAATAAAATGTTTTTTTAGGTATATTGAAGTATAACATAAAGATAATAGACTTAATAAAATGTTTTTAGGTTTATTGAAGTATAACATAAAGATAATAGACTTAATAAAATGTTTTTAGGTATATTGAAGTATAACATAAAGATAATAGACTTAATAAAATGTTTTTGGTTTATTGAAGTATAACATAAAGATAATAGACTTAATAAAATGTTTTTAGGTTTATTGAAGTATAACATAAAGATAATAGACTAAATAAAATGTTTTTAGGTATATTGAAGTATAACATAAAATAGACTTAGTAAAATGTTTTTAGGTATATTGAAGTATAACATAAAGATAATAGACTTAATAAAATGTTTTTGGTTTATTGAAGTATAACATAAAGATAATAGACTTAATAAAATGTTTTTAGGTTTATTGAAGTATAACATAAAGATAATAGACTTAATAAAATGTTTTTAGGTTTATTGAAGTATAACATAAAGATAATAGACTTAATAAAATGTTTTTAGGTATATTGAAGTATAACATAAAGATAATAGACTTAATAAAATGTTTTTAGGTATATTGAAGTATAACATAAAGATAATAGACTTAATAAAATGTTTTTAGGTATATTGAAGTATAACATAAAGATAATAGACTTAATAAAATGTTTTTAGGTATATTGAAGTATAACATAAAGATAATAGACTTAATAAAATGTTTTTAGGTATATTGAAGTATAACATAAAGATAATAGACTTAATAAAATGTTTTTAGGTATATTGAAGTATAACATAAAGATAATAGACTTAATAAAATGTTTTTAGGTATATTGAAGTATAACATAAAGATAATAGACTTAATAAAATGTTTTTAGGTTTATTGAAGTATAACATAAAGATAATAGACTTAATAAAATGTTTTTAGGTTTATTGAAGTATAACATAAAGATAATAGACTTAATAAAATGTTTTTAGGTTTATTGAAGTATAACATAAAGATAATAGACTTAATAAAATGTTTTTAGGTATATTGAAGTATAACATAAAGATAATAGACTTAATAAAATGTTTTTAGGTTTATTGAAGTATAACATAAAGATAATAGACTTAATAAAATGTTTTTAGGTTTATTGAAGTATAACATAAAGATAATAGACTTAATAAAATGTTTTTAGGTATATTGAAGTATAACATAAAGATAATAGACTTAATAAAATGTTTTAAGGTTTATTGAAGTATAACATAAAGATAATAGACTTAATAAAATGTTTTTAGGTATATTGAAGTATAACATAAAGATAATAGACTTAATAAAATGTTTTTAGGTATATTGAAGTATAACATAAAGATAATAGACTTAATAAAATGTTTTTAGGTATATTGAAGTATAACATAAAGATAATAGACTTAATAAAATGTTTTTAGGTTTATTGAAGTATAACATAAAGATAATAGACTTAATAAAATGTTTTTAGGTATATTGAAGTATAACATAAAGATAATAGACTTAATAAAATGTTTTTAGGTATATTTAAGTATAACATAAAGATAATAGACTTAATAAAATGTTTTTAGGTTTATTGAAGTATAACATAAAGATAATAGACTTAATAAAATGTTTTTAGGTTTATTGAAGTATAACATAAAGATAATAGACTTAATAAAATGTTTTTAGGTTTATTGAAGTATAACAAAGATAATAGACTTAATAAAATGTTTTTAGGTTTATTGAAGTATAACATAAAGATAATAGACTTAATAAAATGTTTTTAGGTTTATTGAAGTATAACATAAAGATAATAGGCTTAATAAAATGTTTTTTAGGTTTATTGAAGTATAACATAAAGATAATAGACTTAATAAAATGTTTTTAGGTTTATTGAAGTATAACATAAAGATAATAGGCTTAATAAAATGTTTTTAGGTTTATTGAAGTATAACATAAAGATAATAGACTTAATAAAATGTTTTTTAGGTATATTGAAGTATAACATAAAGATAATAGACTTAATAAAATATCGAAAAGTAAAAAAAAATCAACGTTATATCTATTTTAAAAACTAACAAAATAAAGCTTTGGCCTACAAAAAATGCCTGGGCAGCCCTGTCGGTATTTCCCGGTAGGGGCGCCTCGGGCGATTAGCAATAAACTAACCCCTTTTCAAAGGGTGAGAAGGCAAAGCCTGGGAGGGTGGACCTCCTAGAACTGCACAGGACAATACCTCAGACAGGCGGAATCAAGGCCCGAAGGCTAAGACAGTACCGGTCTTCAGAGTGTAACATCCATCGGAACAAATACTGCACTGATCTTAGTAAAAAAGTCAAGGTTTATGGAAGGGCCAATAGATCAATGTTAAACAATTTGTAACAAATAATTAACTGTAAGGTCGTTATACATCATGTGACATTTTGGAAATGAAAATAATTAGTTGTTGTAATGAGTGAAACAATCAAAGTATAATCCAGTCGAATAAATTATTCTTTTCTGTCTACTTATACTAGCTAAAATATACGACCGTAGGGAGGACTTTTAAATTAACTCACTTAAACAATTTACTGAACCCGCTCGGTTGACTGTGGAACTCTTCAGTCACAGGAGGTGAGACGCGGCAGCCTAGCAAAAATATACGACCGTAAGGAGGATATTTTAGCTGGTCTACTTATAATATAACGGAGACTTTATCTGTCTGTCAGCGGAAATTTTTCTAAACGGAAGAAACTTATTTTACATAAATAAATAAACAACAAAGAAACCTGGCGCCGACACTGGGAACCGAAATCAAGAACTTGAGGCTTGCAGACTTAGTCGTTAGTGACTGAGCTAACTCATTGAACTTAATAAGGTCGTTCACATTTACTCACTTAAACGATTCACTAAACCCGCTCGGTTGATCGTGAAACTCTTCAGTTACAACAGGAAGACACGTGGCAAGCTAGTTAAAATATACGACCGTAGAGAGGATATTTTGGCTGGTCACTCTCTATATAAAGCAAAGTTGTCTGTATGTCTGTATGCATGACACGGCACCACAATTAAGCAGTTGATCTAAGAGTCGAATTAAACACAGATTTGGAATCAGCCGCCCCGATCCGACGTCCTTATCGATGTCAAAACGTTTTGTACGTTTATTAAAACTTGAAAATTAAAAGTACGTAAAAATAACATTAGAAACAAAGGTTCCGTCATTTTTAACGTTCCCATTCCAGTTTACTAGTTCTATTATTAACCGATCGAACCACATACTTATAACTGAACCTTTTTACTGTCAGTAAGAAAAAAATAAATAAACAAAACATATTAAAAAAAAGATTTGTTTTTGTCAAATCATCGTACGTATATGAGCATTATTTTTAAAATATAAGTAGAGCTTTTATTTATGTTTATTTATTTATTTTAGATAATCGAAATATTTTAGATTCATGCGGAGAAGTAAAGCAGATGTTTGATTTTGTATTCTGACACCGAACTCATAATCAGTACATTGAAAAGACAACCACTTTTCGTTTTATCTGTAGCCATGTGGATAAGCGTTCACCTTCAATTCCAATATTCTACGCCATTTTTCCGGGTTCGAAGCTCACGCTAGTAAATTGTTGGTGTTGGTGTAGATTAGGATCCAAGCTAAAATCGACTTGGCGTCGTTAGGGTTAGAGTTAGGGTTAGGGTTAGGATCATGGTAAGCGTAAGGGTTAGGGTTAGTGTTAGGGTTAGGATCATGGTAAGCGTAAGGGTTAAGGTTAGAGTTAGGGTTAGGGTTAGGATCATGGTAAGCGTAAGGGTTAGGGTTAGAGTTAGGGTTAGGGTTAGGATCATGGTAAGCGTAAGGGTTAGGGTTAGTGTTAGGGTTAGGATCATGGTAAGCGTAAGGGTTAGGGTTAGGGTTATATCTTAGTCGATATCGATCACTATCATAAACCTAAATAATGCATTTTTTTAATTGCGAATTAAAGTTTTAAAAAATTCATTTGAACTGACGTGCAGACGAAGAAGGTTCGAGAAACCCGGCGTTGACAGCTACTTCAGCTATTATTATTAATAAGTTAATGAAAAAAAAAAAAAAAAAGAAATGATAACACCGTGTAATTTGCACGAGTCCAACTAGTAAGAATAATTGCCACCCTTCTTTTTCTTCTTGTATTTACAGTGTTGAGTGACAAGCAAATAATAGCCCAATCAACAATGTTCCTTCTGGCTGCCTACGAAAACACGGCCAATACGTTGGCCTTCCTGTCTTATAATTTGGCTTTGCATCAAGACGCACAAGACAAAGTGTATGAAGAGATTCGAACGGTTATAGGAAAGGTAAGTTCTTATCTACCTATAAAATGTGTATTTATTTGCAAATTTAACAGTCTGATTTATTTTCATTTTCATTTATTAATAAGTGTAAAATAAATACACGTGTTTATGGGAATTTATCAATTAATCAATCTATTCTAGGCCCAACACTGTTTCTTCTCTATATAACTTCCAGAGAATATTATTAAGAAAATTAACATTTATGCTGATGATACGACTCTCATTTCTGGCATTGCTTCTCGACTATATCCCTCGAATCAGTTGAAATATGCAGCTGATCTAGAGGTTGATCTGGCTTCAGTTGTAGATTGGAGTACGAAATGGCTTGTTTCGTTTAATCATCCTGTTAAGACTTAGCTCATGTCTCTCAATCGTAGGCGTGTCCCTTTTTTTCCTGAAATTCTCATGCATGGCTCTGCTCTTGAGGAGAAATCGACTCTGAAACTTCTTGGTCTTTCTCTCTCATCAAATCTTTATTGGAGTCCATACATTAGATTCATTGCTCTTTCTGCTTCTTGCAGTTCTCTCTATCGCTCCAAACACTTTCCCACACTTGAGGCTATTCTCTATCTCTACAAATCTACAATCAGACCATGTATGGAATACTGTTGTCATATTTTGGTTGGTCAATCTTTGTTCCATTTGAGGGTTCTTGATAAGGTTCAGAAACGTATGTGTAATTTGATTGGTCCACCCTTTCCTTTTCTTTTCACCCTCTCTTACACAAAATGATGTTGCTAGTCTCAGTCTTTTCTAAAAGTACTATTATGGAATGTGTTCTTCAGAGTTATGTGATCTATTCCCTGCTTTCTTTGTTCCAGCTCGTTTGACTGGTTGGTCTAATGGTCTCCATCAATTCGCTATTTTGATACCTAATCGTAATACAGCTTCCTATTCCAGTAGCTTCTTTCCAAGAACTGCAGGCTTGTGGAACTCCCTTCTTGGTGACTGTTTTCTAACTACCTATAACCTTGGTCTTTTCAAGACTATGGCCAATAGGCATCTCTTTCCTTTGTGATAATCATATTTCGTTCGTGTTAGCTCCTTACAGCGAGTGGCTTCATACCTTGTCTGGAGCGATTTCCATAAAATAAATTATGTTCAAACTGTTATAATATTTAATGGATACAATCTCAGTTGAGAATTACAAATAGTACAGAAAATGTTTTCGTGAGATTATACACACACACACACACACACACACACACACACACACACACACACACACACACACACACACACACACACATATATATATATACATATATATATATATATATGTAAAAATAAAAATGGAAAAAAGGATAAGCAAATCAACAACTAGTAAAAATAAACTAAAAAACACATATTGAATAATTCTACCAAAATATTTCGATTGTTAAAATACAATCATTATCAATTGGTAGCAGAACTTTAATTAAAAACAGAAAAGTTTTCAAATTTATACAAATAACGCAATTTACATTTTGTCTGAAACATTGTTTCTTTTATTCCTCATATATATATATATATATATATATATATATATATATATATATATATATATATATATATATATATATATATATATATAGAGAGAGAGAGAGAGAGAGAGAGGGAGAGAGAGATATGTATATAGGTGTAATTAGTCAATTGAAAGTCATAAGCGCACAAATTGGAAAAGAAGTCTAATAATAATGAATAAAAAACTGAGAATGAAGAAAAATAAATAAACGTGCAACTTACAATTACAATTTAAGGTATGAGCACTTAATAATAATAAGTTACTTTTCACACACTCTGTACAGTTAGTGATCTATCATAGTTCTGTCCACCATAGTCGAGAGCGACCCAAAGGCTTCCTTTCATTGGATACTACAACAAGGTGTAGGGAATACGCCACACCTTTTATTCAACTTACATTTGATCCCTTACTTTATAATGCTGAGTGTTTAACAAGGGGGTAACGAGTGCTATTTTTTAAAGTTTTTTGTTTGACTCAACCGAGGATTGAACCCCAGTCTCCCGGCCCATTAGCGAACACTCAAGCTATTATCCCAAATGGACTGGTAAAAGCACAATGTGTATGAATCAGAATTTACAATATTTTGACTCGTTTGATTCGGATTTGGTGGTATTGGCTTCACAGGAGGAACAATGTGAAGGGTGCCAACATTCCTAATGAAAGTGGTGCGATGGATCCTACACGCAGAGTCGTCAATTAACGCTACTATTAACTTCACCGATGCTACCTCTGCCACGTGGCAGAATGGGTCACAATGAAGCCCAGAGGATGTGTCGTCTTGAAATGTTTGCTTACCGTGGCTAAGCTTTCAGAAGTGGGATATGAAGTTTTACGGCATTCCGCATACTCAACTTAAAGATACCAATCATTAAAGCGTTGTAAGCTTGACATCGGTATAACATATTTCAGAATAAAAATGTATATTGAATTTATTTGCTACATTTCTTAACTTATTGTTATAAGTAAATCATATTTGCATTAAATTATTGCTTATTTTACTTATTGGTACCAACTTTTATTTTGGTTGCAAAAAGCGACATTTCATGTGTAACGACTTAATAAAAAGCATAAATTCATTTGTAACGACATAATGACAAGCGACATTTCATTTTTAATTACCTAATTAAAAAGATACATTTCATTCATAGTTACCTAATTAAAAAGAGACATTTCATGCGTAACGACTTAATAAAAAGCGTCAATTCATTTGTAACGACATAATAAAAAAAGCGACACTTCAGTTTTAATTACTTAATTAAAAAGATACATTTCATTTGTAGTTACCTAATTAAAAAGAGACATTTCATGTGTAACGTCTTAATAAAAAGCGTCAATTCATTTGTAACGACAAAATAAAAAAGCGACGTTTCGATTATAGTTACTTAATAAAAAAAGACATTTCATGTGTAACGACCTAATAAAAAGCGTCAATTTATGTGTAACGACATAATAAAAAAGAGACATTTTATGTGTGATGACCTTATAAAAAGCGTCAATCAATTTGTCACGACCTAATACAAAAGACACATGTCATGTAAAAGCGTCAATTTAATTGTAACGAGATAATAAATAAGCGACATTTCATTTATAGTTAACTAATAAAAAAGACATTTCATGTGTAACAACATAATAAAAAGCGTCAATTCATTTGTAACGAAGTAATAAAAAGCGACATTTTATTTGTAGTTACTTAATAAAAAAGAGACATTTCAATTAATTAATTTCTAACATCATAATAAAAAAGAGATATTTTATGTGTAACGACATAATAAAAAGCCTCAGTTTATTTGTAACGAAGTAATAAAAAAGCGACATTTTATGTGTAACGACATGATAAAAAGCCTCATTTCATGTGTAACGACATAATAAAAAGCGTCAATTCATTTGTAACGACCTAATAAAAAAGAGACATTTAACGTGTAGCGACTAAACAAAAAGTCGAATTTCATTTGTAACAACTTAATAAAAACATTACATTTTACCTGTAACGACCTAATGAAAATATACACAACGCATATAGTTATAATAAATCTTTATTTATGTTGTAATTTTTTATTTATTTTAGGAGCCGGCCACATTCGAAAATACTCAACAGTTAAAGTATTT
>OY744522.1:157068362-157165862 GCA_963556195.1 Sepiola atlantica | reverse complement strand
TTTAATTATTATAACGGCCAATAATTTACAACTTAAAATGAGCGTATATAATATTGAACTGTTACATGAGCGCATGATTACGTTTTAAGAGCGTGTAAGATACAAAAGTTTGATTGCTTCACCGTTAAGAATTTGATTACATTCTAAGCGCGTTCAAGATTCAAACGTATAATTGCTTAATGGCTAAGAATTTGGTAACGTTTATTACTATGCTTGACACTTTAAAATATTATGACTAGTTTCGTAATTCACATTATTCATTGTGAGGTGTTTAGTTTTTATGTAGAGGGCTTCAACAGTATTACACAGTAAAGACATTTTTTAAGAAACCAAAATTAACACCGCCTGAAGATAATTTGACGAATCAAATCGAACGAACTCGCAAAAAAAGAAAGAAAATGGATCAAGAAACACATGGAACTTACATACAGCAATTTGACCGAAACACTAAATGGACCATTCAGAACATTGAAAAAAAAAAATTTGCTTATCAAGCAAAAACACTCCGTGTTATTTAATAATGTTTGCCTAAATGAAAATATGCTGCCTAAATATACACACACACACACACACATACACATATATATATATATATAAATAAATGTTTTGAGGTACAAAACTTATAAATACATTTAAAAATAATATGCGGAAATCTCTCTAAGGCCCTTTCGACTATCATCTTGTCAGGAGAAAATCGATAGTTTTAATTAATAATATTGTCGAAAGAAAAAGCAAATGGGGATTTAAAGTGCCTAAATTAACGATAGAGCGATTAAAAGTCAATTTCATGATTTACTTAAAAAACGATTAAAAGGCACTGCGTTAGGGGAAAAAAGGGAGAGAGTTCAAAGTTCCCCAAAGAGATTAAGCGATCTAACAAATTCCTTCTGCCGGCACAAGGAAGGTTTTCGAATAGCGATAGAGACAGACTCCAATATTTTCAAATGGTTCTTGGAATCTGCTCTATGCAAGACCTCAAAACGGTCTACTTTATAGCTACTGGCACAGCTAGGGTTTTCAACCAAATGCTGGCCAATAGCAAAGTCCAAAGTATTAGAGGAGGGGTAACCCAAGGATCCTACTCTTCCCTGACGTATTTTGATGGAATGTGCTGGTTTATGCGGGTTTGCAAATGCAAGGAAGTGCGCCCTATATAGCCAGCATCAAATTGGCATTTAAATTAGTATACAATGTTACTATAATTTGTATAGGGCACACTATCCTTACGAAAGGAAGGAAAAGCAGGTCTAGTAGCATAAACTAATCGTAAGGAAACAGAATAGAAACAATTGCTAATGCTATCAACAATCTATTTACCTAGTTTAATACTATTTCCCCCTATCCACGGTAATTTCAAATAAATGGGGCATTTTACAGGCCCAAATATTTGGGGGATTTAAAGTCAGTAACTTTTTTATTAATGCAATCATTGATAAGGTCCTCGGGATAACCATTATCAATGAATATATCCCTGATCCTATTAAGTTCACACTCTAATCTACTTGGAGAACAAATCACGAGGGCTCTATGCACCAAAGTGTAAATTAAGCCTACCTTTCTAGACTTAGGCACAAAAGAAGACCAGTTTACGTACAGGCCAGTAAAAGTAGGCTTCCTTAGAGTGAAGTGAGAAAGCCACCCCTTAAACGTTCAACAAGAACATCCAAGAAGAGAAGACAATTATCCTTCTCACTTTCCATCATAAACTTAAGAGCCTCATGAATAGAATTTAACTTATGAAAGAATGCCAGTGCTTCACTCTGCGAAGAAAACATCGCAAAAGTGTCATCCACATATCTAACATAAGTAGTGGGCATCTTTACAGACCTAAATAAAACGGATTCGTAATATCCGACGAAGATATCAGCTGAAGTGGGTTGTTCTCCAAGTAGATTAGAGTGTGAACTTAATAGGATCAGGGATATATTCATTGATAATGGTTATCCTATCAATGATTGCATTAATAAAAAAGTTGCTGACTTTAAATCCCCCAAAATATTTAGGCCTGTAAAATGCCCCATTTATTTAAAATTACCTTGGATAGGGGGAAATAGTATTAAACTAGGTAAACAGATTGTTGATAGCATTAATAATTGTTTCTACTCTGTTGCCTTACGATTAGTTTATGCTACTAGACCTGCTTTTCCTCTCTTTCGCAAGGATAGTGTTCCCTATACAAATTATAGTAACATTCTATACCAATTTAAATGCCAATGTGATGCTCGCTATATAGGGCGCACTTCCTTGCATTTGCAGACTCGCATAAATCAGCACATTCCATCAAAAATACGTCAGGGAAGGGTAGGATCCTTGGGTTACCCCTCCTCTAATACTTTGGACTCTGCTATTGGCCAGCATTTGGTTGAAAACCCAAGTTGTGCCAGTAGCTATGAAATAGACCGTTTTGAGGTCTTGCATAGAGCAGATTCCAAGAACCATTTAAAATATTGGAGTCTGTCTCCATCGCTATGCGAAAACCTTCCTTGTGCCGGCAGAAGGAATTTGTTAGACCGCTTAATCTCTTTGGGGAACTTTGAACTCTCTCCCTCCCTTTTTCACCCTAACGCAGTGCCTTTTAATCGTTTTTTAAGTAAATCATTAAATTGACTTTTAATCGCTCTATCGTTAATTTAGGCACTTTAAATCCCCATGTGCTCTTTCTTTCGACAATATTATTAATTAAAACTATCGATTTTCTCCTGACGAGATGATAGTCGAAAGGGCCTTAGAGAGATTTCCGCGTATTATTTTTAAATATATATATATATATATATATATATATATATATATATATATATATATATATATATATATATATATATATATATATATATATATATATATATGGGAAATGAAAAAGGGAAAACCAAGAGATATTTTTTATATATTCATCAACGTTTCGTCTTTATTTGTAAGACTTCTTCGGGATGATAATTTTAAGAAAAATGTCATGCAAATACATCGAAATATTGGGTTGACATGATGGGTTGATGAGAAAAAGTAGTAGCCGTTCCTTTCTCATATATATATATATATATATATATATATATATATATATATATACACTATAAATATTTTTTTTTAAATATTTAAGTGTTTTCACCTACAGACGACGTCGTTCGGCCTCTCTTATCAGTGTAGGAGTAGCGGTTGCAGACGGTTGCAGGCGGTCGCATGGGCTCGAACGCAGTGCGTAGATTCAGCCTAGGGTAACGAAACAAACACTCAGGAACACACGGCTGCAAGAAATCGATACAGACAGTAATTGAAATTAAGATACATTTACCCGGGAGGCGGAGGAGAGTGTCTTGTCTCGATAAATGTTAAACTTATAATTCATTATGATTAATTTGCACTGAGACGGATGTAGTCCGGTTTATATTTATTACAGCCAATCTTATTGCGTCGAAGTTGCCTTCGTCCCAAATCATAAATGTTGTGACGATATTCAATGATGTTTAGCTTTGTTTCTTTTCTGTCTTCTTGTATTATGTCTCATTTAGAACAGATCGGACTGTCACCGAAGAAATCGAAATCCTCGGCTGGAAAATTCCAAAGGAAGTCAATTTGGTAATTCCTATTTACAGCATTCATCATGATCCAGATATTTGGCCACAGCCAGAAAAATTCGACCCAGAAAGGTAAATCTGATAATGATCTATATAATAATACGCTAAGCCACGTCATTTTTATACGTACGCTATCATCTTTCACGCATATTTTAAAAAATCAGATCGCCCAATTAGCAAAGATGGCGATTGGTGATTAATCTAATTTCGCTAAATTAAACAATTCCGACTTGATCCATTTTTAAATGAATATTTCCAAAATCAAATTATTTTGTCTCGTTGACTAAAACTGTACAATTTTAAATAAATATTTTTCAAAAAGTGACATTCGTTTTATTGATTTGAAGAATATTTAGCTGACAATTATTTTTACAGAATGAAGACAGAGAATATTATTGTTTCAGAAAGAATTGAATGCCAACACATTTAAATAAATAAATAAAGAAGAGAATATTCTTTCTTTTTATTTAAAGAATATTTAAATGACAATGACAATTATTTTGTCAAGAAATAGTTGTTTTTACTTAATAGTATTGACCTTGACAAGCATTTATTATTTCAAAAGTTATTTTATTATGAACAGAAAATTATATAGTTGATATAGAAAGCAACGCGGAATTTCCACGGGGTCTCGCTAGTAATCTTATCATACGCTATGGCAATTTTATGTTCCTACGTACGTGATTATCCTCCACATTGATACATCGGTTCTCGCTAGATCACCGACGTTAAGCAACGTTGAGCCTGGTCAGGACCAGATGGGTGACCAGTTGGGAATACCAAGCGCTGTAGTAGGAAGGAAGACGTCGACACCTCCCTGCAAGAACTGAAAAAAAAAAAGTTCAGAGCAAGGAGCTTCATATCCCATCGATTAAGGATATGATACTCCTTGCTCTGAACTTTTGATGTTCTAATAAATATTGTATTTTACAATTTTTTATTCTCATCTTTCATATCTAGAATTGATTGCTCTATTCAATACATTGAGCTTTATATTATCACGATAGGTTATTATTAAACAATAATTCAATTATCTTTAATTCAATTCAACATTTAAATATTATATATATATATATATATATATATATATATATATATATATAGAGAGAGAGAGAGAGAGAGCAATGTCTGTGTGTATGTTACCAATTAAAAAAAATAAAGTATATTCATATGTACAATTTTCAAGGGAAGACAATGGAAGTAGTTCCGAATCTCAAACTGCTCTCTTAAAGAATATGTCCTATTTTGATGAAATTAAAATCACATGTATAACATTGGACTGATGCAGTAAAAGATGAAAGTGTAAACGCATACGAAAAAAGGATTTAATAGTGTTCCTCATTCAATCCCAAGAAACGTCGGGTCTTCCTGCAAGTTATGTAATATTCAGCGCCATTCAACTGACAATCTATCCAACTCATTAACCCTTACCCTCGAGTGACTTTTAGACTTGATAAAGAGTGACTAATTAGTAGATAAAAAATGTTTAGAGGTCACTGTTGCTTTTTTCTGAGGAGCCGCTCATCAATTAATTGAACCCATGTCTCAACCGGTTCTCGTCTGACGACAGAATCGACGGTGGTGATGGCCTCCCAGTCCGCCATCTTTAATTCGAAATATGTTCGTTGATCAGGATGGAAAGGAAAACTGTCCTGAAATAAATCACGAAACAATACAGATAAATTCACTCAGTTTATTGGCTCTCAGGAAAACAAATCTCAGTGAACCGTGTTTTTTCTTACGTACCCAGGGAGGAGGTCCCCAACCCCAGTGGCCTAGACACAAGCCGCTGGCTGACACGTTCGAATCGAACAAAAATCCCGATCTAAAAAGAATGATCAAACCGGAAAACGGAAGTCACCTGACTCATGAAGTCACCCTCTCCTTATACCGTGTAAGGTCGACAACTCGGCCCCTCCTTTAAATTATCCAACAGTTTTAACGAAATTAGGAATTACTTCTACGCAATTATTTGTGTAGGTAAATCTGTAATGTCTTTCTTTTTTCGAACTTTGTCATTTGTAAAAGTTTACACGATAATTATAATCTAACGGTAGGTAATTTTATCAATGAAGCGTCGACAGTTCTATCCACTATTTTAGGATAAGTGGACCCTTGATAATTAAAAAACAAAAACTTATCTTTTTTACGGCTCCTGTTGACACGGTAGCAGCCCCACCCCCAGGAAAAAAAACCCAATGTACCCACACTTTATCGCAGGGCTGTTAGATTATGACAATAAACTAATCTCACTTTAAATATTTATTCATGAAAGTTGACCTAATATTTGGGAGAATGGAATACAGATATGATGAAATTGTGTTCAAAGTTCAGTTTGGAGATTCTTTTCATTGATATGACTGTGGTAAAGGCAGGAATCCGTCCCCTATCAAGCTATGGACCAATAGCAAGACACCGGAATCCCTTAGATTTTTTAAGGGCAAGACATTTACGATGTGCGTGTTCGTCCTAATAGAGTAGCATATCTTAACAGGAAGTCGCCGGAACCGTAAAGTTGTGCAAAAGCCCCTATTTGTTCCGCAAGAACAAGTGAGTTAAGCTAATAAACTTTTGACTTTTTATTTAATTTCATATAAATAACAAAACATGCATGTCATTATAGTATTTTAATATAGAAGCCATATTTGGCCGAGCTGTAAGATTTATTCAACATTTGACAAAATATAAATATTGGATTTAAATTTAAGTTCATGAAAATCACTTTAAACCATCAAATTTAAAAAGCCTATATTCAGAACATCAGAAAGTTTCATGGGATGCCCTCCTGGCTTGGAAAACTTAGGGCAGGCTCAAGGCGTTTTCTCGAATAGTGGTGATTGGAAGGCGCTGATAGAATCAAGTACATTCGCGATGGTTTCCCCCGTGGCGGCACGTCATTAATAAACCAATGTCTTGTTGGGAAGTCCCGCGTGATGGAACCAATCGCTCCATTCCTCTCCACGGGCATCGTTTGAAATAGAAATCTGTGGAGAAGACCAGCATATTTTCATCGCTTATGACCTCCATGCCACATATCGAGGGTTTTTCGCCGATTCCGCTACCGACGAGGGCGTAAAAATATCGACAAGTCGCATTCCATATTAGCGATCTACCGCCGTTTGAAAAGTGAAACAATGTAAGACCATCGGACCATTCAAGGGGTCCAAATGTGGTCTATATTTAGTTTACTTTAGTTTTATGCAAAGCAGTTAAAAATGGACAGCCCTTCGTGAGAATTCAGATACCTTCGATTTTTGTGAAATATTAACAATAGGCATGATAAATCAACGAATAAATTCCCCCAAATTTCAGTTTTCTTTAATATTTGAAAGGGATTTAAGGGGGCAGCAAAAACAAAGTGAATGAAAGCTGTGTGTTTCGGTTTTTATGGTACGCGCGAGATTTCGGGACTGCATATTTTTTTTTGCGAGAGTCAATAAGAAATAACAACATTCGCTGCTGCTATTGCTTCTAACATAATAACGATTTTCAATGTTATTTTCTTTCTCAGATTTTCAAAAGAGAACTCAGCTAAACACACACCCTACTCTTACCTTCCGTTCGGCGCAGGCCCTCGCATGTGCATGGGGACGCGGTTTACCCAGGTGGAAATCAAGATGGCCATCGTAGAAATCCTTCGAAATTATCGTCTCCTTCCGAGTACGCGAACAGAGGTGTGTGACTATTGTTTATTTTTTGCTTTGTTTGACTTATTTTCTTTGCAGTTGCATCCACGATCTCTATTTAGTGGTTTTGTCGGCCGGCCACGTTTTAGTCTGAAATAACATTTTGATCGCTAAACGCGCACATTGAATGGACGTATCTTATTTTCGATAAGTCCAAATATTTCTAAAGTAAACTCTGTCCGTCGATCGGTTTGGCCGGCTTAACTTTAAAATGGCATTTTATTTGGCATGTCCTGCTTAAGTTTAAAATCTTTTATTATTATTATTACACTAAAGCTAAGGTGATCAATGTTTGTCCCCCTAAGGCTTTTCCCTAATTAGAATGCCAGACTCAGAAAGGATAAAATTAATTCCTCAACAGAACAGTTCTGCACCACTTTTATGTTCCTTTGCGTAGATTAAATCAAAATATAATGGTTCAAATTCAGTGGCAATCTGATATATTTGAATTTTCAAATGAGGTAGGGGGTTGCATATTATTCCCCCTAAAAGCACTTTAAAATACGGCAAAGACTTAAAAATGGAGAATATTTATTAATTAATGTTTAATGCCTATTGTTAAAATTTCAAAAAAATCGGAGGTATCTGAATTTTCACGAAGGGCTTTCGCCCCCTTTTTATCTCCCTTGCATAAAACTAAATTAAACTAAATCTGACCCACAGCTGCGTTCCAAAATTCATAATAATCGGTTAATTAGCTTCGGAGTAATTTCTGTACATACAAGTATCTAAACATTTACACATGCATACGCAAACATATATATATATATATATATATATATATATATATATATATATATAAGTACACACTTTTAATCCGGTTTACGCAAATGTAATTACGTTTCAGCGACCTAACACTTCCTTGGAGCCGCGAAAGTTCTACTTAACTGAATTGTGACAGAAACTACACAACGTTAATCATTCAATTGTTATTATAACTGTTGTTGACCTCTCACCCGGCCTCAATAGGAAAGTACCAAGTTGATTTAATCGGTAGCAACTCGTAAGAGGTCAAACCGTTTGTGAGCCATGTCAATTAGGTCGAGTGTTGTTATCGTTATCTGAAACAAGTGTCCCTCTGGGGACGAACATCTAGATCTGAGGACACAGCCAATATGAGTTATGCGACAATTCACTGATTTCCTTTCTTATCTTCGCACGGAGTGAACAATTAACACCTGTCATACATTTTCCAATTGAAAACGCATGGCCACTAAAAATTTGCACTGGCGAACCATTTTTAACATAATTTCCGTTGAGTTCCAAAACACAAAAGGCTCTACCACATCTACTTTGATTGGTGAGCTAATCAACAATAATCTGCGTGATGCTTTTCAACCGAAAAAACTTCAAATTCCACAGACGTCTCCGAGATTCAGCCTTAACCTTTGCACGTTCATAAATAAAATAACGTTTTAATAATTC
Source organism: Sepiola atlantica (assembly GCA_963556195.1). Lineage (NCBI taxonomy): Eukaryota > Metazoa > Mollusca > Cephalopoda > Sepiida > Sepiolidae > Sepiola > Sepiola atlantica. The sequence goes on along the minus strand of OY744522.1, from coordinate 157,157,182 downwards.
AAACCCAGCTACTCGGAATAAAGATCAAAGTGTAGTATCTGTTCCGATGGATACTGCACCCTATAGACTGGTCTTGTCTTGGCCTTCGGGTCTTGATTTACGCCGGTCAATGAGTCTGTCCTGTGCAGTTCTAGGAGGTCCACCTTCCCAGGCTTTGCCTCCCCTCTTTGGGGAGGAGTAAGTTTATTGCTTACTGCCTGAGGCGTCCCTACCGGGGAATGTCGACGGGGCTGCCCAGGCAATTTTTAAACCCCACTGACCCGACCCGACCTTGGGTCACATCTTACTTGTGGGCGTAAGATAAAAACTGGCCTTGTGCCTAACTCCTGGAGAGGAGTAAATCAATACTCAGAATATAACCATTTAATTTAGACTAAAATTGTCTGATTTTAAAACGACACCAGTTTTCTTCTATCCGGTTAAGTTTCTTTTTTCTCGATAGCCGATTCTTTGAATCCTTGTCAGTCTAGCATGACAATGGCTAAACCCATGTAAGGGTGCTTTTGCGAGGAGTCTATTGTGAAGCAAAGGTTGAGCAATCTTTAACCACACGTCTCCTAAACCGGCATTGTCGGAGTCCAGTGCAAGGAGAAGTCCAGGATGATTGGAAACAACGCCGGGATAAGCAGAGAGCCATCCCACATACAGCACCTGGTATTCCCGAATGATCACCCATTTTGTACTGGCCAGGCTAAACGTCGCTTAACTTTGGTGATCTAACGGGAACCGGTGGGTCAACGTGATTATGTCGGATATGCGCACCATTGTATTGTTTGTCAATTCGACCTGGTTTCGAACACTTTGAGTTCTACAATATGAAATAAAAATTCCAGACAAAATAGAAAATTATTTAATGAAATAGTGGATAAGCATCGCAACAGACTAGTAGAAAAAGGGACGCAAACATATCATTAAAGCTGAACCAAGATATTTTAGTCGATTCATTCGAACATATTCATTTGGTGTAAATAAGCTTTATTAAGCAGAACTCAATATTCTATACAGTGAGGCGTTGGAGGTAATCCCAGGAGGGAAGCGTATTTAAGAGGCGGGTGGGGGGAAATTGTATGTTGTATGTAGTGAGTTGAATACGTGAGAAGAGAAGGTGGATATTTAAAGAAGGGGAAGAGAAGGAGGCAAGTAGTGAGGGTAAACCAAATGCATGATGGGTAATCACATCCCCCTCTTTTACTTACCCCTCGAACCATTCCTTCCTCATGTATTTGGCAAAAAAATGATACATTGAAAAAATATATAATAAATATAAATATATAATTCTACTTGCTAGTTCCTTTTATTCCAACACATAACATCCTTAATTAATGTAAGTGAATTTTAATTTAAAAAATTAACATCACCAGTAGGCCTTTAATACCAATCCCGGTGCCATGGACTGTGTATACATGCAAGTGTCCATGTCAAGCGTGTCCATTCTAACCAAGGGAGTTTTCTGGAACTTAGTTTTGTTGGTAGATTCTTTTTTGTTGTGTTGTTCGAGTGTTGATCCCGTCGTCGTCGTAACGGCTTCTGTGAGAAAATTAACAGTAAAACGCACAAAAAGACACGCAATTTAAAAGTTATTTTATATGCTTTTCTTTTCTTTTAACCTTCCTGCGACTTGTGATGAGGATTCACTTAGCGAATGTGTGTATCACTAGTGGATGCATGTGTGTAGCTTTAGTTGTCGTGGTTACCCAAAAGCGTATGCATGTGTAGGTGTCGCATGCTTGTCTTGACCATGTCCATTTTAACCAGTGAATAATCAGTTACATGGGGGGCATTTTTTAACTCATGACCGTGACAAAACTAAAAAATGTCTCTCTTTGTCTATATATTTTCTTTCCCTTCTTATACAACCATTTTGCAGTCATTGTTGTTTTTTTGTTTTCTAGCGAATTATTTTTGTAAATTCTTGACAGCAATAACATAAGATTCCGATACTGACTTTAACTATATTCTTCACATGTGTTACGAGCCGGCAATGTATTGTAATTTTCAATTTCTTTCCAAACTAATTCTTTCTTTGCATTTAAAACAGCTGATCTCTCTTTTTTTTGGGGGGGGGGGGGGTGTCAGATTTCTTAATTCTAAAATTACCAGAATTTTATTTTCAAATGCATAGGTTTTGTTTTTAAATCTTCATTTCCTACCCGAACTATAACATTTAAGACAGTTATCCTCATTTTGATTATTTGTCTTACCTTACGACGTTACATCCCTATTCTACCAAAGATGGAAGATCAAGGTCAATTGCCGTGGCTTGAAACTATTGAATAATAATATTTTTCATTAAATCATTCATTTCACTCAACACACTCTATATGAGCCAACAATAAAGTTTTAACAATTTGACTATTTTGATTTAATTTTAACTAACTGTACCTACTCGGCGTAACCCGGGATTCATTAATATCTTTTTGGTTAAAAATTTGTAAATTAAAAAAAAAAATGTGTAAGTCATAAATAAGTGTAAAAAATCTCAAAATATAAGGAAGATAACTAATATTTGAACTTTAAGTCAAAATAGGAGTTATCTCCCTTACATTTTGAGCTTTTCCGGTTATTATTAAACATTGTCTCCATTTTAATAATTTTCTTTGCCGGAATAATTATTTTTGGAAATAAATTTATCTTATTTTAAGACAGCTTAATTAGAGCTTTACTCCCTAAATAAAAAAATATTCTAAGTCCATAACTTCAGTTGTGCAATATCTATTTTTTGAATGTATTTAATTATGCTGATATATGTTATATTGCATTTATGAAGAGTTTTGAGTGTGTCTCATTATAATGAAACCCGTCCTAGGATGTCTATTCATGAAAATAGGTTATATATTTGTATTCGTTGATATATTTATATATGCAAACACATACATGTGTCCTTTACATTGATAACATTTAATAGTTCCTGCGTAAGATATATGTTCTTTAAAAATGTACTTTTTTCTCATGCCCTTTTTGGGTACCACTTATTATTTGAACATCTGGTCAGAGTCTCCCAAAAAGTTTCTCCAGCCTTTATCCCATCGCCGTCATGTTGCACCCCCGTTCTTGTTTTACAAGTACTCAAATAAAATGTGCTCCGACGAACCTACTGCACTTGTTACCCGCTCAAAGTAAATAACCTGAAAAACCCGAGCAGCAGCAGCAAAATCACACCCCTTCACTGTAGAGGTCCTGTACGCTAGATGGCTTTCTATACTAATAGCTTTTTTCCTGTAATGTGAACAAGTATCTTGCTGCACAACTCCCCACTTAGGATGCGTCTATAAATTTGGTCTTTAATTCATAGTAGTCCCTTACGTCCCAGTTGCAGTGTGCCGTGTTTAGAGGTAAATTGAAGTAAAAATAAAACATTTAAAGATACAAACATTTGTTTAAAAATTAGAGAAACGTTAAACTATTTTACTTATTTGTTTAGTATGAATAGACGGCTGGGCGATCGTCACACTCACCAACATGTTGGTGAGTGATTGTTATCATGGCATCAGATGAGAGGTCTGTAAATGTCTTTGTTGCGCATGCATTCGGCTCGAAATTAATATGCCCGTGGCTGCAGTTATACCTAGAAGTAAAAGGTCTCATCCAAATATACGTACAATGCCATGCTATTAACAATTGACAACTTTTATTAATTGTGTTAACATTTCATAGCACAAACCATAGAATGCATCTATATATATAAAACTTAATGTTTCTTTCTTTTTTTTAATTTTCTTATTTCTGTGTTCGTTAGCATAGGGACGAGGCATTCTTCCAAATGCCAGACTATCACATGCTATTTAGAGGCTCCAACCGAGTGCTCTTTTAAGGATTTTGGCCGTTCCCTTAAGTGCAATTATTTGGATTTCTTTTGCACTTGGTTTTCCGGGAATACTTTCCAGATACTTTTTGAAATTTTTCTTCATGAGGCCTTTAGCTCCTATTATAACTGGGATAATTTTGATGTTTTGTAGGTTCCAGTTTCTCTTCATATCATACATTAGGCCTTGGTATTTTGTCACCTTCTCCCTTTCTGCTCTGTTTAAGCCACTGTCATTTTGAACACTCACCTCAATCAGTGTTGCCTCTCTTTCTGCCTTATTTAATATGACTATGTCCGGTTTGACTGCTGCATTTTCCAGGTAGGTAGATGTAGGAACCACATAATCATAATGTATAGTATACTTATCGTTTCCCATAGTCCTCTCCGGTTGTGTATGTGTGTGTGATGCTTGTGTGTTCTCTATAGAAAGAAAGGTTAGAGAATCTACATAAAATCTAACAGTGTATTCTCATGAGGGCATAACCCCCTTAAAATGTGTCACATTTTCTTGAGAAGACAATGGAAGTGGCCCCAGAATCTCTACGTTACCTTCTATGTGCCGAATATCTATATGCCTCCATCTCTAAGTGACCCATGGGGACAAAACCTCCTTAAAATTTCAGATACGTATACCTGATTTTAATGAAATTTATAACATATATAAGACACTAATTCCAACATTTCAGCTTCTTCGGAATATATTAAGGGGTCAAAACGAGAGGAGGTGGGCAGTAGTAACAAAGAAAGTAAAAACAAAGAAAGTAATATGGTGTCATTATGAACATAGTGAAAAAATACATAGTACATACTCATTCAATCGGGTTTTCTTTCTAGTATTTTACACATCGAAAGATAGTAGTCCAAAATATAGAACAACAGAATTCGTCAGCCATGAGTTAAAAAGTAATTGTTCAATTTTGGCAGTAGTTCACATATTCCCACCCAGAACTCAACTAATTTGTCCAGACCCCAACATGCAAAGCCCTTTCTTTAAAGTCCAGCAGCTTCTAAAGATTTTTTCATCTACGTTTAATTATCTCACCGAAAATCTTTTTTAATCCTCATGAAATACAATCTAAGGAAATGAGGAAAATATATAACCTAAGCATTGAATTGTCCTTTGAGTATAAAAGTATATCTCAATCGGACCCGGCTACTTGAACTGGATATTATTATTTCTAGAAAGAATCCTGTCTCCTCTCTTGGAATATGAAAAAGAAGGTCAAACCCACATATAAATGGAGCATATTAAAATGAACTCAAGAGATCAGCGATTATTTGAGTAAAAATATATAAGTAAAATAATATATGTGACCTCTACTCGCTCCCCAAATTGAAAAATTCAGTAATAATCGTCAACAAGAAGGAATAAAGCTTCCCAAATAGTAGATTTCGTCGTCCAGTTCATAGGGTGAAGATCAAGGAGGTAGAACAGCTAAGCAAATACATGGAGTTAGCTAGAGAGCGAAATGGATTATTGAACATGAAAAAGACCACTGTAATACCAATAATTGTAGGATTATTAGGAACAATACTAAAAAACCTGGAAAAAAGACTAGGAGAAATTAGAATCAAAGGGAAGATTGACACTATGCAAGGCACGGCACTTATGAAAATAGGGAGAGAGCTTGAATGCCTACTAGACACCATTCTCGAATGTCTTTGGTTTCTCTGTATGTCAGGACAACCTGACATGAGGATACTTCACCCTACAAGTAAAATCTGACCAAATATTCAAAATAACATAGTATTAGAAGCCCAAATAAGATGTCCTCAACACGGCTATACACTGGCTCATACGAGGAATGGTGCACCGCCCCCTAGTGATGTTACCTCAGTTAACAGCACTTAGTGGATATTCCACCAGACCAGATGAATTCTTATCCTTGAATCCGGCCAAACTAGAGAAAAGAGTACAAGTAAGATAATCTATAACATAGTTATATGGTCAATCGGGTTGAAGGAAAGTAATATTCTCCACTGCTTTACTAACTCAAGCTTTGAAAGGTAAGGAGAATCTGAAATGAACACTCGGATATCTATGTATCTCATTAAGAAATCAGGTGTCAGCCCCAGAGAAGGGGTCTCTTGATTTATGAGAACTTACTGAAGTAAAATGGGAAAAAAAGTTAAAAACAGCTGAAATATCAAGAAAAAATCCTCTGACATAACTAGGTAACATCGGCCAACCACAAGTAAATTGAAATCGAATAACGCTGCATAAACACAACTTAAAAAAATATAGAAAGAAGAATACACGAAACCAAGGGAATCGAAACTGCCAGTATAGATACATAAGAAAAATCGTATAACCTGACACTTTCTACCGCCCGCCCCCCCAAAAAAAACGACGCAGTTGCATTAACATCGGTTGCTTCCACATAAAATGGCCGTGAAGGGTCGTGGAGAATAGAAATACCAGAGACGAAGAGGATCATCATGATCTCAACTGAAAAGTCATGGAGAATATTAGAATCCTGATGCAGCTTATTGGCACTCAAATTCCAGAGAAAGCCAACGGTTGCTATCAGCGAGAAATGATAAACGGCTGTTGCGAGAACGCAAAGTGATTTTCAACGGTAATCAATCGAAGCAGTGAGTGCTGAAGATCTGGGGGAACTTGTCATTTAGATTCCAGAGAACATCACTTGTTGTTGCTAGTGAGCGATCACTAATAATAACTGATAACGTCTAGTGAATAAATATTACTAATTATTATTATAATCATTAGTATTATTATATTAATTAGTATTATTATAATCATTAGTATTATTATAATCATTAGTATTATTATATTAATTAGTATTATTATATTAATTAGTATTATTATATTGATTAGTAATATTATAATCATTAGTATTATTATATTAATTAGTATTATTATATTAATTAGTAATATTATAATCATTAGTATTAATATAATCATTAGTATTATTGTAATCATTAGTATTATTATATTGATTAGTATTATTATATTAATTAGTATTATTATATTAATTAGTATTATTATATTGATTAGTATTATTATAATCATTAGTATTATTATAATCATTAGTATTATTATATTAATTAGTATTATTATATTAATTAGTATTATTATATTAATTACTATTATTATAATCATTAGTATTATTATAATCATTAGTATCATTATAATCATTAGTATTATTATATTAATTAGTATTATTATATTAATTAGTATTATTATAATCATTAGTATTATTATAATCATTAGTATTATTATATTAATTAGTATTATTATATTAATTAGTATTATTATAATCATTAGTATTATTATAATCATTAGTATTATTATAATCATTAGTATTATTATAATCATTAGTATTATTATATTAATTAGTATTATTATAATCATTAGTATTATTATAATCATTAGTATTATTATAATCATTAGTATTATTATAATCATTAGTATTATTATATTAATTAGTATTATTATATTAATTAGTATTATTATAATCATTAGTATTATTATAATCATTAGTATCATTATAATCATTAATATGATTATACTCATTAGTATTATTATATTAATTAGTATTATTATATTAATTAGTATTATTATAATCATTAGTATTATTATAATCATTAGTATTATATTAATTAGTATTATTATATTAATTAGTATTATTATAATCATTAGTATTATTATAATCATTAGTATTATTATAATCATTAGTATTATTATATTAATTAGTATTATTATAATCATTAGTATTATTATATTAATTAGTATTATTATAATCATTAGTATTATTATAATCATTAGTATTATTATATTCATTAGTATTATTATAATCATTAGTATTATTATAATCATTAGTATTATTATAATCATTAGTATTATTATATTAATTAGTATTATTATAATTATTAGTATTATTATAATCATTAGTATTATTATAATCATTAGTATTATTATAATCATTAGTATTATTATAATCATTAGTATTATTATATTAATTAGTATTATTATATTAATTAGTATTATTATATTGATTAGTAATATTATAATCATTAGTATTATTATATTAATTAGTATTATTATATTAATTAGTAATATTATAATCATTAGTATTATTATAATCATTAGTATTATTATAATCATTAGTATTATTATATTAATTAGTATTATTATAATTATTAGTATTATTATATTAATTAGTATTATTATATTGATTAGTATTATTATAATCATTAGTATTATTATAATCATTAGTATTATTATATTAATTAGTATTATTATATTAATTAGTATTATTATATTAATTAGTATTATTATAATCATTAGTATTATTATAATCATTAGTATCATTATAATCATTAGTATTATTATATTAATTAGTATTATTATATTAATTAGTATTATTATAATCATTAGTATTATTATAATCATTAGTATTATTATAATCATTAGTATTATTATATTAATTAGTATTATTATATTAATTAGTATTATTATAATCATTAGTATTATTATAATCATTAGTATTATTATAATCATTAGTATTATTATATTAATTAGTATTATTATAATCATTAGTATTATTATAATCATTAGTATTATTATAATCATTAGTATTATTATATTAATTAGTATTATTATAATCATTAGTATTATTATAATCATTAGTATCATTATAATTATTAGTATTATTATAATCATTAGTATTATTATATTAATTAGTATTATTATATTAATTAGTATTATTATAATCATTAGTATTATTATAATCATTAGTATTATATTAATTAGTATTATTATATTAATTAGTATTATTATAATCATTAGTATTATTATAATCATTAGTATTATTATATTAATTAGTATTATTATAATCATTAGTATTATTATATTAATTAGTATTATTATAATCATTAGTATTATTATAATCATTAGTATTATTATAATCATTAGTATTATTATAATCATTAGTATTATTATAATCATTAGTATTATTATATTAATTAGTATTATTATAATCATTAGTATTATTATATTAATTAGTATTATTATAATAATTAGTATTATTATAATCATTAGTATTATTATAATCATTAGTATTATTATATTAATTAGTATTATTATATTAATTAGTATTATTATAATCATTAGTATTATTATATTAATTAGTATTATTATAATCATTAGTATTATTATAATCATTAGTATTATTATATTAATTAGTATTATTATATTAATTAGTATTATTATATTAATTAGTATTATTATAATCATTAGTATTATTATAATCATTAGTATTATTATATTAATTAGTATTATTATAATCATTAGTATCATTATAATCATTCGTATTATTATATTAATTAGTATTATTATAATCATTAGTATTATTATATTAATTAGCATTATTATAATCATTAGTATTATTATAATCATTAGTATTATTATATTACTTTGTATTATTATAATCATTAGTATTATTATAATCATTAGTATTATTATAATCATTAGTATTATTATATTAATTAGTATTATTATAATCATTAGTATTATTATAATCATTAGTATTATTATATTAATTAGTATTATTCTAATCATTAGTATTATTATATTAATTAGTATTATTATAATCATTAGTATTATTATAATCATTAGTATTATTATATTAATTAGTGATATTATAATCATTAGTATTATTATATTAATTAGTATTATTATAATCATTAGTATTATTATAATCATTAGTATTATTATATTAATTAGTATTATTATAATCATTAGTATTATTATAATCATTAGTATTATTATAATCATTAGTATTATTATATTAATTAGTATTATTATATTAATTAGTATTATTATAATCATTAGTATTATTATAATCATTAGTATTATATTAATTAGTATTATTATATTAATTAGTATTATTATAATCATTAGTATTATTATAATCATTAGTATTATTATAATCATTAGTATTATTATATTAATTAGTATTATTATAATCATTAGTATTATTATATTAATTAGTATTATTATAATCATTAGTATTATTATAATCATTAGTATTATTATAATCATTAGTATTATTATATTAATTAGTATTATTATAATCATTAGTATTATTATAATCATTAGTATTATTATAATCATTAGTATTATTATAATCATTAGTATTATTATATTAATTAGTATTATTATAATCATTAGTATTATTATATTAATTAGTATTATTATAATCATTAGTATTATTATAATCATTAGTATTATTATAATCATTAGTATTATTATAATCATTAGTATTATTATAATCATTAGTATTATTATATTAATTAGTATTATTATAATCATTAGTATTATTATATTAATTAGTATTATTATAATCATTAGTATTATTATAATCATTAGTATTATTATATTAATTAGTATTATTATATTAATTAGTATTATTATATTAATTAGTATTATTATAATCATTAGTATTATTATAATCATTAGTATTATTATATTAATTAGTATTATTATAATCATTAGTATCATTATAATCATTAGTATTATTATATTAATTAGTATTATTATAATCATTAGTATTATTATATTAATTAGCATTATTATAATCATTAGTATTATTATAATCATTAGTATTATTATATTACTTAGTATTATTATAATCATTAGTATTATTATAATCATTAGTATTATTATAATCATTAGTATTATTATATTAATTAGTATTATTATAATCATTAGTATTATTATAATCATTAGTATTATTATATTAATTAGTATTATTATAATCATTAGTATTATTATATTAATTAGTATTATTATAATCATTAGTATTATCATAATCATTAGTATTATTATATTAATTAGTATTATTATAATCATTAGTATTATTATATTAATTAGTATTATTATAATCATTAGTATTATTATAATCATTAGTATTATTATATTAATTAGTATTATTATAATCATTAGTATTATTATAATCATTAGTATTATTATATTAATTAGTATTATTATAATCATTAGTATTATTATATTAATTAGTATTATTATAATCATTAGTATTATTATAATCATTAGTATTATTATATTAATTAGTATTATTATATTAATTAGTATTATTATAATCATTAGTATTATTATAATCATTAGTATTATTATAATCATTAGTATTATTATAATCATTAGTATTATTATATTAATTAGTATTATTATAATCATTAGTATTATTATAATCATAAGTATTATTATAATCATTAGTATTATTATAATCATTCGTATTATTATAATAATTAGTATTATTATAATCATTAGTATTATTATATTAATTAGTATTATTATAATCATTAGTATTATTATAGTCATTAGTATTATTATAATCATTAGTATTATTATATTAATTAGTATTATTATAATCATTAGTATTATTATAATCATTAGTATTATTATAATCATTAGTATTATTATATTAATTAGTATTATTATATTAATTAGTATTATTATAATCATTAGTATTACTATAATCATTAGTATTATTATATTAATTAGTATTATTATAATCATTAGTATTATTATAATCATTAGTATTATGATATTAATTAGTATTATTATATTAATTAGTATTATTATAATCATTAGTATTATTATATTAATTAGTATTATTATATTAATTAGTATTATTATAATCATTAGTATTATTATAATCATTAGTATTATTATATTAATTAGTATTATTATAATCATTAGTATCATTATAATCATTAGTATTATTATATTAATTAGTATTATTATAATCATTAGTATTATTATATTAATTAGTATTATTATAATCATTAGTATTATTATAATCATTAGTATTATTATATTAATTAGTATTATTATAATCATTAGTATTATTATAATCATTAGTATTATTATATTAATTAGTATTATTATAATCATTAGTATTATTATAATCATTAGTATTATTATATTAATTAGTATTATTATAATCATTAGTATTATTATAATCATTAGTATTATTATATTAATTAGTATTATTATATTAATTAGTATTATTATAATCATTAGTATTATTATATTAATTAGTATTATTATAATCATTAGTATTATTATATTAATTAGTATTATTATAATCATTAGTATTATTATAATCATTAGTATTATTATATTAATTAGTATTATTATAATCATTAGTATTATTATATTAATTAGTATTATTATAATCATTAGTATTATTATAATCATTAGTATTATTATATTAATTAGTATTATTATAATCATTAGTATTATTATATTAATTAGTATTATTATAATCATTAGTATTATTATAATCATTAGTATTATTATATTAATTAGTATTATTATAATCATTAGTATTATTATAATCATTAGTATTATTATAATCATTAGTATTATTATATTAATTAGTATTATTATAATCATTAGTATTATTATATTAATTAGTATTATTATAATCATTAGTATTATTATAATCATTAGTATTATTATATTAATTAGTATTATTATATTAATTAGTATTATTATAATCATTAGTATCATTATAATCATTAGTATTATTATAATCATTAGTATTATTATATTAATTAGTATTATTATATTAATTAGTATTATTATAATCATTAGTATTATTATATTAATTAGTATTATTATAATCATTAGTATTATTATAATCATTAATATTATTATATTAATTAGTATTATTATAATCATTAGTATTATTATAATCATTAGTATTATTATATTAATTAGTATTATTATAATCATTAGTATTATTATAATCATTAGTATTATTATATTAATTAGTATTATTATAATCATTAGTATTATTATAATCATTAGTATTATTATATTAATTAGTATTATTATAATCATTAGTATTATTATATTAATTAGTATTATTATAATCATTAGTATTATTATAATCATTAGTATCATTATAATCATTAGTATTATTATAATCATTAGTATTATTATATTAATTAGTATTATTATAATCATTAGTATTATTATAATCATTAGTATCATTATAATCATTAGTATTATTATAATCATTAGTATTATTATATTAATTAGTATTATTATAATCATTAGTATTATTATAATCATTAGTATCATTATAATCATTAGTATTATTATAATCATTAGTATTATTATATTAATTAGTATTATTATAATCATTAGTATTATTATAATCATTAGTATTATTATATTAATTAGTATTATTATAATCATTAGTATTATTATAATCATTAGTATTATTATATTAATTAGTATTATTATAATCATTAGTATTATTATAATCATTAGTATTATTATATTAATTAGTATTATTATATTAATTAGTATTATTATAATCATTAGTATTATTATAATCATTAGTATTATTATATTAATTAGTATTATTATAATCATTAGTATTATTATAATCATTAGTATTATTATATTAATTAGTATTATTATAATCATTAGTATTATTATAATCATTAGTATTATTATATTAATTAGTATTATTATAATCATTAGTATTATTATAATCATTAGTATTATTATAATCATTAGTATTATTATATTAATTAGTAATATTATAATCATTAGTATTATTATATTAATTAGTATTATTATATTAATTAGTATTATTATATTAATTAGTATTATTATAATCATTAGTATTATTATAATCATTAGTATTATTATATTAATTAGTATTATTATAATCATTAGTATTATTATATTAATTAGTATTATTATAATCATTAGTATTATTATATTAATTAGTATTATTATATTAATTAGTATTATTATATTAATTAGTATTATCATAATCATTAGTATTATTATAATCATTAGTATTATTATATTAATTAGTAATATTATAATCATTAGTATTATTATATTAATTAGTATTATTATATTAATTAGTATTATTATAATAATTAGTATTATTATAATCATTAGTATTATTATATCGCTGTACATCAGCAGAATGTGTATACATTTTTATGCAGAATAAAATGAGTATAAAATAATAAGATTCTCTGGGCAGTATCGTTGCAGGATATTAGTAAATTTGTTGAATAGTTTTACCGAATCAAAAAGTGCTTGATGCTGTGACAAGTAGAACATTTATAATAATAAAATATTAACGCATTTGGCTTGTATTGACATTTCCAATGTTCTGCTGATTCCGAAGTGATAGTTAAGGCAAAATCTTTGCAATGTCGACGTCAACTGTATACAATGCTAGAGGAATACCCATCCCAAAACGGGCAAAATGAATTCCCCAAACAGAACAATTTTGTCCCACTTTTATGTCCGCTTATGAAGATTAAAATTAAGATATAATAATACTAAACCTCATTCTAATTTTGATCAAAATCAATTACATCATTTTGATAATAGAAAATGTCTAAAATCTAAGTCTTAAACTTAGGAGGTCTTAAGAAGAAATTGAAATCCAGGGAATCTCGCTTAGTTAGTGTCTAATAACTATGGATCAAATTCAATGCAAATCTGAAATATTTTCAAATTTTCAAATGGGAGGTTGTTCCCATATTATGCCCCTAAAATTCCAAAGAAAATGAAATTTGGGGAATATTTATTAATTGATGTCTTATACTTATTGTTAAAATTTCACAAAATTCGGAGGTATCTGAATTTTCATGAAGGGCTTTCAGACCCTTTTTTTTTACCCCTCTGGATGAAACTAAATTTAACTAAATATAGCCCACATTTGGACATCTTATGCCTATCAAATATTTTCTAAAATTCATAATGATAATTAGTTTAGTAATTACATGAAAATATAAAACATACTTATAATACTATATAACAGAAGCTGAAGAGAGCCAAATGGCTAAGTCCTTCTGTGCTTGAAACCGACGGTACCAATGTTGCACTAATTTTTCTGTACCAAAATAAATATATATATATATATATATATGTATATATATATATATATATATATATATATATATATATATATATATATATATAGAGAGAGAGAGAGAGAGAGAGAGAGAGAGAGAGAGAGTGTGAGTATTAGAAAGCTATCACGCTGCAACAAATGGAAATATGTCAGCGTTGAGAATAAGGACGAAAACAAGTTTTTTTGACAACATCTTTGAAGCACGCATGAAAATGTATTTAAGTGAAATATTTTTGAACATCAACACATCGTGCAATTTAAATTAAAAAAATCATTTATTTAATTTTTTTTTTTTTGCAAGCTTTCTTTGTAGAACAACTTTGTCAAGCGAGACTGTCTTATAGTTATTTTTCTTCTTCTTTCTGATTTTGGTGGTCTTAACTCCGAGGGGTCGAATCACGGTAAAGGCAGAAGGGCACGTCAAGTTCTAGAAGACGTTAGGATAAGTGTAGTCCGGTCGATGTTATGCGCAGATTGACACTGAAAAGGTTCTTTTACACTTATTTGAAACTCTTAAATCTATTTCCTTACTTTTAGATATTTATTTTCGAGTGTCTTAATTTGATTTTAGTCAATTATAATCAAAATCTAACTGGGGGTTTTCCCTTCTCCGTCAAACATTCAGTTTTAACAAGAGGATAACATCACTTGACACTTTTTATAGTGACTTATCACCCTCATATAATTGTGTAATTCAAACAATATACATATAAACAAACAAACAAGCATATATATATATATATATATATATATATATATATATATATATATATATAATTTTGCTTTTAAGTGGAACCATATATATATATATATATATATATATATATATATATATATATATATATATATATATATATATATATATAAAGTGGTGTACTAAAAGCGAACTTTTAGGAAAGGTAACGTATGATAAGATTTCGATCTTTGAAAAGCCTGGCTTAAGGAAAATTTAACTTGAATAAATTGCCTTTTTTGCGGAATATACCTTGCTTTTAGCAATTGAATGCAAATTTGATTTGGCTTTTGCTTCTCTAATTCTTTTCCATTCTTCTTCATATATATATATATATATGGTTCCACTTAAAAGCAAAATTCTTCCGTAAAAGGTATTGAATCCTCTAAGTTATCAATACCGACAAAAATGTAAACAAATGAATAATAAGTTAATCTAAAACAGTAGCAGTAGCAGACTTGTTAGCTCAGAAGATAGAGCGCCAGAGTGTCACAATTGGTAGCAACTTACGCACGGGGTTCGAATCTCAGGGTTGATGTGCTCATGATGTCTAGACACGCTGAAAAGTTGTGAAATGACAAAACAGCTGTCTGCGAATGACTATATAAATAAATGATGTTACATTTCTTTTTCAATAGTTGCTTGTCCATATCCGAGGAAGGTATATAAAATACCTAAACGTCATATAAATAAAATAAATCCTTTTTCATATAAAAATATAGTCATTTTTATGTTGTTGGATACATTTCCCCCCTCTCTATACCCGTCCTTATATCTCCTTCCTTCCTTCCTTCTTTCTTTCTTTCTTTCTTTCTTTCTTACTACACACGCACAGCTGTCTGCAGATAATTATAGTGTAGCCGTTGATGAAGGAGTGGTATTAAACACCTATTTCCTCAGAAACCGCCGGTTAAGATGGCTAATAAGCACACAGTTGTATGATATAAGTATATAAATATATTATGCCCTTACCAACGTAGTTCAACACTCTGTCATAATTTCCTTATATAAATTATATATATATATAAATGATATATATATATATATATATATATATATATATATATATATATATATATATATATATATATACAGAAAGAGAAAGAGAGAGAGAAAGAGAAAGAGAGAGATTATTGAGGGTATATATCAAAATTGATTTATAATACATCTACAATTTTTGATAAGGTGAATTAAGTAAAATGAATCCTTTCTGCTTTAGGGTGGCAAAGTGTAATCTCAATTTATTTTTAGATTTTTTTGTCAACAATTGATTTTAACAAAGGTTTTCTCATCTTAAGAAAAAATGAAACAGTAAAATATAAAATGGCGGTATGAGAGAAAATTTTTACCTTCATGAAACTAACCATTAAGATTGGGGGGCTCAGTTTCACATATAAATTTAACGTAAAATGATTCCCCATTTTCGAGCCATTGTAGTATTTTAGGGCATTAACAAATTCTCTTATCATTCACCTTATGCCCGAGTGGCAAACCTCTCTCAACAACGTCGTTTCTTCCAATGGAAAAGTTGTTTTCCTTGAACTAGCCATTAAATAAATCTAAAAAAATAAGTTATCTCCCTTGATATAACATTGTGTCACCTTAAAGTAAAAAAAGGACCGTAAAATGAATGTAAGAAATATAATTTTTCGTTTTGTACTAAGTAAGAGCAATATTCCGTTCTATTTATTGATTTCATCCCATTCATTTCACATGTTCGATCTGATGTCGCTGTTAAGGTTTAGTCACATGTTATAATTATTAATACTAACCAGTCTATGTTATACTATGTTATGCTCTCTATCATTTCTTTCAAAATGTTCATTTGATGTCGCTGCAAACGAAACGTGTAAAAGTACATTTCTATAGCTTTCACGAAACAAGCGGAATAACTCTTACTAATCAATATACGAGTTATCTCCCTTTAGTCGTCAATTTGCTTATAAGTAGTCATGTTTCTAAGGTTTTTGAATCCAGTACACAACAGTTGTTTCATTGCGGTTAATGCATACCGTCACGTATTATGGAATCGGCTATGCTGAGTTCAAATGTCATCGGATCTATTGTGGTTATCTTATGTACTTATATTGCTTGAAAAGGCAAGAAGTCGTTTTGCAAAGCTGTGAAACCAGCTAGTATTAAATAAAAACGAGATATGGTAAGATTAGTCTTTCATGAAAAATTGAAAATAATTGATTTGCACTTATGCTAGCATTTCCTTAAAAAAAGAACGCCTAACGTTTACGAAAAAAAAGAAATCTTATTCGTTATAAAATAGAAAAAAATACCTAAGATATATGTGTGTGGTGTGTGTACGTGTGTTTTATTTATATATGCGCGTATTTAGGCAAACTTCAGGCAAATGTTATTAAATAACAGAGAGGTTTTTGATTTGTGAGGCTTTTTTAATTTTTAATGTTTTCAATTTTCCAAATAATCTATTTAGTATTCCGGTCAAATTGATGTAAGTTCCATAGGTTTCTTGTTCCATATCTTCACAAATACTTTTGATTCGCCTGATGATTATTTTTTTTAATATTTTTATTTTTTAAAACTTAGTTCACCCTAAACAAGGCAAGTTGCCACTGTAGACGTAAGGGGCTATTTAGAATTAGGGTGTAAGTGTAGGGGGGCGTCCTAAATTGGGAGCTGTGCAGTGAGATGCTTGTTTACATTAGTTTTAAATTTATACATGTTGGTACAATCAGGGAAACAGGGAGCAAGCTATTGGTGTAGAAGGCTTTCCGGCATCTGGGGACCTCCACAGTGAATGGATGGGATTTAGCTGATTGTAAGATTCTTTGAGTGTATTTATGCCAAGGAGGCACCAGAGCAGCAAGTTAATCGGAGCACATTCGATTAAAGTACTTGTAAAACAAGCACAATGATGCTACATTGCGGCGATGGAACAAGGGTCTGGAGCTTGGTGGATAGTGAGGGACCTATTAGATTAGCAACTCTTTTTTGAACCTTGTCTAAGAGGGATAGACTAGTGGATGGTGCACCAACCCAGATGTGACAACAATACTCCATGTATAGGTGGATGGTGGCTTTGTAGAGATATAGGATAATGTTAGGTGTGAGAAGTTTACTAGCACGGTAGAGGGAGCCAAGTTTCTTTGCAGCAGCCTTGGAAATGTCTTCTATGTATTTGTTCCAATTCATGTTACTGTGAATGTTAGGCCGAGGAGTTTGAACGTTGAACTCCCAGGTAGGGTGTTATTTGCCATGGCAATCAGTGGTTAAAAAGGTTACTTGCAGTTGTTGAAGGAAAGAAGCTTTGTCTTAGCAGCATTTTTGACCCCACTGGAGACTGGAGGTCACTTTCTAAGGATTTAGCCATTGCCTCGGATATGTTTACGTCCGTTTTTAGGTGACGAACTATCGCTAGATTGATCAAGTATTCAAAGATTTTAGTGAAGAGCGGAATAGACTGATTCATGACGAGAGTAGAGCGTGATGTCGTCAGCAAATATACCCATCTCAGACACAATGTCATTAGGGAGGTTGTTTATGAAAATCAGGAACAATAAAAGTCACTGGATCGATCTTGGGTACACCTGCATTTATGTCATGTTGTTTGGATGAGAGTGGTTTGTGGAGGCTAAAGTGGATTTAAGGCTGTAATGTTATCGGCTGGGTTAAATAAGTAGTAAGACAGAGAGAAGTATAGGATAAGTAACAAGGTTTATTGGCGGTCAAAATACATTCTAACTGAGTCATCGCCAGGGGCCGTAACTCGTCCCATCACCGGTGAATCGTCGGTGCAGTAACACTACATCCCCCTTTCGGTTGTAAAGTTCTTTACAAGGACAGTCTTTTAGGTGGTCGAACTTGTCGACCGCTTCTTGTATATTTCCCTTGGTCAGGACCTCTGGAACTCTCTAGTGGGATGTTTCTTTGGTTACTGGGAAGATCTGTTGAGTCATCATCACAGCTATACATATATCCATATCGAGGCGAACATGGTAAGGTGTTTGCTTCCTGTAGGGTAGCCACCTGAGAGAAGCTGGTTTCTCCGTTCCTTAGGCGCAGATTACTTTTGTTGCGTCGGTGTAGTCCTGAATCTGTCTTAACTAGGACTGACCTTGGTGACAGAGTTTTACTTACTACAGCTGTACTGGTCTTAGGTATCTTGACCCAAACTGGTTGTCCTTTTTCAAAGGCAGGACGATCTTTAGCCGGATGACGTTTGTCATAGTTTTGCTTTTGTCTGGCTTTGAGCCGGGTGTCTGCCCTTCTATGTTCCTCGATGTTTTGCTGATCAAATGAATTTCTTTGAGGAATGGTAGGGATCCGTGTTCTTAGTTTTCTATTCATTAACAGCTCTGCAGGACTCTTGCCGTGTTCCAGAGGAGTGCTGCGATAATTTAGCAGTGCTATGTATGGGTCACTTGCGTTCTTCAATAAGTTTTTTATTGTCTGGACTGCACGTTCAGCTTCTCCGTTTCCTTGCGGATGATGGGGGCTACTTGTGAGGTGCAGGAAGTCAAAACCATTTGAAAAGTTCCTGAATTCACTAGAACTGAATTGGGGACCGTTGTCAGATATGATTGTCTCTGGGATCCCATGCCTAGCGAATATTGATTTGCAATGCTCTATTACGCTGACTGAGGTGGTTGTCCATAAATGGGCTATTTCAATCCACCTGGAAAAATAATCGACAATCAGAAGATATCGGTGTCCCATGAATTCGAACAGATCCATTCCTATTTTCTGCCATGAAATTGCAGGTAATTTGGTGGGTTGTAGTGGTTCTGGTGGATATTTTCGTTCTTTTTCACAAATACCACATTTCCCAACTTTGTCTGCAATTTGTTTAGAGAGGCCAGGCCATCACACACTTTCGCAAGCTAGTGCTCGGCATTTGACAATACCTTGGTGTCCCTCATGTAGACGCTCTAGTATGTCTTTTTGAAGTACATTAGGAATGACAAGTCGGCTCTGGTACATTAGAAGTCCCTGGTAAACTGTTAGGTCCTGGTTGACAAACCAGTACTGTTTTAGTTCAGGGTCCCGCCTAGCTCTTTCGGGCCAGTGGTCCATCTCATAATATTTGATTACCTGACTGCAGACCTGGTCAGTATTTTGTTTTAGTCGGATATCCTCCAATCGTTTATCGCTCGCCGAGATATTTCCTATGACTGAGCGGATAAATGAGTCGGTGTCTGTCTCCTGCTGGATATCCTGTATAACGGGACTACTCCCAGGTGCTCGGGACAAAGCCTCTGCTGTTGTGAGGTCTTTTCCCGCTGTGTATATGATCTCATAGGAGAATCTCATTAACCTCATGCGGAAACGTTGAATTCTTGGAGTCAATTTGTCGAGTCACTTCGACTTCAACAGTGCCAACAGTGGTTTGTGGTCTGTTTCGACTGTGAATTTTGGCATTCCGACCAAATAGTCCGCAAATTTTTCACAACACCAAGTGACTGCTAGTGCCTCCTTCTCAACCTGTGCATATCTCTGCTCTGTTTCTGTCAGAGATCGTGAAGCATAAAATACCGGTCTCCAGTCATTTTCTTGCTTCTGCAGTAGTACACCGCCTAGGCCATAGCTAGATGAATCTGCTGATACCCTTGTCGGCTTGTTGGAATTGTAATAAGTCAGTACTGGTGCAGAACTCAGTTGCTTCTTCAGGGTCTGGAATGCTACTTTCTGAGGCTCATCCCAGATCCATTCTGACTCTTTCCTAAGAAGCTCTCGGAGTGGTTTGGTGGTTTCGGCTAGATTCCTAGCAAATTTTCCGACCTGGTTTGCCATGCCCAGTAAGCGTCGTAATTCGGACACATTCTCAGGTCTGGGCAAGTCCATAATTGCTGCTACTTTTTCAGGATCTATTTGTATTCCTTCTTTTGATATAATGTGACCCAGAAACTTTATGTTTCTGACAGAAAATACACATTTATCGTTGAGTGTAGCTCCTGCAGCCTTCATTTTCTGCAGTACTGCTTTTAGTCGCTGGTCGTGCTCCTGCTGGTTTATTCCACTTATTAGGACGTCATCTATATCACAGATGACTCCTGGTATTCCGGACAAAATGTGTGTCATCTTCCTATGAAAGATTTCTGGCCCAGAACTTATCTCGAATGGAAGTCGTTTGAAACAGTACCTCCCATAAGGTGTTATAAATGTGGTAAGGACCTGCGATTTTTCGTGTAGGACGTTTTGGTAGAAACCGTTGTTGCAGTCGATCTTGCTAAACACTGTGGATCCATCGAGCTCGGCCAGTAATTGGTCTGTGGTGGGTAAAGGAAATTTTTCACGCTCTCGTTTAGCTTGGTAAAGTCGACGCATAACCTAACTTTACCGTTAGCTTTTTGGACGGCGACTATTGGGGCACACCAATCAGTTGGTGATTTGACTGGACAGATTATGTCCTCGTTCTCATTACGTTTCAGTTCTTCCTGAACCTTCTGTTTCATAGGCAACGGCAATCTTCTAGGGGTAGAAATGGAAAAGGGATGAGCTCCTGCCTCCAAACGTATCTGGTACACATGTTCCAGTTTCCCTAGGCCTATGAACAGTTCTGGGAACTCTTTCTTATACTGGTGCCCTTCGCTTGTCACTCTATTAACTGCTTTCAGCAGGTTGAGGGCTTTGATTGCTGGTCCTCCCAGTAGAGGTTCTTGCAGACTCTCTATAACATAAAGGTCTTGTTGTAAGCTTACTTTTTCCGTGGCTAGTTTGGCCTTCACACATCCTATGAGGTTTATCTCATGATGACTCGGTCCATACAGTCTTTTGTTTGTAGGTTGGATGAGTGGGGAATTTTTCCTGAAGAACCGATCCGGGATTACGGTCACATCTGCACCTGTATCCAGCCTAAAATTTATAATTTTGGTACAGGTCTTAGTGGTGACCTTAATTTTAGCCTGCCAGTT
Organism: Sepiola atlantica; assembly: GCA_963556195.1. NCBI lineage: Eukaryota > Metazoa > Mollusca > Cephalopoda > Sepiida > Sepiolidae > Sepiola > Sepiola atlantica. Next base: position 157,134,814 of record OY744522.1, on the reverse strand, counting down.
TTTATTATCCTCAGTGGTAATTGTACCTATATTTTCGAGAGTGACAGATCCTAAAAAATGATTTTCTTCTTCCTCTCTTATTTCTCTAACCTTCACTTTATCGGTTCTGCAAAACTTTGCATAATGCCCTTTCTGCGAACAAATTCTGCAGCGTGCACCTTTTGCTGGGCAGTCATTTCTATTGTGGAATGGAAATTTCCCGCAGCATGTACATTTGCTAGGAATTTTCGATTTCGGATGTTTGTTTGGTGAAGTTTGTCTTGTAGGTTCGCTTCGTAACCCGGTTGATTTGAGGATCCGCTGCATCGGCACCGGAGGAAATGGTCTGCGTCCGTTGTTTCGAAGTTTCGTAGGCTCTACCTATTTGTAGGCACTTGTCTAGAGTAAACTGTTTATCAGACAGTAACTTTTCTCTGACGGTATCGCTTTGAACTCCGACAACGACTTGGTCTCGAATAAGCCTATCCTGTAGCTGTCCGAAATTACAGTTCTTTGCAAGTTGTCGAAGAGCAGCTATATAGGTCTCGATACCTTCCGATACTTCTTGCTTGCGAAGATGGAATGTATAGGATTCGTAAGCTTCGTGTGTTTCGCCCACGAAAAAATCCTCAAACTTCTTTATCACCTTCTCTAGGTCCGTCTTTTCTTCTTCAGAGTTAAACTTCAACCCTTCATATATATCGTAACTATCCTCCCCGATAGTTGCCAAAAATACCGATGTCTGATATGAAGTATCTGCTTCTTTAGACAATCTACTAGCGATCGAATAATTGAGAAAATTTCGTTTAGATTTTCGCCAGTTATTAGCAACATTTCCAACGAGAGTCATTCGTTCGGGGGTGGTATATTAGCAGAATATTGCTTTATGTCCGTGTGAGGCATTTTTCAAAAGTATACGATATATATGAGAAAACAAATTTCTGTACTCACTGTTCTCTCTTTTCTTACTTTTTTTTGTTTTTGTGGGACCGTTTTCCGTAAGTCATTTGTTTATCGATAGTAGAATTTTCTTTCTCTTAGAAATCCTTTGTTTTTCTTACTACGATATCCGATCTTTTACTTTGTTTTTTCGGTCTTCACAAATTGTATCCTTTATCTGACACCATGTAATGTTATCGGCTGGGTTAAATAAGTAGTAAGACAGAGAGAAGTATAGGATAAGTAACAAGGTTTATTGGCGGTCAAAATACATTCTAACTGAGTCATCGCCAGGGGCCGTAACTCGTCCCCTCACCGGTGAATCGTCGGTGCAGTAACACCACAAAGGCGAAACGTTGGGCAAGTATTTCAGCTTTATCAGTTGCCGTGCAAACGACATCATTGTGATAGAATAGCGGGGGAATTGTTTATTGGTCATTGTTCACCACATTACTGAAGATTTTCCAGAAATCGCGAGTACATAGTTTCTGTGACTCAATGCATTTTCTGGTCATCTCTGTATACCTTCTATTTGCTTCATCTGTAATAGATGTAATAGTCTTACACTGATTTCTTAATGCTACAAGTTTCTGTCTATTTGTAGTTGACTTGTGGCGGTTGAATTGTCGGAATGCTTGTTTCCTCTGAGCAATAGCAGCTGCACAGTTCGAGGTGAACCATTGTGGAGAGTGAGGCTTGCTGTAGAATTTTCGCATGGAGACATGTGCTTTAATGCCTGCTTTGAGTCATTCGTTTACCTTATTTGTACACTGATCAGCAGGGAGAGAAAAAGTTTCACTCCATGGGGCGTCTCTGATGTGATCTATGATGGATTCCCAATTGTAGTTTCTTTGTGTTTTGAGCAACAGCTCATCAGCTTTGGGACAAAAGTTTAGGGTGATATCAATCATTACCACAAGGTGATCAGCATTACCGAGCAGGCTATGGGCATTCGTCGTACAAGCCTCGGGCAGTGAGGTCAATAACAGGTTGAGAAGTTAGGCTTGCTGGTCCACACGATCAGCAAGGTAGATTGGGAAAGTGACAGTCTGTGAGATGGAGTGTGTGCTATGGGGAAACTATATGTGGAGTTACCAGCTGCGTCTGTATAGCTCGAGAATCCAAGCCAGTCACGGTGATGTACATTAAACTCGATAAATTCATGTATTTGGGCACTCGATTCAAGTGAAAAAATATCCTTACCAAAATGTAAAATGACGTCCCAGACACTAGATAATTAATTTCTATAAAGAATAGGTTTAATAATAAATATTTTTAGAAACAGTATTTTTAATAAATAGTTTCTATCTACTAATTAAGATTTTTTCTTAATATAAGGGAGTTTTCTGCGAGATTGACATTCAACTCGTCGTGTGTTTGTTTCGAAGGGTAAGAAATCAGCCATTGAAATAAGGCTCTTCGAACTCGGACGAACATTTATGTTGACTTTTCTTTGTGAGAAGTTGGATTTAGAATTCCCATACTATCATTGGATTGGAATGGTAACTTGTGAGCGGTATCTTGAATAATTTAGTTCTTTTGTTTTTTTGTGGGGGGGGGGATTTATTCATCATTGTGCCGGCCGACGTGAAAGTGTATTATCGCACATTGTTCCGGTTTTTTGGTTTTTTTGAATGTATTTGGGACCGATTATTTGCTTGTTGGCCTGGTGGAAGAAATAATGCACGAGCTACTTTTCTAAGACTTTTCTAGGACTTTCCTTTTTTTATCGTTGTTCTTCCTTGTTTTTTAATTTTAACTTTTATTTTTATTTTTTTTCCTCTTCTCATCTTAAGTGACCTCAGCTATTGCAACGCCACATTGTGTATTGTCGGCAGTTGAAACCAGTATTCCAGACATTTAATTTCCCTGATGATCTGCCAAGCAAGTAACTGCTTGGTAGTGAAACACGTGTAGGGAAAAACATTTAATTTGAATAAATAATATTTGTAAAGAAAAAATATCTTTAATGGTGATCATTGGTGTCCTGAAAGGAATGTTTTGGTAAGCCTTCATAAAATCACATATAAATGCTCTGTACTCTGTAATCGAGTATCATCGAGCTTGTTTTTATTGGAACAACCCCGGTCTTCACTGAATGATCTATTTTATAAGTGAAAAATCTAAATATATATATATATATATATATATATATATATATATATATATATATATATATATATATATATATATATATATATAGTAGAGAATGGTAGTTTGCTTGAAGCATTGCTGGGTATAGTAGTAGTATGTTTTTGAAATGCTGTGGGCAATTACCCGGAATTTGCATTACCCACAGCCTTTCAAAAACATACTACTAATATATATATATTTATCTTTCCTATATACTGCTTATGTACATGCTATATCAGTCATAAGGTTAACTAATTTGTATATTGGTTTTGCAAAACGACATTTTATTTATTAACTATTATTTCTTATTCTTTTTTCATTCGATAATGTGAGATATCAAATTAGCAGAATACTGAGAATAGCAACTTCTGCATTTGAACATTAAAAGAAAAGATATGGAACGGGAAGAACATATTAATGACTCGTAAGTTAAGATTTTACAATGTATTGATAGTTCCCATTGCTTAATATGCAAGTGAAACTGTGACAATAAAAAATAACACCTACCGGTCGAGAAGAGACTGCGATGTACATCCGTCAAAGAGTGTGTGGGGGATTTTCTTTGCAAAGGTGGCCTTTTGTAGGCGCAGCTGATTAGCATATGTGGAGATCAGCTGATGTAAATGGAAGGACGAAAATGGAAGGCGGCAGCTGGATCTGAGAGAACTAAGAGAGAACATTGAGTTTGAAGTTTTGACGTTTTGAGATTGATCGGTCGGTGTTCGTTGCGGTGACATTGAAGAGGAGTACCTCTACCTTAAGTATTGGATTACAGAAACATGGACTATACTGGCAGGGCATGAGAAGAAAAGTCAATGTCTTTAAAATGAAATGAAGTAACTTTTAGGGATGGAGTAAGAAATGCAGATATATAAAAAAAGCTTAATATTAACAGATCCATCAAAAACGTTATTCGAAAATGTTTTCCAGCTAACAGCTGGGTAAAGAAATCATATATAGAAGAGTTCATTGCAAAAAGCCATCTTCGACAATCAATCTGGCCGGCTGTGGTATCTGTTCCGTTCAGCTGTAGGAGTTCCAACCTCCTGGAATGCCACAGTTTCACTTGCATATTAAGCAATAGCAACTAGCAATGCATTGTAAAATCTTAACTTTAGGAAGGACTGAGTTTATAGCTAAATGCCTAAGGCACTCTCAACGGGGAATGCTGACGGGGCAATTTTTAAGGGTTAAGAACGCACTTGTGTGCTGGCTTATTCTCCCAACCTTCCGGCCTTGTGCCACATCTTCTTGCTATGGGAGGCGTAGGGTTAATACCAATAAATCGTATAAAGACGGTTTAATTGAAGAAAGATGAAGAGGTATGCCTTTGGCAGCTTAAAAACTGGCCTAAGACTATGAGAAGTGGACGAATTATTTTCTGAATCGCGCGGCATCTAGAGTATGGAAAAAAGTCATGTGAGACAACATGGCGATATTGAATTAGTGGCCGCTATTCCGAATTCATACCCGTAAGCCACCATCAAATAGACTGTTTCTCTTGTACCAAACAGTCATAGTAATAATAAAAAAGTCACATAAAATCTTTTTCAACAAAAATTTTGTAATTAAGATTTATTAAAATTTTCTGATATTATGTTTTAATGAAAATGAAATAAAAAGTAAAAATCGAGTTTTTACTTGATTACGGGTATGAATCCAGAATAGCGACCACTAGGTCAGAAAATTCAATGTAACCGTCAGCATTATTAGGTGTATTTTACAAATTCAATATTTTAAAATAGATTTAAAAAAATAATTTTCATATGAGATTTTTTTTCTCGGCCCTTCATGATGATACAGACAAAATTACGCTTAATTATTTTTATTTTACGATTTATAAAATACATTTTTTGTAAGGTTGGTTAAAATATCGAAATGTTTGGGCGATTTATTGTATACGATGAATCGTTTGCAATATATGATGCGTTTCTGCGTTAAATATCCTTCTTGGCCTTTTGGTTAAGATCAAAGTGTAGTATCTGTTCCGATGGATACTGCACCCCATAGACTGGTATCGTCTTGGCCTTCGGGGCTTGATTCCGCCGGTCTATGGGTTTGTCCTGTGCAGTTCTAGGAGGTCCACCCTCCCAGGCTTTGCCTCCTCTCTTTGGGGAGGAGTAAGTTTGTTGCTTACTGCCTGAGGCGCCCTTACCGGGGAATGCCGACGGGGCTGCCCAGGCAATTTTTAATGACCAGAGTGCTCAACTTCTCGAGTGCTGGTTTTTCTAATCCCACTTTCCCGACCTTGTGTCACATCTTACCTTGTGGGAGGTAGATAAATAACCCCCATCCTTCTCGGCCTTTTGGCTAAGATCAAAGTGTAGTATCTGTTCCGATGGATACGGCACGCCTGTCCTGTGCAGTTCTAGGAGGTCCACCCTCCCAGGCTTCGCCTCCCCTCTTTGGGGAGGAGTAAGTTTATTGCTTACTGTCTGAGGCGCCCCTACCGGGGAATGCCGACGGGGCTGCCCAGGCAATTTTTAAATGGCCAGAGTGCTCATCTCTCGAGCGCTGGCTTTTAACCCCACTTACTCGACCCAAGCTGTGGTCACATCTTACTTGTGGGAGTAAGATAAAACTGGCCTTGTGCCTAACTCCTAGCGAAGGAGTAAATAAATATCCTAAAAAGGGTTGAATTGCCATAAAACAAAGAAACCCAAACTTTTCCGGTAAACTATTTCACATCCTGTAGTCTTTTCATTCCACCATGAAAACAAACTATCGACTCCGATTGGATCACATCAAACATCTTTAAAATATCCGGTGGTGTCAAATAAGGATATGTCGACCTCATTTAGGATATTACCACCCCCTCTTCCTTCTCTCCTTCTCGGCAAAGCTGTCGAAACATCAAATTAGGTGGGAGGGAGTCTCTCTACATAGAGGGAAAACTCGTCTGAAAAGGTCAAATCACTTGTCATCCGAGAAATTCTGTTCGCTGACAATGCAGCAATGACGTCACATACTTAACCCGTAAAACCTCAACGATAATTCATGCAAGCATGCAGGGACTCCAGCTTAACTATCAGTCCGGACAAAACAAAGACGATAGCTCAGGGCACTTGAATAATCACTGTAGACAATTATATACTAGAAAAAGTAAATCTATTTACCAACATTGAGTTTATCATTACAAACAATCTATCACTAATTTTACATTAAATAAGAATATTGAATATTCCTGACTTTACCGTTTGAGTATTGATTTACTCCTCTCCAGGAGTTAGGCACAAGGCCAGTTTTTTTTTTTTAATCTTACTCCCACAAGTAAGATGTGACCCAAGGTCGGGTCGGGAAAGTGGAGTTTGAAAAGCCAGCGCCCGAGAGGTGAGCACTCTGGCCATTAAAAATTGCTTGGGCAGTCCCGTCGGCATTCCCCGGTAGGGGCGCCTCAGGCAGTAAGCAATAAACTTACTCCTCCCCAAAGAGGGGAGGCGAAGCCTGGGAGGGTGGACCTCCTAGAACTGCACAGGACAGACCCATAGACCGGCGTAAATCAAGCCCCGAAGGCCAAGACAATACCAGTCTATGGGGTGCAGTATCCATCGGAACAGATAATACACTTTGATCTTAGCCAAAAGGAATTCACGGACGTCGCCATATTTAATATGTTTTCTTGGAAACACCACAGTCGAAAATAAATAGGAAATAGACAAGGCGGTAGTATATATATATATATATTTTTTTTTTCAATTCGCGATAGATTATTATTAAACGATAAATCGATTATCTTTAATTTAATTATGTGTGACTTTTCATTATATATATATATATATATATATATATATATATATACGTATACACACACACACATATATATATGTATATATATGTATATATTATTATTTCATGTACCCACATAAAATGTTAAAAGTCAGTTATATATATATATATATATATATATATATATATATATATATATATATATATATATATATACATTTGTTGCATAATCAAACTCAAGTGTTAAAGCTCAATGAATATTAGACGTTTCAAGTAATTTCAGAGGAATTATAAATTGAGATATTTTCTGATAAAAAATAAGGTATCGTATCAAGCAAAATTGGTTTAAATAAAAAAAAATAACAGCTGTTTCTTCATAGCCATACAATCAGAGTATTGTTAATTACAAAGATGTAATCTAATAGACAAATGACTCCTCAACTATTGTAACGCCACATTGTGTATTGTCGGCAGTTGAAACCCTTATTCCAGACATTTAATTTCCCTGATGATCTGCCAAGCAAGTACCTGCTTGGTAGTGAAACACGTGTAGGAAAAACATTTAATTTGAATAAATAATATTTGTAAGAAAAAATATCTTTAATGGTGATCATTGGTGTCCTGAAAGGAATGCTTTGGTAAGCCTTCATAAAATCACATATAAATGCTCTGTACTCTGTAATCGAGTATCATCGAGCTTGTTTTTATTGGAATAACCCCGGTCTTCACTGAATGATCTATTTTATAAGTGAAATCTATCTATCTATCTATCTATCTATCTATCTATCTATCTATCTATCTATCTATCTATCTATCTATCTATCTATCTATCTATCTATGTATATCTATCTATCTATCTATCTATCTATCTATCTATCTATCTATCTATCTATCTATATATATATATATATAATCCTAGTACATTAAAAAAACCATTTTATTTACAAAAAATATGTTTGCCTATTTATAAGTCTAAGGAACGTTTCCCTTTGATTGCAGTGATAAAACGAAGAAAAAAAAGAAATATAGAAATTAAATAAGTATTAATTACATGAATATTGGTCGTATGTTGTTTTTGTAACCTAACTGTGGTGTGTTATGCACTGATGAAGCTTCTTTGTGAATGTTTGTTAAATTTGTATACCATACATGTGTATACTTACGAAATAGGCAGAAATAGTTGTTTATAAGTGTTGTGAAGTTGTCCAACAGTAAATAATAAATAAAGGAAGTCAAGTCGGGGGTTGGTTTAACAAGTGTATTAACAAAGTAAGAAAGTGACTAGCCCTTGGCTAGACAGTTATAAGACTGTGCTTTGTCTTCTCTGTGTCTCTGGTGACTCGCACTATTTATAGTGACAACCGGTGTAGTTTCTCCTGTGTAAGAACAGCCGGTGTAACAATAAGTAAAATGGTTTTTGAATGAACTACGATTATATCCTGTTAAATCAAGAGCTCTAATTGTATTATACACTATTGAGCTACTATATAAACTTTTAGACGAACTTAAATAAATTTATATGATATATATGTATTTATATTATATATTATATATATAATATATGTATTATAGTATATATATATATATATATATATATATATATATATAATGATGCACACACAAAACCTCCCAATACGGCGTTGATCCATAGTCGTTTCGACTGACTGATGCTAACACACAACATGTATATAATTATATAGAGAGAACAGAAAAAATAAGGATATAATGTATACCTTTAAATTAGAACATATCATGAAAGAATTGATGCCCGATATACGAGATAGAGCAATTATATAGACAAGTGAAAGATGAGAATAAACATTGCAAAAATACAAAATATATTACGTCTTCAGTTGTTCGAAATAAGATATTTATTTTTCCTTCCTAAAACCATGGCTTTTCAAAGAATAGAATTCGTATCATCAGAGGAATACAGAGATATGTTGGTAAGAGAATTACTAAAATCAAAATTTGAAAAGATTAAATATTATTTAAGATAAATACAAAAAAAGTGTAGAAAATGTCCAATGCAAAAATAGTAGGTTTGAAGATGAAATATATATATATATATATATATATATATATATATATATATATATATATATATATATATATATATATATATATATATATATATCCGCCTAATAAGTGTTAACATTATCACTGTTTATCTAGCTATTCAGCGGTGGCCGTAGGGGTCTAGATGTCGGGATTTGAGCCCGGGTGTTCGAATCACGCGACCAGTAGTGAATAGTTATATCTCTATGCTGACGAGTCCCGATTAAAGGATGAAACGTATATGTACATAGATAATAAATAAAACAAATATTATATATATATATATATATATATATATATATATAAATTATCACAAGACGATTTCACAAAGACAAACACAAACGTAAGAGATACATTATAGATGATCGATAAAAAGAGGTGCACATTAACAGGCGTAATTCCTAGCGTAAAAGTGAACGTTAAAAGTTTCTACACACAATCGAAACAAACATAAACTGCCAGGGTAAACAAGGAAACGCGTTGGCATCTAAAAGGAAGACGACTTACTTTTATGATGTATGAGAATTAGTCTGTATACGAATACTACGACCAGATATGAAACTGCCATGTTGAAGTTGCCACAGAAATGAGATCTGACGACACGATATCAGCTCTGTAAAATCATACAAAAAAACAAAAACAAAAAAGAACACGAAAACTGAGAGTTGAGGTGGAACACGTTGACTCAATGCTCGGCCAAAGCCTCGATTTCGAATTTCGTCCAAGGTTTTTCGTGTTTAAAAATTGAAGAGTCATTCTCATTAGTTGCCAGTATAATTCGGGGGAGATAACTTGAATATGATTCAAGGGACGTTACTCTGAATATACTATCGAAACATCAAACGAAGCAGCCTCATAGTCCACACAAGAATATAGGTGCATAGAACCTAATGTCATTAGAATGCTCTTATATGATAGCGAGACCTGGACACGACATACACAACCAGAGCAGAGGCTGGCTAGCTTCCTCTTTCGCTGCCAAAGACACATACTTAGCATCACCTGAAGAAACAAAATCACTCACACTTCAGTCCTTGAAAGATCACAACTTCCTTTGCCTGCATTATTTCCTAAGACAACGGCATTTCGCAAGTTCGGACACATCCGGAGAATTGAAAACGGACAAAGCAAATTCTCCATAGAGAGCGATACTCTAGAAGAAAACCCGATCGCCCGCAGCTTTGGTTCAACTACAAACATTTGTTCACCTTCACTGAGTTCTTATTTAACTAACAATATAAAGTTGAAACGCGTACAATTTATAAACTATTGAGTTTAGCAAAATGTATTAAGGGGGGGGTGTGTGTGTGTGTGGAAGAACAAAAGTTCATATACTTTTTCATTACAATGCAGACAAACCGCTATTTGTTTATTCTCTTTCCTGAATCCCCCTTTTCACAGAAGATATGTTGTTAGTCTTTTTCTACTCTATCGTTATTTTCATGGAAAGTGCTCGACTGAGCTCCAATCTATGTAAAAAATGAACAGCAAAACACTCGTCTAGTTACAACCACTGTAAAGAATTTCCCTTTCTTCGGCTGTGTATCTAAACCTAAACGGAACTTCCATGGACAAAGTTTCTTTACCCAAACATCCTATCTGTGGAACAGAATATCACGGGGTTGCATCCCAGGTGACTACAACATAGTCGTTTTCAAGTCCTATGTTAACAAATTCTTGTCGAGTCGCCCTTCCTGTTAAATAATCAAATTCTGCACATTTCACTCACTGCTTTCAATCCTCTCATAATATTGTTCATCATCCAACTGAAAATCTCATTAACCATTATTATCGAGTTGCTTTTGGGCTTTGATAAGAATAACACATAAGTAGAAAAAAATTCGGATTACTGTTCTCATCTTAGATATTATTCTCACAACGTTTCGGCCGATGTAACCTCCGACCTTCTTCAGACGCATCTTGTTGAATTCAGGATTTTTTCTGTCGAATTCGGGAATCTGTGCGGAATGTCGAACGGAACCCTTTATTAAATCCACGGGGATAGAATGCTCTCGTTCCATCAGCCATGACTTGGTAAAAAAGTCTTAAGTAATTCGTAATTATATTCTTAGTATCGCCCGCACTGAGTATTACAGCTTCAACCTCCAGAAGATGTGTAGTTTTATTATTATTATTATCAATCCTCATCTAAAAAATACCCCAAATATTTACTCATTTATTTCTCGGAATAAATATTCAAATGATCTCTATATCAATTCCATGATAAATGCCAGTATACTGAAATCATATGCCCTTAATAGGGTTAAGATGAAAATTTATATACACTAAATGTACAAAAGCAAGGAAATTCCCAAATTTTTACACTTTTATTGTCCAGGATGAATGTCGTACCAAGTACCAATATGACCTCTTCTCTGACATTAAGCATGCGTTTTCTTGAGTTTTTATTATAAACCTATCAAATACACAAGCACAAAATACAAAAACAAAAAAGGTGTTTCTGTATTGCTTTGTACATATAAAATATTTCCGTCTTTAATTTAAGAGTGACATGAAAAGGGAGATAATTCACTACTTCCTCGCCTAATTGACACCGTCGTCCTACAAGTATAGTTTGGGCATTGCTACACAACTCAATCGCTTCTAATTGTGTCTGAGATAAGTCGCATCTCAGTGTCACAGATGCAGGTCTCGACACCTGAAATAAGTTTGCGTGCTAGTAAAAAAATCAATTACATTGTCCTGTAAAGAAGAGGACGTTGTCCCTTTCTTAGGTTTCAGACACGAAATGAAATAACAAAACCTCTTTATAACAACAACGAAAAGGGTTTATTCACAAAGGTTACCTATACCGTTTGATATAGGTAGAAAGAAACTTGGACAGTGTCCGAGAGAGGAAAAGGAAATTAAGAGTTCTCAGAGCTGCATGAGGTCTGCCAGCAACTATCTTCATGCGAATATAGTATTTGCTGTGAGCGTCCAGTGGACAGGGACAGGAGAAACAGTAAAAGAAGTGTTTCCTCTGGGGACCGCCTGTGATTCCCAAAGGGGCTAAAGTAATTCTTCAGCCGACAGAAGAAATCAATGCGCCCTGCAGGCTGATTGGTCAGTGTGTGACCATTTTTCGGAGGGAGAAAATAGGTCTATTTATGACTGCTACAGTCCTTATCTCTAGTTAAAACCCCAGTTCTTCTAGGTTCACATCATTTACGTCCATTTTTGGAGAAATCAGATTTGACAAGTTTTATTTGACCCCTCATCCCCCAAAAGTTTGAATTGTCTCCCCCTTTTCATGTCACTCTTTAAAATTGAAGACGAAAATATTTCATATGTACACAACGATGCAGAAGCATAAAAAACTGACAGTTTTACACAAACTAATACCAAAATAGTGATACTTCAAATATTGATGTCAAATCTCAAATAGGTGTTTATTATTTTTCAGATTCCGGTAAAACTGATGGAGAATTACCTATTGTCGCCTGCAAATGAAATTTGGTTATATGTGGAGAAACGGTGACTATAACTAACCGTCGAGACATCATCATCTTTAAGAAATATCCGAATTTCCCAAAAGAAAAAAATATATAAAAAAACAACTTTTTTTATCTTTATACTTGTTTTTTTTTTAATTCTTCTGCGCATGACAACGCCTTTCCGCTTTCATAGTTTTAAAAAGAAAAGATTTTAGTTAAGAAAAGATGCACATTTTTTTTTATTAAAAAAGAGTCTTATTTGACTGTATTTATCCACCAAACTCCTTAATATTTTACGTTTAAAAAGAAATCAAGAGTTTAAATTTGTGTAAGTTCATGGATCACACACACACACACACACACACACACACACACACACACACACACACATATATATATATATATGCATATATATATGTGTGTAATATACAGACGTTCAGATATTAACATGGTACCTTAAGTTTAAAGCTGAGAGAGCGGACACATGAAGAAAATACTGTTTTTTTTTTGTTTTGAGTATAAAATCGAGCACTTATTTGGGGTTTTACCCAATCAAACTAAAAATTATATATATATATATATATATATATATATATATATATATATATATATATATAATTATTAATGACAATATATGTATTAGTATATCCTACAAGTGCCTTTTTTTACTTTGCAGTCTCTTTAAAAGATTCAGCTCGATGATTGTCAATTAGTAACAGCAGAGCATTTATAAGTCACGTTCATTTTATATTCTAATAAATATGTTTTTTTGTTGCTTTTTTTAAATGGCGTACTAGTGGGTCTCCCCACATGTGAGTTTTCTCTCTTCTTTGTTTTTTATTGTTTTTTATTTGGTTTCACCCAAAAATGAACCACTGTATAGTGTAGTTTTTTTTAGACACTTTTTACTCTTTCTGAATTTTTCTGATGATTTTGTAGTGTTGCAGAGACGATATTGACATAAAAATGTTGTTTGCTTCACGACAAATGAAACGGACCGTAAAAATATATCTCACAGGAATGTAATGTTTTTTTAGAAATGTGAAAAAATAAAAATAAAAATAATAAAATAAAAACATGGTTATTGAATATAAAATGAACTTAACTTTATATATATATATATATATATATATATATATATATATATATATATATATATATATATATATATATATATATATATATATATATATATACTAGCTGACCCGTGTCCTAGCGTTGCCCGAGAAGGGAGATTTACTCCAGAAATTCCATGCCCAACTTTGAACGATCCAGCACGAACACATACCCCACAATATTAAAAGTAGATACCCAGAGTTCTTCCTATGCTCTCTTTTTCCTTGGTTTACCAGTCTTGGAAAGTTTTACTGGTTGACTAGCTGAATATTTTATGATAAAGTTGTCTCATTTACTTCTGAAGAAAAGAACTTCGGCTTGGAAAACATCAGCAGAAATTGAGATTAAGACATTCTGACAGAGTTTTAAAAAATGGGGTATAATGGGTCACTTCCGATTTGTATTAAAGGGGGCACCAATTCGGCTTCCTGTAGGTAAGAATAGTCAGTAATTTGAATAATGAGCTCGTGTTTATGACATTTGTGTGCTATATTCAGAAGATATGGAATGATAGGAAGGATTGTCTAGGTGAAAATACCTGTTGCTTGCGAGAGGTGTTTATGACATTTGTGTGCTATATTCAGAAGATATGGAATGATAGGAAGGATTGTCTAGGTGAAAATACCCGTTGCTTGCGAGAGGTGTTTATGACATTTGTGTGCTATATTCAGAAGATATGGAATGATAGGAAGTATTGTCTAGGTGGAAATACCTGTTGCTTGCGAGAGGTGTTTATGACATTTGTGTGCTATATTCAGAAGATATGGAATGATAGGAAGGATTGTCTAGGTGAAAATACCTGTTGCTTGCAAGAGATGTTTATGACATTTGTGTGCTATTGCATATTTCGCCTAGTTACTATTTTATTGGCGATGCTCTGTATTTTGACTATTAAATCCCTGTTATAGTAGTTGTAGCTATAAATATAAAGTTTGTCAAGTATCTATTGCTGTTATGTTGCATGTTGGAATTGCTTATGAACTTTTGTTTTCACAAAATGAGATATTTATTGAATGGTCACTCATTACCCCCCCCACCACTTAAAGAGTTTCACCAATTCCCATTTCATTTGTGCACAATGTGATAATATTTGAGAAAACAACCCCAAAATGTACTCATTATACATGTGTTGCACCAAAGAAAGTAGTTGCTTTTCATAAGCAAAAATATAAAATTGTCCCCTTTCCTTCAAAATCCTCGAAAATCGACCCATTATGCCCCATCCAATCCTATCTGTTTGTTTAAAATTAGTTTTAAAGCCGAAAAAAGCTAAATTCGAGAAGTAAAAAAAATTATTCCACTCAATATTTTCTACAGTAGAATACTAAAATAGTTTCTGCTCTTTAAATAACGCCCCTGAACCCCGATGGGTGTTATAGTAAAAATATTGCAAACGTGTAGATTAGGTAACATATAAGTTGACGATATTGAATACTGAAGTATTAGGTAAGATATAAGTTGATGATATTGAATACTGAAGTATTAGGTAAGATATAAGTTGATGATATTGAATACTGAAGTATTAGGTAAGATATAAGTTGATGATATTGAATACTGAAGTATTAGGTAAGATATAAGTTGGTGATATTGAATACTGAAGTATTAGGTAAGATATAAGTTGGTGATATTGAATACTGAAGTATTAGGTAAGATATAAGTTGACGATATTGAATACTGAAGTATTAGGTAAGATATAAGTTGATGATATTGAATACTGAAGTATTAGGTAAGATATAAGTTGATGATATTGAATACTGAAGTATTAGGTAAGATATAAGTTGATGATATTGAATACTGAAGTATTAGGTAAGATATAAGTTGGTGATATTGAATACTGAAGTATTAGGTAAGATATAAGTTGGTGATATTGAATACTGAAGTATTAGGTAAGATATAAGTTGGTGATATTGAATACTGAAGTATTAGGTAAGATATAAGTTGGTGATATTGAATACTGAAGTATTAGGTAAGATATAAGTTGACGATATTGAATACTGAAGTATTAGGTAAGATATAAGTTGATGATATTGAATACTGAAGTATTAGGTAAGATATAAGTTGATGATATTGAATACTGAAGTATTAGGTAAGATATAAGTTGATGATATTGAATACTGAAGTATTAGGTAAGATATAAGTTGGTGATATTGAATACTGAAGTATTAGGTAAGATATAAGTTGGTGATATTGAATACTGAAGTATTAGGTAAGATATAAGTTGGTGATATTGAATACTGAAGTATTAGGTAAGATATAAGTTGGTGATATTGAATACTGAAGTATTAGGTAAGATATAAGTTGGTGATATTGAATACTGAAGTATTAGGTAAGATATAAGTTGGTGATATTGAATACTGAAGTATTAGGTAAGATATAAGTTGGTGATATTGAATACTGAAGTATTAGGTAAGATATGAGTTGATGATATTGAATACTAAAGTATTAGGTAAGATATAAGTTGGTGATATTGAATACTGAAGTATTAGGTAAGATATAAGTTGATGATATTGAATACTGAAGTATTAGGTAAGATATAAGTTGGTGATATTGAATACTGAAGTATTAGGTAAGATATAAGTTGGTGATATTGAATACTGAAGTATTAGGTAAGATATAAGTTGGTGATATTGAATACTGAAGTATTAGGTAAGATATAAGTTGGTGATATTGAATACTGAAGTATTAGGTAAGATATGAGTTGATGATATTGAATACTAAAGTATTAGGTAAGATATAAGTTGGTGATATTGAATACTGAAGTATTAGGTAAGATATAAGTTGATGATATTGAATACTGAAGTATTAGGTAAGATATAAGTTGGTGATATTGAATACTGAAGTATTAGGTAAGATATAAGTTGGTGATATTGAATACTGAAGTATTAGGTAAGATATAAGTTGGTGATATTGAATACTGAAGTATTAGGTAAGATATGAGTTGATGATATTGAATACTAAAGTATTAGGTAAGATATAAGTTGGTGATATTGAATACTGAAGTATTAGGTAAGATATAAGTTGATGATATTGAATACTGAAGTATTAGGTAAGATATAAGTTGATGATATTGAATACTGAAGTATTAGGTAAGATATAAGTTGGTGATATTGAATACTGAAGTATTATGTAAGATATAAGTTGGTGATATTGAATACTGAAGTATTAGGTAAGATATAAGTTGGTGATATTGAATACTGAAGTATTAGGTAAGATATAAGTTGGTGATATTGAATACTGAAGTATTAGGTAAGATATAAGTTGGTGATATTGAATACTGAAGTATTAGGTAAGATATAAGTTGGTGATATTGAATACTGAAGTATTAGGTAAGATATAAGTTGGTGATATTGAATACTGAAGTATTAGGTAAGATATAAGTTGGTGATATTGAATACTGAAGTATTAGGTAAGATATAAGTTGGTGATATTGAATACTGAAGTATTAGGTAAAATATAAGTTGGTGATATTGAATACTGAAGTATTAGGTAAGATATAAGTTGATGATATTGAATACTGAAGTATTAGGTAAGATATAAGTTGGTGATATTGAATACTGAAGTATTAGGTAAGATATAAGTTGGTGATATTGAATACTGAAGTATTAGGTAAGATATAAGTTGATGATATTGAATACTGAAGTATTAGGTAAGATATAAGTTGGTGATATTGAATACTGAAGTATTAGGTAAGATATAAGTTGGTGATATTGAATACTGAAGTATTAGGTAAGATATAAGTTGGTGATATTGAATACTGAAGTATTAGGTAAGATATAAGTTGGTGATATTGAATACTGAAGTATTAGGTAAGATATAAGTTGATGATATTGAATACTGAAGTATTAGGTAAGATATAAGTTGGTGATATTGAATACTGAAGTATTAGGTAAGATATAAGTTGGTGATATTGAATACTGAAGTATTAGGTAAGATATAAGTTGGTGATATTGAATTTTCTATACCACCCCTCCCCTATTCTGAATTTGTGGCCGTGGGCCGCCATCAGTGGACTGTTTCTGTTGTACGAAAGGATAATAAAGAACGTTTTAAGTGCAATTTAAACGGTTTTATTAAAAAAATGTTGAAAAAGCGACGATAGTTGCAGTAGAATTGTTATTAAAGAAAACTGCAACTTTCATTTTTAATGTACCAAAAAGAAACTGAAAAAAAAGCATAGACGAAGGTATTTGACATTCAAAAAAATAGTCGTCGCAGGGTTATTTTATTTTATTTTTTAATGTTAAAGACGTTAACATTTTATGTTTTAATATGTTAGAAAATTTATGTACATAAAAAAAAACTCCTCGAAGTTTTATTTAATAAACATTCCATTTACTCTTCGACTATCGCTATCGTATGTTTAGTTTTAATCAATTAATTCTCGTCATGTATTTCCGAATAGAATTTTAGACGCCAGACCAACGCAACTTAGAGGAATTGTATTTTGATTTAAAAAGAAATGTTGAAAATGCGACGATTTTTTCGGAAGAATTAGAATTTTTCTTAAAGAAAAATGCGACTGTTTCTTTTAATGTAACAAAGTTTATAAACTATTAAAAAAAAAAATGAAAGCCATAGCAGGATTATTCGTACACGTGAAACTTTGAAATGAAAACGTTTTTGGTATAATTTTAGCATTTCTTAAAAGAAAACTAAAAAACGTTGTTTCGAAATGGACGTTAATTAAGTGTTTTAATGGCTGGCGGGCGGGCATGGTGATATGTATTTGGATTTAGAAAAAGTATATATTAAAGAAATTGTGAAAATTAACTTATAGAAATGTAAATATAAGGACGTCTTACTCGAAGGCCGCAGTAAACGGTGTAGGGTTACAATTTGTTCCTCCTATTAAAGATTTCCTGTGTTGGTTAAAAATAATTAATCAAATAGGTGTTATGGAAAATCAGGAAAAGTTTTTATTTTAAATAAGTTTTTTTTTACAAACAAATTGTACGCCAACACATTACTTCGGCCATATCACATATGCGATCCGACAGTACTATGATTGTTTGGAACCTATTTTGTAGAAAAAAAAACAACTTTTTAAATATTTTCCCCCCAAAAGTTCATATTTGATTACTTATTTTTCTAAAATAATATATTTAAAATAAAAACAAAACAAAAACATATTTATTATATTTCCGAAAGAAAATAAAACCACCTATTTGATTATCCCCCACCAAATCAAGAAACAGAAACATTTTATTATATTTATTATACCTATGCTAATACTTATTTTTGTAAAATAAAATAATACGCCAATATAAGTTTATAAAACGTATCACAGCACAGTATAATGTTGAAGGTTCGCGTAAGAAGAAATCCTTCTTGAGCAAGGCAATCTTTACTTTATTTAGATTTCTATCGGGAGGATTTTGTTTGGATAGCGTCATTTTCCATAAGTAATAAAGTAAATGAAAAGAAAACAAACAGGACTTTATATTCGGAAATCTAATGTGTTATTCTCTGACAAATAATGCAAGTAAACATTTATGTTTAGTCATAATATTATTTTTATTTATGGGGATGATTGTGTTTTTGACGTAGGATGCAATAAAGAATATTTTCGAAAGAAATAATGTTAGCCGGTCTACGTAGACACTGTTTATTTTGATGCGTGAGCAGGAATTACCACACGATGTAAAGTAAAGTTGAGTAAACTTAACTGTGAGTATGGCGGGCGTTTAGTAAAATTTACGGTTCCGTTTCGTTCAACAGGAGACCAACCAACATTTGTTTGTCAATATCGGATCTTTCCTCTCTGAACTCATTATATATATATATATATATATATATATATATATATATATATATATATATATATATATATATATATATATATATATAAGAATAATACTCAGCACGAGTAAAATTAATTCCCACAACAAACAGTTTGCACTATTTTTAATGTCCCCTTACGAAGATTAAAATCAAGATATAATGAAACTAAAGTTGATGTCTAGAATCCTTATTATAATTTTGATCCAAATCCATTCCATGCTTTTGATTCTACAAAATGTCTAAAATTTAAGAAGGAATTAAAATTCGGGAAATCAGGCTTCATCGGTGTCTAATGACTATGGATAAAATTTCAACGTAAGTCTGATAAATTTAAATTTTCAAATAGGTGTATTGTGCTCATATTATGCACCTTAAAACCCTTTAAACTACCCCGAAGAAACTAAAATCTGAAGAATATTTATTAATTGATATCTATTGTTAAAATTTCACAAAAATCGAAGATTTCTGAATTTTCAGGCTTTGCATAAAACTAAATAAAGCCCACATTTTAACCCCTTACTCATAGCAGCTGTGTTTTAAAATTCATAATAATCGGTTAATTAATTTAGGATTGAATCCCGTACATACAAATATACACATATCATGTAAGGATTCTCGACATAATGTTTAGTACCATTCGTAAGGGGACATGAAAGTGGTGAAAAATTGTTCTGTTCGGGGAATTAATTTTACCATTGCTGGGGTTGGTATTCTTCTAGTATTTTTTTTTAACATAGTTCACCTCAAACAAGGCAGGCCGCCACTGTAGACGTAAGGGGCTACTGAGAAAAAGGGTGAACATTTTTTTTTTGGGGGGGGGGGTAACCTAAATTGGGATCTGTGCAGCGAGATGTCTGTTTACATTAGTTTTAAATTTCTGCATGTCAGTACCGTCAAGAAAACAGGGGCAGGGAGGGAGTTCCAGAGTCCAGCAACACGAGAAAAGAAGCTTTTGGGGTAGAAATCTCTTCGGCATCTGGAGACCTCCACAGTGAATGAATGGGATTTGGCAGATAGTCGGGTTGGTCTAGTGAATTTACGTCGAGGGGGCACCAGAGCAGCAAGTTTATCAGATCACAATCCATTGAAGTACTTGTAAAATAGGCACAAGGAAGCAACATTGCGGCGATGGAACAGAGGCGGGAGCTTGGTGGATAGTGAAGGACCTATTAAGTTGGCGTCTCTTTTTTGGACCTTGTCTAAGAGGGAGAGACTAGTGGATGATGCAACAACCCAGATGTAGCAATAATACTCTATGCATGGGTGGATGGTGGCTTTGTAGAGATATAGGATAATGTCAAGTGTGAGAAGTTTACTGGCACGGTAAAGGGAGCCCACCTTCTTTGCAGCAGCCCTGGCAATGTGTTCAATGTATTTATTCCAATTCATGTTATCTGTGAAAGTTAGACCGAGGAGTTTTAATGATGAACTCTCAGATAGGATGTTATTTGCCATGACAATCGGTAGTTGAAGAGATTTCTTGTAGTTATTGAAGGAAAGGAGCTATGTCTTTGCCGCATTAAAAATTACCATCCATTTTTTACCCCAATCCACTACAGACTGGAGGTCATTTTCTAATGATTCATCCATTGCCTCATATATGTGCGCGTCGGTTTTGCCCCCCCCCATATATATATATATATATATATATATATATATATATATATATATATATATATATATATATATATAATAAACAAAAACAGAAAACCATCAAAACAACAACAAAATACTTATTATTACTTTAAAATTCACAACAATTAACTCCGATATAGTTCCAATAAAATCTATTTACAGTTGACTCACCGATACACCGGTAAGATACAAAAATAAAATAAACACCTAAAGTGAGACAAATAGGCTAAAATAAACAAAACTTTCGCAATTCACCATCGGTCTTACTTATCTAAATCATTTAGCGGTGATAATGTAAATAATCTTTACAGTTTGTCTAATTGAATATTGTTTATATAAACTAGCAAAAATAGGCTTCCTTCCGGTAAGCATAAGGGCACATGAAAAAGGGCACATGACAATTTCTTCTTCAAGTGTCTATAATGCATTTTTTTACTAGTTTTAAAACAAAACAAAAACAAACTCAAAACAAACTCAAAACAAACTCAAAACAAACTCAAAACAAAACAAAAACAAACTCAAAACAAAACAAAAACAAACTCAAAACAAACTCAAAACAAACTCAAAACAAAACAAAAACAAACTCAAAACAAAACAAAAACGAACTCAAAAACAAACTCAAAACAAACTAAAAACAAAACAAAAACAAACTCAAAACAAAACAAAAACAAACTCAAAACAAAACAAAACAAACTCAAAACAAAACAAAAACAAACTCAAAACAAAACAAAAACAAACTCAAAACAAAACAAAAACAAACTCAAAACACCGGTGATTTGTGTGAATGATAGTTATTCGATCTCACAGCCCATGTATTAAACACATAGACACATATTCCACATTAAAACATATTAAACATATTCCAACATATTAAACACACATTCCAAACATTAGAATAAATAATAAACGAAGCTAAAACCAAGTAGGGTTAGAACATTTATTTACAGTTGGTATTTATGAAGACCAGCAACGTAATATCATAGAAAACAATGAAAGCCATTTGTTTTTATTCCACCTTTTAAGATAGGAATATAGGTATCTGGACAACCCGGATATTCTTCATTTTGGGATGCCCTTGCATTCTCAATACTCTCGTATCTTTTGGGAGCACAACAAAGGGGAACAATATAGTGGTCTCAAAAACCGGTGCACCACCAGGATTTGATTCGCTACAATAGAACATAATTCCCACATTAACCCTTTCGCTGCAGTCAGTGGATATATCCGCTCAAAACTTTATTACTATCATGTTGCGAGAAGCGGATACACAACTAGTGACTTCCTAACATCATGTCAACCCCTGCCACCCGGTCTTTTTTAAAAAAAATTTAATTTACAAAACATACATTTTCACCAATTTCCTTAACCTTTTCATATATTTCATCAGATATCTATTTTATAGAGTAAGATTCAAACAATTTTAATGGCAAATGTGAAAATATTAAGCAAAGTTTAGTCTGATCAGTACTTAATGGATTGTGATACCATGGACTGCCCCAACCTTCAACACCAGGCCCACCGGGAGAGATTAACTAGGAATCTATGAATGACAAAACAAACATTAATTAAAAGACATTAAAAATGACAGGCTCTTTAAATTACACAGATAAAGCGATGACAATTAGCCGTTAACAGTCTAGAGGGAAGGGGTCAAGATAGAAAATTTAGAAGACGTTGAAAAAACGGAGGTCTCTAGTTTTTGGCTAAGGTAAGCTGAAAAAGAAAACGGACGTCTACATTTTCTGGCGATAAGTAAATATATTCTGGAGATGCTAGGGCAGAAAGAACGATTGTGCGAAGAAGGAACATGATCACGGCGAGGGTCAGAGAACGGTGACAGTTCGACGGAGAGCCATCAAGGCGAGAGATGCATATACACTAGCGACAAGACCCTAACGACATACACCCGTGTCTAACAAGTCATGTGTATACGATGCCTGTGTCGGTGTTGTTCTCTTTGGGAATACCAGGTGCTATATGTAAATCTCTTCAGAGCTTTGGCGAAAGATGGTGTGGCTCATCAGTGAGAGCAATCTGTGGCAATCAAACAAATCTAGATGGAAACATTCAGTGCGGACATCACATCAACGAGATAAACGCAGAAGTAAAAGATGCAAATCTCACAATAGATTTGAAAATGTATTGCAATAACAGAAAATATCAATTATGTTTTTCATGTACAATTTACATCATTACAGGAATTGGCATGACGTTTCATTATGCAGTGGAAGGCTTGTCGTGTAATAATTTTTAAGAGA
Organism: Sepiola atlantica; assembly: GCA_963556195.1. Taxonomy (NCBI): domain Eukaryota; kingdom Metazoa; phylum Mollusca; class Cephalopoda; order Sepiida; family Sepiolidae; genus Sepiola; species Sepiola atlantica. The sequence continues at coordinate 157,111,752 of OY744522.1, read as the reverse complement.
CACTTCTCTCTTCATCAGTCGTATTTTCTAAATAAAAGTTTTAAAAGCGTTATGCTTGCTTTAAAATATACGTGTTTTTTTCGCCGCCAATATATATATATATATATATATATATATATATATATATATATATATATATATATATATTGATAAAAAGTTTATTAAATCCGATTATTTTTATCGCACGAAAAATATATTTTAGCAATAATTGTTTTAATAGAATTAAATAATAAATAATTACATTATTTATATGTTTTGGACTGTTGATTTTATCTCAGTTTTTATTATTATCCAAACGTTTCGGCTGTCGTACTCCCCGCCTCTTCAGATACTCTTTGTCGTAATCGGTAACTTTTGAGGTCTTTCGAATTGAATTGGCGTAGACTGCTCTCATTTCGCGTTTCACAATTTTTAGAGATAGAAGATCAAGTGTCTTTTTTTCAAGTTTCTTTACCAGGGATTTCTCACAACAAAAGACACAACGGCCAAAACGTTAAGAAAGTCACAACAAACAAGATGAAGACAATAGTCCAGAATTATGCTTTGGAATGTTTTAGATAAGGATTGATAATTTGTATTATTTGTATTATTCGGACTATTGTTCTCATCTTGGATGTTATTTTCGGCCGATGTGACCCCCGAGTTTCTTCAGGTTCATCTTTTTGAACTCGGAAATCTTTATGTCGAACTCGGTAACTTGTAGGGAATTTCAAACGAAACCTTTTATTTAATCTTGTTCCGTCTGCCATGCCGGCTAGAAGTGTTAAGTATTAAAAAAATTGTTATTCAGACGATGATGATAATGATAATGATGATAATGATGATGATGATGATGATGATGATGTTATAATGAATAAAATCGCTGAACGTTTACAGTCTCATACACCCATACGTGAACAGAAGAGCAGCGCGTGGAAAAAAGGCAAAATATTCAAACATGTGGCTTGACTGGTAACATTTTCCCGTTGCGCGAAATGTGAATCCTAACTTGCGGTTCGAATCATTGTGATCACTCTGAAACCCGCTAAATTTAAATTATCGCCTGCAGAATATGTTCCTAAATCGAACCAAAACTTTGGATCAAATAATAAAAAAACAAAAGTAACTTACTACTAAATTGTGCTATTTTTTTTTATATCCGCACTCAGCCTAAAAAAGAAAACGATATAAAGGAGTCTCAGAATTGATACAATTATGGTCGGCCATGTGTGTTAGCGAGGTTTATATAAACACTAGCAGAGCTACCCGGCGTTACCCGGAGCGATAAAAAAGTAGTAAAAATTAAATAGTGTGCGTAACATCTTTTTATAAAAACTTCAATCTCTCTTTCTCTCTCTAGCCGTCTCTCTTTCCCTGGTCCCCATTCACCCTAACCCTCTCTTTCCCCTTTTCCCATCTGATTCCTCTCTTGTTTTAATGTGTAAAAAAAAACTAATAATAATGTAATTCATTTCCCCGGAATCATCTGTTTTAAATCTAATAGTGTAATCTTACATTTATTGCCTCGGGACATAAAAAATAGTAGTTAAATAGCATGTGTAACATTTTTATGTTCAAACTTCTATCTCTCCCCCTCTCTCTCTCTACCTGTCTCTTTATCTTTCTTCCTTTCTCTTTTAATACTGTAATGTTAGTAAAGAGGCCTTCACAGAACTGCCAAAAGTACCGTTAAAATCAAAGTATGAAGTAAAATAATTTCAATAATGATTATTGATCCCGAACAATACCGAGTAGAGCAAACAGTCCCGGTCTATACCTAATTTCTTGCCTCCCCCATTTCAGAATATGATGAAGATAAATGATGTTGATAAAGACAATAGTCCGAAGAAATGTAATATATATCAGTTACCAAAAGTAATACTGTAATCTTATAAATGTTGATCCCGGACAACACCAAGTAGATCAAATGGTACCGCCAATACCTAATTTCTTACTCCATTCTATTGTACCATATTAAGAAAATACGTAATGTTGATGAAGTCAATAGTCTTAAAAGCGTTTTTCATAGGTGACCTAATCTGAAAAAAAAAAACCACCCGAAAAGCGTTTTTCATAGGTGACCTAAACTGCACAAGCCCTCGAAAAATGTTTTCCATGGGGGACGGGGCTAAACTGCACAAGCTCCCGAAAAGCGTTTTCTATCGGGTGGCTAAATTGCACAAGCTCCCGAAAAGCGTTTTCCATAGGTGCCCGATGGTGGATAAACTTGATCATTTTCGCTGAGTATTTCTTCCACTTCAGCCTGTGATTCAATTTAAAACAATTTTGAATTGTTGACTGTTTGACCATGAAAAGTTCTAGTTTCACTATGTGTATGGCTTTCAAAACATGTATGCTTGGCCACTTCGGACAGCGGCACTGGCGGTGTAGCATTGATCGCTGCGATTTGCATTCAAACAAGTCCCCGACGATAATACGCTTTGAATGAACGAATGATGCCTTGATCCAAAAGTTGAATGAGACTGGTGGTGTTTGGTGGCATGAGCGACAATTTGATGTTTGACAGATTTGTACCTGGCAGTAAGTTATGTCAAATTGCATTGTTCAAAAACAGAATAATCTTTCGATTTTGAGCAATCATTTTTCGATCAAGCGTTTTGATAACGTCAATAAACAGATGACTAGTCATTACGATTAGCGAAATAAGAAAACGACAGAGTTTTGCCATTTTTAAAGCAGCGTGGTTTTGTCGACTTACCAACAACTACAGCTTGCTTTTCACTGCCGTCCATGTTTGTGAACTGAAGCATCGTGAGTCTGTCTTTAGGAACTTTTGTCCCATTTTAAAGATCCAGACAGCATGGTTTTGTAGAAAAGTCCCGTTTCATCACAGTTCCGAACATCTTTTGAATCATATCCACGAAAAAGTTGCGGCAAAACGTTTGTCACCCATTCGTTGGCAGAAAAGTAATCTGCTGACGTTGATTCGCCGTGAAATTTTTTGAACGAAACATTATTGGTCTGCTTCCAGCGCATGAGCCAGCCATTGCTTGGTTCAAAATCAACTTCAAAATTTACAGCCAGTTGTGATGCTTTCTGCCTAATGACGTGATCGGTGACGGTAGCTCCATGAGCACATGTTTGCGTAAACCATTGTGTAAGCGCTTCGTTAACGTCCTTGTGCACGGATTTACGCTTTCGTTTGCAATTAGTGTTTCCGTTCATTTGCATGCAAGATCGGAGATCGTCTTCTTTCTTGAGAAATGTTGCTGCAGTTGAATAACCGATTCCGTACTGTTTGACCGCAGTGGCCAGTTTGACTTTGTTCACTTTGACATCGTCGATGAGCTCCAACTGTTCATAAATGCTCAGAGTGTTTCATTGAAACGCTGACGTCGACATCACTAATCGCAATGATCGCAAGCAAACGGTTTTCAGTGGCAAAATTAACAAACAAACCTCTGACTCAACAGAACAGTGGGTAAAGTGAAAGGGCTGTCCAGATAAATGCAACGACAAGCAAAGTCGGCAAAAAGCGGGTAGCGCTACCTTTAGACACACAAAGCAAAATCATAAGGTAGTGGGTGTCTGATTTACGATATCACACTGTCACTCAAAACGAACTCTCTTATATCGGGGAGGACGGGACCAGAGAAAATCTCTCTTTTCTTGTCTGCCTTCGTCCAATGCAGGATTAAAACCTCATGCTAATTATAGATCAACGCGCTCCGATTGGTTGGTTCTAAACCAATCAAAAGTAAGAAATAATCAATCTGCATTTTAAACTGTACACACAAATTAAAGCTTCTTTTCTTTTTTATTAAGTAGAATTTCCATATTAAAATTTATAAATTGATTTTAGAGTTTAATTTTATAGTGAAAACATTAAAAGTAACAAAAACAAAAAGCAAATAAAACAAAAACAAAAAAAAATACAAATACATATGCAGCACCCCTGCTGCCGATATGCATTCAGTCCCAGTCCGTAATAAGCAAGTAAAATAATTTTTGTCTTGAATTTTTAATTGAAAAGAAAACTTTAATCTAAATGAATAAATGCGAAAGTTGTGTCCATTTCTCGCACTAACGTTAAAGTCAAAACGTCCTATTTCAAGTTAATTCAACTGCATAATAGACGCACCATCTTTTCATATACTGATTATGTATATGCGACATTAGTCGCAAGGTTTACTAATTTACATATTTGCTTTGAAAAAAGACATTTTATTAATTAACTATTATTTGTTATTGTTTTTTTTAATTCAATGATTGTTTTGATTTTAATATAACAAACCGTTCTGTGTCACAATATTATTTTATTTTCTGGACAAATATTTAGCATTTGTGTTCAAATGTTCATTTATTTAGAGTGTCTGACTTAACTTTCAACAATTTGTGAACTCTTTCTAAATTGCAAGTGACAAAGTAAATTGATTTCTTCGTTCTCTTCCTTTCTTTACGGTCTCATTTAAAGGATAAATGAATTTGTATCAAAATGACCAAAATCTTAATGTTTATCTATCTATATGCATAAATGAGAAAAAGTTTGTTTTATGTTTACAACAAAATATATTTTGATGCCTTCAGATGTCTTACTCTCCACTATTCTTTTTTGTTTATAACTGTCATTTCGTCTCACTTTCCCCTCTATATGAGGTCAGCCATACCCAACTTTTTCAATGGGGATGGCACGATGGCTAAGTAATTAACGATGCGGACTGATGACCTGGGTGTGCCGGAGTCGGATCCAGTTCGTTCCACAGGAGCACTTTCACACCTGGAGAGCCGGTAAATAAAATACGCAACTTTTCAATATCTCCACACCTTACTTTTAGTGGGCAGCATGTCTCACCTCTGTATATATGTTTTTACACTTATATACAATGACAAACAGTACTCCGAATAATCAAATAATCAAATTCATCAATCCTCATCTAAAAAAATGCGAAACCTCCTTTGAACTTTCTATTAGTTTCTATTAGTTTTTACTTTCGCTCTTTCTTTCTCTAACCTTGTCTCAGGTGTGCACGTGTACAGGTGTGATCGAGTCCCCTAATAATAACTTTGTCGCTTAGCTGAATCTTTCCCGATAAACGCTTGAGAGACGTCAATCACATCTAGGATTACGACGAGAGTACAGATCACCCGAGAATGCACAGTGGAAGTAAATTTGTCTGAGATTGTGTTTATAAGTGAAGAAGACTTACTTCATAAAATCCCGAGGCTACGAACGCTCAAATAATTTGATAAGATTTTCCTTCCTAAACAATAAAATTAAAATTATAAAAAAAATATTTTTTAATCACCAAGAAAAATACCAGTCTGAGGACAGGTAAAATTAATTTTCTAAAGAGAACATTTTCCAACTACTTTTATGTCCCCTTACAATGATTAAATTCAAGATATAATGACACTAAACCTTATATCTAGAATCATTATATTAATTTTGATCAAACTCCATTACATGAATTTAATTGTAGAAAACATATATATATATAATCTATTTTTACTGGTGATTGCATGGCTAACTAAGACAAGGATCGAACCTTCGACATTGGTGTCTGTAGTCCAGCGTCTTTACAATTGGACCAAGACGCCCTGTCTAGAAATATGTACGCTTTTTATCACCTAAATATGTAATGTATTATTATGTAATTATTTTTATTGGTGATTGCAACGTTCGTTGTTTTTTTGCTTACTATTATTTCGATTAAAAATTAAAAATAATTACATAAAAATACATGAAATATTTAGGTGATAAAAATCGTACATATTTCTAGATCCAATGGTAAATACTCTGGACTATAAACATCAATAACGAAGGTTCGATCCTAATCTAAGTTAGCCAGAAACACGTGTCCATGGATTAGTTTTATGTACGTATAAAATTAATAAAAAAATATATATTAACGATAAATACGCCCTATAAAGTTAAGGTCCACTAATGATGTAATTTTCTGCATTTTAATGACTTAGGAAGTTATAAAAACAACGAACGCTGCAATCACCAATAAAAATGATTACATAAAAATACATTAAATATTTAGATATTTTGATTTGCAACCGAAGGTACAGATGTTGTTCTGATCTTATATATATATATATATATATATATATATATATATATATATATATAATGTGTCAGGTTATATTGAAAAGTAATCGATAAAGTGCTCGATCGCAGAGGTGTGAGAGCTAATATAATTTATTTGAAAACTATATGTTACATATTTCAGAAACGTCTGAAATAGGTAACATATAGTTTTCAAATAAATTAAATTATATATATATATATATATATATATATATATATGCCTTAAACAGGCTTATGTGGTTGCCGTTTCTTCTTCTTCTTTGGTCTGGTTTTGATCGCTGTCTCCCTTTTCATTACTGCCTGTGCTGTCAGCTGTTCTTGATCTGATCTAGGAACTTTTCCCAAAATCTATTACTCTGTTAGCAACAAAAGAATCAGTTAATTAATACATGTAAGGGCTCCTAAGAAGAAATTGAAATTCAGGGAATCTTGCTTAATTTGTGTCTGATGACTATGTATGATATTCAATACATCTTTAATATATTTGAGTTTTTAAATGGAAAGTTGTGCTCATATTATGGCCCCTAAAACTCTTTTAAAATACCCCAGAGTAACTAAATTTGGGGGAATATTTAATAATTGATTTCTGATTAGAGGTTTCTTGATAAGGTGCAGAAACGTATCTGTAATTTCATCGGCCCACTCTTTCTTCTTCTTTGCACCCACTCTCTCACAGATGTAATGTTGTTAGTCTCAGTCTTTTCTATAAGTACTATTATTGCATGTGTTCTTCAGAATTGTGTGATCTATTCCCTGCTTCTTTTGTTTCAGCTCGTTTAACTCGTTAGTCTAGTAGTCTCTATCAATTCGCTGTTTTAATACCTCATTGTAATACAGCTTCCTATTCCAGTAGCTTCTTTGCAGGCTTATGGAACCCTCTTACTGCTGACTATTTCCCGCCTGCCTATAGCCTTTGTCTTTTCAAGACTAAGGTCAATAGGCACTTTCTGTCTTTGCTATAATCATTTTTCGTTCTTGATAGCTCCTTACGCCAAGTGGCTTCATGCCTTGTCTGGAGCGATTTCCATAAAAAATACCTATTGTTAAAATTTCACAAACATCAGAGGTATATGATTTTCATGAAGGGCTTCTCCCTTTTACCTAATTTGCATAGACCGTAAAGAAACTAAATCATTCTCTAAAAAATATTTTCTTCGTTTCATTTTATGTTGTTTTACAACAATAAAATCAAACAAAGAATAGGTCTAAATCTAATTACTTTCATTGGTATTTTTAAGATTTAAAATAAAGGAATTAGGTTCGATTCGTTAAATCCGTTTCATGTTTTATAAGTATCTGTAAGAACAAGTAGGTTTTCTTTAAGAAAACGCCATCGCCCTTTTTTATTACTTAGCCTCATATTGCAAATGTTATTTTAAAAACTTTTCTTTCAAGGTAATAACTTTAAACATAACTATATTAGCAATGTATCTCCATACGGGCAACGAATTTGTTTTGGCTTAATATCTATTAAGATTCATTATTATTTTATTATGGTTTCATATTATTTATATGAATTGCGATAAATTGTTTTACTAGTTAAATACAGACGGACAATGTTAGATTATTAATATATAGACTAGACCCCCTTGGTATAGACAGCCTGTCTAGTATATATATATATATATATATATATATATATATATATATATTTTTTTTTTTTGTCCAGTTCCTATCTTGTACAATTGTTTTTTTTGATCGGATCTTACTGCATATTTCTACTCCATCACATTTTTTCTATATATACGTCAGACCAGGAAGTTATGGTTTGCATAACTCCTAACAGCTCATAAGAACCCTCAATTGGACATTATAATATTCAACACCGAGTGAGTCTTCTGAATTTTTATATGATTTTGTTTTTTCTATCGTTTTATTAATTTGCATACACCCTGAATACACTTTTCACTGTCATCTACTGCATCGATAGCAAGCAAATTTCCCGCCTGGATAACTTTTTTTCGTTTTTGGACTACCGTTCACTACCTGGATTGTTTTTTAATCGGCTTCATTGACATCTTTCTTGAAATTGTTTTAAACTTTATGACTTGGATGAACTGTATAAGTTTAGCAAAAACGTGTGTTTTTGGCCAATATATTTGATGTTTTATATACTTTTATGTATTTTCTATATATTTTCTATATTTTCAAAGCTTAATTTTATTACCTGCAGTAATGTCATTGCGGTAATGGTCCTTTGAGGAGAAGATTTTCTTTGAACACTAATGAGTTAAGGACGAAATATCACTCCTTGTTTTTGAACTTTAATAAAATCTGATTAATTTCTCATTTTATTACGTCATTCAATTAATAATTATATATATATATATATATATATATATATATATATATATATACGGGCTCAAGTATCTATTATATATTAAATAGTTTTTAACGCCAATACGTAGTTAAAGCAAAATAAATTGTATGGGACTATCAAAAAAAAATTCCAACGCTATTGATAATGTTTAACCAGTTATTTTTTTTTTAATTATCGCTTATGTTTGAATTCATGTTTTAAAACATGACGTAAATCATAAATCCATGACGTCACGAAAAAGCTATAATTATTTAGTTAAGATAATGTTTTAGGGTCTATTTATAAGAACATCTAAATTGCTCAGTTCGTAGATCTCAATGTTTTGGTTTCGATTTCCGGTCATGGCATCCACTTTATTTTTTTGTGAATTCATTATTTAGTATTTAGTATAAAGAAATTTCTGGGGGTCAGCTGAAAAATATCTGACTCCTTACTCAGTAAAAAAAAAACGACAATAGATTCGTCTGTCAATTCTTTTTTCTTTTTGCATTTTTTTCTCCCCAGAAATATTGCTACTGAAACGTAAGGGGCTACTGTGATAGGTTCCAGATTTATAGGAGCAATCTAGATGGGGAGTTAGTTCGCAAGATGTTTTTCACAGTATATTTTAATTTCTGCATGTTGGTACAGTTGGAGAAACAGGGAGCAGGTAGGAAATTCCAAAAGCAAGCAGTTCGAGGAATTCTATTTTAACCGTATCAGTAATGATTACGTTTAATCATGTTGCCACACCGGTCTCTGTTAGATTGCTGATATTTGGCTTAGTCAATACTAAATGGGCGATCATTTGAGAATACCAGGTGTTGTACGTGGGAAGACAACGACAGCCGCCCTGCAAAAACTAACGTCGTCGAAGCGATTGTAGAAAGCAACATCAAAATACAGATTATCCGCTATGTCTATTTTGTGATAAAACATAACGTTGTAGTTCACAACGTACACGACAAGATGACTAAGACAAAACCCCTTTTCTTTAACAATAATAAGAAACCTTTTCAACCACCAATTGCCATGGCCAATAGCACCCTACTCGAGAGTCTAACATTAAAGCGCCTTGGCCTAACATTCACATAGTAACATGAGTTGGAACAAATACATAGAAGATACTGCCAAGGCGGCTTAAGGAAAGTGGGCTCCCTCTACCGTGCTAGAAATCTTCTCACATCTTACAGTATCATATATCTCTACAAAGCCACCATCCGCCCATGCAGGGTCCGAAAAGAGTCTCTAATCTAATAGGTCCCACACTGTCAACCAAGCTCCAGTCCCTGTCCCATCGCCGCAATGTTGCATCTCTGTGCTTGTTTTACAAGTACTTCAATGAAATGTACTCTGACGAACTTGCCCAATCAACAAAATCCCACCCCTTCAATGTTGATGTCCCCAGTTGCCGGATGGTTTTCTACTCTAATAGTTTTTTTCCTCGTACTGCTAGTCTTTGGAATTCCCTCCCTGCCTCCTATTTCCCTGACTGTACCAACATGCATAAATTTAAATGTACATCTCCCCACTTAGGATGCATTTATGGATATGGTTCCAAATTCGCAGTACGCCTCAGAGGCAATGTGCTTTGTTTGGTGTGAATTAAAAATAAAAAAATGATTCGAACAGGATTTAAAGATCGAACATTAGATTACTTATTTTTTATGATAGTTCAAAGGTCATGAGTTTTTTTTTTGTTTTCATCCTTTAATTATTCAGCGGTTGCAAATACGTAAACACACGAACAATTAGAATATTATGTTATCGCCGACCTCCGTATCGGATAATCATTAATGACATAATTGCAAAGAAAAAGAAAAAAGCTAATCGTTTTTCTTGCCCTAAAGCAAAAAAGATATATCTCCCTGCTTATCCTCTTTCGTTTCGGTTTGTTTTATTCGATATTAGCGGGAATCGTGTTCCGGCGTTGCCCAAGAATATTGAATAACCTAAGAAACTCCTGAACCCCATATAAGTATTATTACGAAAACGTTAAATGTAAATAGCATAAATATTTTAGATTTTTTTCTTTAAATGATAGCTTAATAACTAACTAGCTGACCATATCCGGCGCTGCTTGGAACTCGTTAATTTAAACTATATATTTTTTATTATTAGCAGTTTGTAAACTTTATTAAAGTTAATTAAAATGCATTAAATCTGTTTTTTTTTAGTCAATATTCAGCAACTATTAAAATTGCTGAATTGTTTAAGAATAAACCGAAGTTCATTCTGTCATAATGTCAAAATAAATAATTGATTAATAGTATAAATGAAGTAGATTTTAAGTCATTAAAAGTATCTACATGTATATTCATGAAAGTAGCTGATTGTTTCCGATTAAACCGAAATGCATGTTGATGGATTTAATAAGTAATTGTTGTAAATAGGACAAAGAAGGAAATAAATTTAGTATATGATATTTCATTTAGGATATAAGATAATCATTATAATGTATTTTACCGTGTTGTTTAATTAAGTAAATATGCGTATAGTAATAAAAAAATGGATGACCAAACCCAGGATTGAACCCATGACCTTAAGTTGTTCATTTTCACGCGCTACCGATCTAACTGTCAGAGCCAACTTAAAAAAGATCAAATGCAATATTTATATGCTTTTAATCAGGCATAGGTGCATACGCATATAAAGATGAGACTGGCAATGTAATCCTCCTCGTCGTCACCAGCCAATAGATGATAGTCTAGTATGACTATTATTTTCTTCGAATAAATTATTTTCAATGTTTTTAATAAACAGATATTCTATGCAAGGTGATCACTAGACTTGTATTTATTTAGTTTGAATGTACGAAAAACTTCGCAAAAAAGGCTACCTAATGATATTCTTAACGATGGCTCATTTAAAAAAAACTTACTAATTAAGCGATTTAAACTGTATTTGTATTTCAATTAATTATAAATATTAGAAAAAGCATTGTAATGTTTATAAAATTCTCCTTCCGGATATACTTGTAACAAAAGATTTGATTTGCTTAGCGATGTTATTTTCCCCGGTTCAAGCAATCTAACTTAACATGAGTGCCCGACCCAAAAAGTGAAAGAATTACGTGACTAGAAGATGATGTAAACAATTGTGAAAATGAAACAAGGATTTCTCTATCGCTGTTAAAAAGTGAGTGTTTTGAATCTTTTGTTTAAAAACCATTGTCATGTAAAATGAATTTAGAATGGTCAGAGGAAAACAGTGAAAAATGTATTTGAATTAACAGAGGTCAGTAGTGTTCGATAAAAATAATTTGGTTAATCTGTTAATTTGGTAAGCCGGAATGCCAGAACCATGCAATGTACAGATGTAAAATAAATTGTTATTTGGATTCTTCAATGAAAATGCTTCGTAAAAAGAAAGACATAATCGAAACAAAACACAGAATCAGTTATTTAAAAATGAAAGTAAGTACTTCGTGAACCTTTGTTATTTGAAAGCAATTTCGAATGAACAGAGACCACCAGTGTTCGGTAAATATAATTATGGTAATACTTTAATCACGAAAGCGAGAAAACAAGGATCATGCATTGCGGAAAAGTACAACAACATATTATTTGGAGTATACAACCAAAACGCATCTGAGAGAAAGAAGGGTGTAGGTAGAGGGAGCGTCCCTTGTTTAGGTTAAACATGTTGAGTATCGAACGTACAATAACAAGATATGAATATTATATAATAACGGTGATAACAACGTACATGTTCTATAAAACATCTTTCCGGTGTACAGACTTACTTCCAAATAACAATATACACTCTTCCAGCCTTTAAAATAACTCTTAACTTTATTCGTACGTACACACTTTGGAATAACGACCCTCAGTATCATTTTTCTCGTCCAGACAAATGGACTTATAATAACCTCTCTTTTATTAACACCTGTTCATTATATGGTTAACGATAATGCCCAATAAAAGTATCAGCATCAACGGAGAACTGCAATCGATCAAAATACGCTGGTCTTCTCGACAGATTTGTCTTCCAACCGACCACCATGGAGACGAGTGGAGCGATTGGCACGTGCGACTTCCTCAACAGTCTTGGTCTATTAATGACGCACCACACTGGAGACTATCGTGATATTGACTTAGCTCTATACGAGCGAATCTCCATCACCACTATTCGAGGAAACGCCTTGAGCTTGCTCTCGGCTTGCCAAACCAGCAGGACATTCGATCAAATCTCCTTATCTCCCGAATATATGTTTTGGGAATTTGGTTGTTGAAAAAGATTTTCATTAACTTTTAAATTTAAATAATATTTTTGTCAAATGATGAATTGTGTATTTATTAAAAAAGATAATTTTTGATAGATTTAAAAAATAATGATTAACAGACGACATCGAAGTTTTACATAAAAAATACCTTTTATTGGTCTGTGCTAAAAAAGGATTCAAGACAGTTAACAGTCAGGCTTTATAAAGTGCGCCATGCGACTGCGCCGGACAGTGTACTTCATCCAGCTGTGCAAACGGGAAACGAAATCGCGTGGGTGCTGTAAAATATAGTCCGACGATTTGTATTCTTACGCCAAAGTTTCAGATTAGCTGGGGATGCCAATAAACTCAGTGATTCACCTGTCTATTTACATCATAGGAAAATAGTACAATTATAATATGTGATTGCTACAGATCCTTTTAGCCGTTTGCCCGTTGTATTGACAATGGAACCAATCTTACGAATATCAAAGCTGTCACCCGTAAGAATAAAGATTTTGCTGGATTAGCCAATCAATTGTCATTTTTTATCCATTTATAATGCTTCATAGTTTTAGAGATACGGTTTTCGAGGGAGCCTTAATTCGAAACGAAATCGTATTCTGCGGAAATAGGAGTGGGGGTGTTGTTTATCCGCATTTCTTGACGTGATAAGGTGTGTGACAATTCTATTTGTTTGTATAAAAGACTGCGATGGCGTAATAGTTGACCTTTCACGTCGTAAAGGTCATCTGATAATAAGCAACCGACATGTTTACCCTTAAAATCTGGCGTTCAACCATTCTCTACTTCCTCGCTTTCTTTTGTTCCTTTTGTTCCTTTTTGTCTTCTTTCTTTCTTTCTTTCTTTCTTTTTTCCTCCTTTCTTTCTTTTTTTTCTTTTTTTTTCTTTCTTTCCTTTCTTCCTATCTTCCTTTCTTTCTTTCTGAATCCGCCACGAGTCCAATGCAAGAAAGGTCATAAACAAATATTTTCCAAATATTTCTGGTGATTAATAGCAAAATCTATATTAATAAACTTGTAGTTCCCGTCTGTTTGTTTATTAGCTTGTTTGTTTGTTTGTTTGTTTGTTTAAAAACTCCTCATACGGTTTTAGAGATTGACATCGATATTCTGAAACTACATTGCACAGGGTACTTGGAGAAGTATATTTCATTCTGATCAAATAACATCATCGTGGTGTGTGTAATAAGAAAATACGACATTTTACTTATATTCATGTTTATGTATAACTTGAAAATTATAGAAATAAAAAAAATACAAATAGACCTCATATTAATAAGGGATTCATGATAGAAGGAATGTACATGTGTGACATAATCGTTTTTTTTTCATCTAAATAATTATTTTTTACTATACTTTACAAGTCTTTTTCTATATAGTTTTATAACTCGTTATACGCACGCCCGGGTCAACGTTTCTCGATTACCATCAAAAATCGAAACAACACGAAACTCACTGCGAAGGTTAGAATAATTAGCGTTCATTTTATGCATAATTAACATTTTAACAATAGTTCTTAATAGCCTTTAAACTGTCTTTAAACTTATAATGTCCTTCACATGTTTCAAATTGTTTCTTACGTTTTAAATCAATATTAAAAGTTACCTTATAGATTTCTGCCTCACCGTTGGTCGTGGGTTTGCTTGCACCCTCATCTCCGTTGCTGGCTCGTGATCGTAGTGGTTTATCTGTCTTGTGGGCAAATTCTGTCATCATGCACGAGAGACAAAAACGTTCGAAGACAAGATTTTGAGAGATATTCTATCTTTTTATTCCACACTTCAATCGGATAGATTTCCATTCGTCCGTTCGTTCACTAAAACTCTGTTTTTCTTTCATACTGCTTGTGAAACGTGACGGATGCAATCGGCTACATTCTTCTACGTCTTAGCCCATATATGGCGATCTCACCTGGACTCTGCGCCTTGCAGAGCTCAGTTTATGGACGTCCGTCCATCTAGCGCCTCCATGGTGATCTGTCTAGAAAGCTAATTTCTCACTAGGGATCTGTGACGTCAGAGCCCTTTGACCCGTCAACGAATGTCATAACAGAACTCAATATCGCTTTTTGTCTAACCTTTTTGATCCGAGCGTTTCATCTCGGCCAGCATAATCCAGTATGTTATGATTCCCAGAATGAATAATTTTGTTTGTCCCAAATTATCAATGCACCTAATTTGCACTTCACCTATTTCTTTCACCCAGTTCATAATTCATACTAGCTACTTTACCCGTTTTCAAAATACAGGGCCCGTCATAATGTAACACATGGCCCTTCATTGATTCTCAGCAAACGCCATGTTTACCTTGAGGTGGTTACAAACTATAAATTTAATAAAAGTTATTTCAATTAATGTCACTTTACTCCGACCAAGTAAATGCCAAGCCCCCCCCAAAAAATTGAATATTATAAAATATATAAAATGAAATAATAATAAATATATTATGGTGGTATGGATGAGGCGCAACAAAAGCATAGAGTTTATCATTCAATTCCAGGTGATAGCGAGTTTCCCTGTTAGTAAATAAATTAATCAATTGAATTTGAGTCTAAAAAGAGGGATCGATTGACTACTGAGAAACGTAGTTAGTAAAAATCGAAATAGTACCTAACTACTAACCTTACACTCACGGTTTTGGGCGTGACATGCTTTAATGATATGAGATTTGGTTGTTGTCGGAATCTTTTTCAATATATATATATATATATATATGTATATATGTGTGTGTGTTTGTGTGTATGTAAAAAAATTTGCGTGGAAAATATATATTTTAATATATCTTTTATTCATTTTTAATTTGTTGACGTGTAGGAATACCAAATGTCCCTTATACAAAAGTTTTTTTTTAAGAGAACAAAATTTTCGATCATTTGGCCTTCTTCAGTGTACGATGGGAGGTGGATGGTGGTAGCAGGGAAAAAGGGGGAAACAGCCAGTGAAGTGATGAACAAACACGTGTTCATCATAATGGGTAGGCAGCAGGAGTCAAGTTGGCCATAAACTAGATTCAAGTGTACTTAGATATAAATAAATAAATATATAAATAAATATATAAATAAATATGTGTGTATACATACCAATGCATACACACTGACACACAGGCAAATTCACCTACGTATATCTACATACATCTACACACACGTACACACAGACATAAACCCATATACACACAGAGCAGGACAGAGAGAGAGAGAGAGAGAGAGAGAGAGAGAGAGAGAGAGAGAGAGAGAGAGGGATGGATGGACATACGAATTAGCTGGAGTCATGAAAAGTTCAGGTGGGAGGTGAGAGGGGGGTTTGTGTAAACATAGAAAAAATGAAAATACTGTAGAAATGTACATGCGTCCACACGCATAAATGAATATATATATATATATATATATATATATATATATATATATATATATATATATATATATATATATATATATATGTGTTGTTGCCACCCGTCTCTCTCAGAAGTCAATAGTGTTCTGCGTCTCAGATTTGTCCGTTGCCGAATGGCAGCGTCTGCTGTGACTGTGCAAGACTATCCTGGATCGACAATCTATCTTGCAGTTGCCACAGATGTAGGTGATGTCTGGTTGCGAGAGTTCTGCTGCAGTAGCCCTCTGCCGTCTGTGCTCTCTTCTCACCCTTCCACCGCTGGTCTCCCCCCCCCCACACATATATATATAAATATATATATATATATATATATATATGTTTGTAAAATCAGTGGGACAGAACCCCAGATGAGTGCTCGATTATTAAAACAACTTAAAAAATAAGAGCGTAATATTTATTTATATATGTATCAAAACAACATTGGTACTGTCGGTTTCTACTCAGGCTGGGAAAAGCCTACAAACGACGGTCACGTGCTGTTCCGTTTTTGTCGGATTTGAAACCGACGGTACCAATGCTGTTCTGACTCGTTTCATGGATGGTGTAAACAATAGATATAGTATTAGTTTTAAATTTTAATGTTTTTCTTTCTTTTTAGAGTATGGTTCGATTTCGGTGCCCCCTCCCCAAATGGTAAAGTTTACAACAACAACAACAAAAATTAAATAAATAAACAAAATAAATAATGTGCCTACATTGCTCACCCTGTTGCCTCGAAAACATATCCCATAATTCATAATGATTAGTTCAATAGTTTAGGATTTTACCAAACACATGCATATCATTGATGTAGACGCGTGTGCACCGTTCCCTTTTAAAATGCATTAAAATAGCACATTATCTTTTTTTTGTAAATTTAACATTTTTTTTAGGGGGGGGGGCATATATATATATATATATATATATATATATATATATATATATATATATATATATATAAGGTTATGTAATATATTTCGTTGTATAGGATAACCTTCTAAACTAATTAACCGATCATTATAAATTTTGGAATATATATTGTCGACAATCCGGTGAGTAACATGTGAACATTATTTCTTTTTGTAAATTCTACCCAAACTCGCACCCGCTTCCAAGTTATTGCTCCACATCAGCTTTTGAGTTATACGAAACTCAAAAGTTGATGCAAAGCAATTATTTTCTGCATTATTTTTTTTGTATCTTACTTATTTTAAAAGTTCATTGGAGGCGGGTGAAAGGTGTGGTGAAATTTACCAAAAGAAATAATGTGCACATGTTACTCACCGGATTGCCGAGAATATATATTTAAACATTCATAATGAAAAAAACAAACACCCACGTTAACTTTTTATTATAGAGTGGAGGATTTCTTACCGAATTCATTTCAGACGGCGGGGTAAGTCTGGGTTGGTTGTCTGACTTGCTACTTGTTTTCTCGCTTCGCCTCATCACTTGAAAAAATTGTTCTGTCCGAGAGTTAGAAAAAGGCACGTGTTTTACTCACTAAATTTTGCGTAACGGGATAGACGTACACACTCACTTTTGTTATTTAGACTGCCAAAATACTTATCAGTAATTTTACGAAGTTCTCTAGATAAAATTTAAATGGTCTGTATGCGCAAACATTGCATTCCAATGTTTGGTCGTATTTGGCAACTGATTTCTTCAAAACTTTATTATTATAGTTTATTAGAAAAAGAAGAAGAAAAAGTAAAAGAAAAAAATAGCATTTCAAACGCGTGAATTGAATAGCTGCACCTTAAGAATATCCAAACGAAAATCTACAACATGAGTATTTTTTCCTTTTCATTTATTTATTTGTAATTCTTGTTATTTACATGCAAACTTTTAGCCCGCTTTTCGTGTTAGGTCTGTTACCTGTGTATACTTCACTCAATACGTGAAACAGGTTAGGTTGGTGCCTTCTTATGTAGCTGCGAGCGGCCCTCTCGTCAGGACAAACGCCATCCGTGCCACACCTGGCAATAGTTAAGCACAAAAGTTCACAATTAACATGACGTTTCAGTTTGAAGTAAAAACGAAAGAAAGTAAAGAAAAAATGAATACATTATTAATCAACCGCTTCACGAATATAGGATGAGAGACGAGTTCGTATTAAAATGGTGAACCCAGTGCCTCTCGACGATCAGGGTCATTTATAATTATTTATCCGATTCTTCCGCATTCCACCCAATTGGGAAGCACTAGAGGAGGCAGGAGCCAACTAACACAAGAAAAATAATACGCTTGGGCAGTTGCTTGGCAATAACACAATTGTAGTAGTGGAAAACGCGAAAGACAATCTGTTGAAGACGAAGATAAAGACGTCATCAGTCGTCCGATTGTAAGTTCGTCATTTGTAGAGACTCCAACGCGCATGCGCCAAAATGCGTATTTTATGCAGTGGACTCATTTCCATGAGAGGATAAGCAAGTGTATAAAGGCCAAAGGGATGAATGTGATAACTTCTTTAAAATTAAAATTCATTCAATGCAGACAAACGAGCCAGAAATATCAGGTTGTTCGGAGAAAAAAAAAGTTATTTTAGGTTGTTATTTTGGTGTCATTAAATTTTCTTGACTGGAGCAATTTCGTTTCGGTTATTCTCCGTTTTGTATTGTCTCTTACCGATGTTTAGTCAATTTTGTAGCCGATATTCTATCGTTCATAGAACTCATTTGTACCAGATGATTTAAATTCTTTCAAAGCCGATATCATTTTTTATTCCTATTTCTTTACTGTAACTATGTTCGGATTGAATGACAGTGTGAGAGACAAAGCAGGAGTTATTAAAACATAGAGCGTCTATAGGGCTATGCAAAAAACAACAACAACAAATAAATGAATAAAAATCCAGCATGGCATTCGATCACAGATGCAAGACTCATCTTTGTGGATTTTTGTGTCGACACAAGATATGAACACTTTCAATCAAATTTGCAATTATATAGCTGTATTTCCCCTTCCACAATTATTTTTTTTTAAAACATTCTTTCTCCCCAATAAATTATTTTTGTAAAACATTTTAATAAATTATTTTTCAAAACATTCCTTATGGTTTCAAATCTAATCTTAACCATAACCCGTTAAATTTATATACGGGACTCTAAATTCGAAAATAATGAAATAAAATGATCGCCTAAAAAGTATAATTTTATTTTTGGGTGGAGTAGGAGTGATTCAGCGGATGATGTTAATCTATAAATGCACCAAAAATAATCTCGGTCTTATTTTTTAAAGGTGAAGAAAATAACGTAACACCGAAAGAATAGACTATACAAAAACCGAAATTAACCGAAACGAAATTGTTTCAATCTTGAAAGTACAAAAGTATCCGTTATTTTTACAGTGTTTTATACAAAATTTAACATGCTTAATAATTGATGGATATTGTTTAGTAAACTTCAAATAACTTCTTGCAGAATACAATTTTGAAGCATATAAGCCCCTAATAGCGAAGCTGAAAAACGATAAAATACATATACTTTTCTTGCGTGAGTTCAAACTCGACCATAATTCTTTTCAAACATGCGTCAATATCAACAAGGGTATTGTTTCATGAATGATCAGACAGTATGAAGCTGGTTTAAGAAATTCCTTAATTGTAATAAGAAACTTGAAGATGGAGAAGGTAGAGGGCGGTCATGCACGTTTGACAACAATTCCTGAACAAAATCATCCAGGCCGAAGGCACTTGATGTCAGTATGTCAACGAGCCCGATGTTTATTTTTGAAATCAACTTTTATTATCTCATCGAACATTTGCTGTCCCTATCTGACGTTGCCTGAGATTGAATGAAGTCATTTTAGTTTTTAATTTTTATTTGTTTACACATTATTTTAAACTTATACTTATAATAACATTTTAGTTGCTAGGAAGAAAAATATTTTAATATTCTTCAATCAAAAATATGAGTCATTCTCCTTGTTGATTTTGATTTTTCTGTAAAAATTGAAAATATTTTGTATGTTGTCTGGGCGGGCCTACATAATTATTTAAATAAACTTTAGTGAAGTACGTTAATATAGTGCCAATAACATGGTATAACGATAGCATATGAAAATTGGCTAGTTAGGTGTATGTACCAGCGTAAATGCTATTCAAGTCCAACTTTTAAAATCTCACAAGATAACTTTATATCTAAGATGTATAGCAGATTCCAATTCGTTATACTTTTATTGTATCGTTCTCGGTGATGATATCTTCTCATTCCACTGATCGCCGGAGCTGTTATACGTTACAAGAAATGTAAAGTTCCTCTAAAACACCCGACCAGTCTCGTCTAGAATTCAGTATAAAGAATAAAAGAGCTTAGCTTTAAACGGGTAAAGACTAGTAAAAATGTCAGAGACTTCTTTCAAAAGATTTCAAATACTCGCTCAAATCGCAAACTTAAACAATTCCCAAGTGGGTTGTTTGTGTAAAATGCTTGACTTTTAATCGAATTCTTTCTTAGATTAAAGTCGAAGCTCTGATTGAAAAATGACAAAAGAAAAAGAAAATCCTGCTGCACTTTGCTACCAGAACTATAGAATTATCGACGCACCTCCTATGTGTGTCATAATGATGCAACAAGTTAAGTAGTTAAAAACCACGAACTTTCACGTTTTAAGTATTTTCTTGTGGTACTTCGTGCCTTTCCCGAAAAATACAATAATAAAAATAGAAGAAAGTCCAGGAAATGCTTCAGAGAGTTGAAGTGGTTACCGGATAACCGGAAAAAAATCCCGATGAATTTGTGGACCGATATTACTTTGTTAGTTGACTGATAATCCGATTGACATAACTATTGTAGTTTCAATAAAATCATGTGAAACTAAACACCATTAATTTTAGATGTCTGTATTTGTGATTTTTACTATTTTCAGTGTTTATTATTAAAGTAAGTTTAATTTTAGTGTTAGAATGGTAGATCAATCGGATGGGGTATTTAATATAAAATTAATATATAACAACACAAGTCTTTAAAGTTAGTAATTGTGTTATAACAGAATTACTTGAAAATTCCTGGAAATGGAATAATTGTGAGGAACTATTTAATTTCGGAAAGAGTTGTGTTCATAAGCGAATTTGGATCAAATGGATTTGAAGCACACCAGAGTTAGAAACAATCAAAAAGGACACATTTTGTCTTAACACCGATTTTTTTTTACTTTTGACTTCCAGTTTTATCGCTTACGATGAATTGCATAAATATCCATTATTTAAATAATATATTTTAAAAATATAATCCAGTTTCTTTTAAAAATACCATTTCAACTTGTGTAACATCATCTCTGCACAACGTCTTTTCATTTAAATGTGTTTTTTAAAAAATATTTGTTTGTTTCTTTTGTTTATACATTTAGCTTAAATAAAAAGTTTTGTAAATAAACTATGTATTTTCTAAATCTCCAACGTTTATAAAACAAAACGTTTTGTAAATAAAACTGTTTTTTCTTCTTAAATTAAAAAAAGAACCGTACTTTTAAATAAAATGATATATTTTTTTAGACTAGTAAAACCTTTTCTAAATAAAACCTTTTATTTGAATACGATGCCATATTGTTTTGTTCATAATTAAACCGGAAGTAAAAAAACGGCGTTCCGGCAAAATGTGTTCTTTTGGTTGTTGCCCATTCTAGGTTGCCTCAAATCAATTTGATCCGCGAATTTAAAATAGAGGATTTAGAGCAGGATGTAAAGCATTCGCACTGATATCAACATGTATGCAAATGAGATGGCGAACTTATATTAACCTTAATGTGTGTACCGATTTATTTACTTTTTTTTACACGACAGGAAGATGTGGTACGAGGTCAGTAACTTGGATGAGAAAGCCAACGCCTCAACGGAAGAGCCAGACTGGCCTCTAAAAATATCCTGGGCAGCCCCGGTAAGGGCGTTTCAGTTAATTAGCAATAAACCAACGCTTGGGAGGGTGGATCTCCTAAGACTACTCAAGATATATACTACAGTTCGATAGATAAAAGGCCGCCAAAATGGCTCAGCTCTGTCAAACTGATTTTTGAGAACGTATTATCGACTGGTATTTAGGAGGGAGAATCATCAGACGACTTTTGCTGTTACAATCATTTTCTCCGCCCCGAGAGACGGAATCCGTGTGTACCGATGTACGTTTCATGAAACCTCAAGATATTCTTGTAACTCATTGTTAAGAAGATGCCTGCGGCTCACAACGGATTATGTTACGCCCCTTGCAATGGCCATCTTTCTAGCATTGCATTATAAAATATATTATCCAAACGTGTCACAATGCACACACGTGGCTTAGCTACACGTGCTAAATCTAATCAACAGAGATAAATGTTTGAAACCATTGTAATTCGTTTAATACATGTTTTTGTTAAACATCCAAAATCTTTTACCATTCGTTTGTATTTAACATATCTTGGATGTATGCACTAACTAATCACTGCCCGAGTATTGATTGACTCCTCTCCAGGAGTTAGGCACAAGGCCAGTTTTTATCTTACTCCCACAAGTAAGATGTGACCCAAGGTCGGGTCGGGAAAGTGGGGTCTAAAAATTGCCTGGGCAGCCCCGTCGGCATTCCCCGGTAGGGGCGCCTCAGTCAGTAAGCGATAAACTTACTCCTCCCCAGAGAGTGGAGGCGAAGCCTGGGAGGGTGGACCTCCTAGAACTGCACAGGACAGACCCATAAACCGGCGTAAATCAAGCCTCGAAGGCCAAAACAATACCAGTCTATGGGGTGCAGTATCCATCGGAACAGATACTACACTTTGATCTGAGCCAAATCACTCCCCGAGTAAATCGAAACATTCTATCATATTAAATCGTCTTCGCACCTACCGGGGAATTCCGACGGAGCTACCGAAGTTATTTTTAGAGGTTAGCCTGGATCTTCGGCTGAGGCGCTGAGGCTTTCTCCTCCCACTTCCTGGCTTTTGTCGTCAACGTTTGTTTTCTATTTGTATGACGCTTCAAAACGTCAACTATTAGAGAATCGCTGTCAGAGTAAACCGATACATTCTACCTGATCAAGTTTTAAACTATTCTAGGTGTGTGCGAGGAGTGGTCTAATCACCTTATTTTCCATGTATATGGGATCACTACTCTCGCTTTAATCATTACCTTAGGTTAATAGGTACATTTTGCATGTTTTACTTTGTCGGGGTCTGGCACCCATCTGCTCCCATTCAGTTTTATCTGTAACCCGGAAAGTACAAAACGAGCAATTACGTGACTTACATGTTCATACCGCCAGTAAAATCCAAACGCGATGTTGTCATGAAAAATGATTCTGTCGCGCCCGCCCAGAATTCTTGGAAGTTGCTCATGGCATAAGGGTAGTTCCCTTTGGTCCAGAGACGCAAACTTTTAGCCTCTGCATAAGCGGCGTCCGCCTAAAAAGAACAGAAATACAGTATTTTTTTTATTTACAATGTATGAAAGATGTTTTTGAATGAGTCGTTATATGTTTAATCACATGTTTAAATCACATTTACTCAAAAGATTGAAATAAATTTTACATCTTAACATCGCCATCTTCATTTCTATTTTTGCATATTCCAATTTCTCATTTTATTGAAAATCTTTTTTTATTCTTATCCATATATATATATATATATATATATATATATATATATATATATATATATATATATATATATATTTTAATTTATTTATTTGGAAACATGGTTTGTCCTAAAAATAATAAAATTTATAAAAAATATTAACAACTAAAAAATCAAGGGCTGAATATATCACGCTTAGAAATAAGGTTGCATTTATGCAGATATTGAAAATTCTATGTATATATATATATATATATATATATATATATATATATATATATATATATATATCAAGACACCCGCCCCCCAACACACGCGATCTAAATAGCAAAATAAGTTCTACTTACAAGGTTAGATTAACCAAACACGATACAACACAACATCGGAAAGTGGCCACTAACAGACTCGCAAACATTTAAACAATTAATCAAATAATCAAATAATAATCACGTCACTTTCAAAAACACGCTCTAAAAACTTTTTTCCAAATAAAAAAAATGCGGGAATTGAAGAACACCCTCAGCTATGCTACACTTTAAGGAGGAGTTGGTTTATTGCCGATCGCCTGAGTCGCTCCTACCAGGGAATGCCGACGGGTCTGTTCATGGTAGGGAGACCGCACATAACCTACATTAAGCAACTAACTGAAGACTCACAATGCACCTATGAAGAACTACGTGGTGTGATTGCAGATAAAGCGAGATGGCGTGAGAGAATCAGAAAGATCCGTGACACTACCACGACTAAATGATGATGACGAGCGAGTAGCTGAGGTCAGACGAAATCTAAGATGGTGGGCCAAATACTGTTCCCACGTAGGAATCTGAATGAAGTTATCAAGATGAAGAAATAACAAACAGAAGATTTTGCTGCACTCGCGGCTGGTTTTACATGAGCTGAAGATCCGTTATCGACATTCAATCAGCCCAAGAATTACCCCCTTTCTTCTTATTAATACTATTTATATGCAAATTTGTAAAAATAGGGTTCGATTAGAAAATTTCTACATAAGTTTAAAATTACATAAGAGAATGGAAAATTCACTTAGAAGTAAGAATAGAACGAGAAATACGTTTATAGGAAGTTGAATCATGGAAGAAAGTCCGAAATGACACGTAGGGAGGAGGGGATGAAAGTCTTACCTATTGGCAGATAAGATGATTGTTTTCAGTCGCAGTTTTTCGAAGCACAGTTTTGTTTACCCCCCCCCCCACTGGGAAGGGCGGGGGCGATGGGAAGCTTTAATACATTAAATAAAACATTAATCGACATGAGCCGTTAAGTAACATTGCTGTAAAAGTTCTTTCTTTCATGTGATGCATAATTGCAGCTACCAGGTAAGAGAGAAAGATAGTAACTTCGACTGCCACATCACTACTGCAACTACACGAATACGACCAGCTGATTCTGCCGACGAATTGGACGCACTGTGAGGATTGAAGAACACTCCCAGCTATGCTACACTTTGGGGAGGAGTTGGTTTATTGGCAATCGCCTGAGGCGCTCCTACCGGAGAATGCCGACGGGTCTGTTCATGGTTATTTATTTTTCAGAGTCAGAGTGCGCCTTCGGGGACGCTGTTTTTCCCCCAACTACCAACTTTGTGTCACATCTTCAAGGAAGTAAAACCTATCAACATGTGTTTTTAATTAGTGGATCTAAAACTTTAGGTCGGTTTTAATCTTAACCGTAACCGTGATATCGAATTCTACATAAAACAACTGGTGTATGTGAATAACTTGTTTATGTAACTTCTGATACATGTTTAATATGACTATCGATATAAAGTTAGGTATGTCTATATGTTTATATATTTGTACTATATGATTCACTCCTAAACTGATTAACCGATCATTATGAATTTTCGAACACTGTGAGCTATATTTAGTTTAATTTAGTTTTATGCAAAGGGGGATAAAAAGGGGGCGGAAGCCCTTAGTGAAAATTCAAATACCTCGGATTTTTGTCAAATTTTAACAATAGGTATTAGACGTCAAATAAGAAATATTCCCCAAATTTCAGTTTCTTTGGAGTATTTAGGAGACATAATATGGGAATAAATGGCAATTTGAAAATTCAAATATTTCAGATTTGCATTGAATTTGATCCTGTATATCTTGATTTTAATATTCGTAAGGGGTCATAAAAGTAGTGC
The DNA here is from genome assembly GCA_963556195.1 of Sepiola atlantica. Classification (NCBI taxonomy): domain Eukaryota; kingdom Metazoa; phylum Mollusca; class Cephalopoda; order Sepiida; family Sepiolidae; genus Sepiola; species Sepiola atlantica. Next base: position 157,086,130 of record OY744522.1, on the reverse strand, counting down.
TGTCTGGGGAATTAATTTTATCCGTCCTAGGACGGATATTCTTTTAGTTATACATTGAATATTACAAAATCTTACTTTATTTAAATTCTTAGTGCTAAATGATGTAAGAGGTGTTTATGGTCAAGATTCACAGTACGTGCTTTTCCCATTTGGGATAATAGTCAGAATGCTCTCTAATAGGTCCGAAGATCGGGGTTCAATCCTCGGTCAAGTCATATCAAAGATTCAAAATATGACACTCTCAACATTCAGTATTATTAGATGAGGATGAAGGGTAAGTGGAGCAATCCAATGAAAGGAATGGAGCCCTACAGTACATTTCAGTGTAGTAGCCATCGAGAAGGGAGTCTACGAGTCGCATTCGGCTCCGGTCAATCCATTTATTTATTTTAATTAACATTCATATCTTAATACTAAGTTATAACACCAAAAGTAGAATTACAAAAACTTACTTCTTTTTTAAAATTATGACTGAAAGTATAAAATATATTTTTTCTCAAAATTCATTTTTATATATAATTTAAAGCACATTTTTGTAAAATAAACGGACCCAACCTTTGATTTTACTTACCCTTCTGGCTAATTCCGATGGTAAGAAAATCCTGATGGTATGGGCAAACTCATGGACGAGGATGTTTTCTTGATGGCCGTAAGGATCGTTTTCACTGCATGTTACGATATCTTCAAGGACGACAGCAATCCTGCTGGCCAATCCACCCAACTTTGAAAATTTTCGACCGTCACCGGAACAGGTCGATCGGCAGTTGCCGTCACAACGATCTACAGGAATAAAAATAAGGAAGGATATAACGAACATATGAAAACGTTACAAAAAATCTCTCGAAATAAACTCAATGTCTGTATGTGTGTGTGTGATGTTTGCGTTGCCCCTATAGAAAGAAAGGTTATAGAATTTACATAAAATTTAAAAGTATATTCTCATGTAAAATTTACCGATGAAAACAATAGAGGTGTTCCTGGGTCAATAACATCACTTGTTAATGAGACTAAGAGGGCATAATCCTCTTAAAACTTAAAATATATCCTATTTTTACAAAATTTAAATCATAGCTATGCGATTTTCTGGGTAAGACAATAGAAGTGGGCCCGAATCTCTAAATGATCTCCTTACCTAAAAGAACTATGAGAACCAAACCTCGTTTAAAACTTTAAATATATCCTATTTTAATGAAAGTTATATCATATGTATAACATGCTCCGGGTAAGACAATGGAAGTGGGCCCGAATCTCTACGTTACCCTTTTATGTGTCGAATATCTACGAGACCCACCTCTAAGTGACCCATGGTGATAGTATCCCCTTAAAACTTCGAATGCGTATATCTCATTTTAATGAAATTTAAACTATATGTATAAGACACTAATTCAGATAGTTTTTAACATTTCAGATTTTTCTGACTATATTAGGATACGAAACGGGGGGAAGGAGCAATAAAACAAGGAAAGTAATATGGTGTTATGAGCTTAGTGAAAAAGTACATAGTAGTGCTCCGCAATCAAACCCGAGCAACGTCGGGTCTTCCTACCATTAAATAAATAATAGACGTTGCAATTTAATGGTTAAATTAACCAACAAGACGAATCGAATATTCAATGTGCATATATTTTAATGAAGAACGCAACAGTATCCCACACATACAACGGAAACTTTTCCAAATAAGATAATGTCTAAGAATGACCCCCAGATACTTTCATGCGCCCTAACTTTAAATATAAATTTAATCCATCCTTTTTTAATCTCTAATATAACTAGACGTACCCGTGACACGTTGGGTCACACTCACTACATCTATTTGTTCCACAGTGATTTCATTCTAAAATTTATAAACTCTGATATATCCGTTAAGGAATGCTTCTTGCATAACTAAAAATAATTAGCCTCGTTGCTTCTACATTATCCTTATGGATAATATAGAAGTAAAGAGGCTAATTATTTTGCTATCTAATTTACATACGTGTTTACGGTGTCTATGAACACATTATTAGCTAAAAGTTGGTCTTTCTCTAAATGCTCACCGAGACAGTAAAAACTATTAACAGTCATTGAATCAACATACAGGGAGAGATGACGAGAAAAATGCATAGATAGTCAAATGAGAGATGGGTGACTTGATCAGTTAATTGCAAATTATGACTAATTAGAAGAATTAAAACAGATTTTTTTTAAACATAACTCAATCCCATAATCAAAATATATTTTACCATCTATCCTGTGTTATTAAATTCTATAGATAAACAGCCTTAGAGTTAAAGACCTTGATGAACCAAGCTTCAATATAATAATAAATAATTGCCGTGTCTCTGTTACAGTATATGAATTAGTTATATAGTCAGCTTGTCGTCAAGAAAGAACACATTTAACACAGATTTATACTAGATATATAGTTTTGTTATTCGTTGTCAGACAAGACCGAATATAAATAAGTATTTCTCAGTTTGTGATTGTAATACGTTGGTTGGAAAGAATGCTCTCGACGTAATATCAAATAGGGTATCGAAATTTTTTTTTTAATAAATTCTCCCAGTTGGTGAAAGCTGGCTGACTGGCAGTTTAATTAACTTCAGGGGAAAATTTTTATTATAGTCTGTCTCTGTCGACATTCGTGTTCTCTCTGAATCCAGTGGTCGCAAATGCCAATAAAAGTACATTTTTCTAACGCTGCATTTTCTCACGTTTATAGACGTACATTTGACATTGACTTTATGTCTCACCTCACGCATTGACCCTCCGTAACACGTATACATACACATACAGATCCCTAAATACATTTTTATACATACACTTACAGGGATACACACAAACGATAGATTAACACACACAGCCCCCCCTCCTACACACACACACACATATATATATATATATATATATATATATATATATATATATATATATATATATAGTAAAGGGGAGAGATTTTGCTGATTTTCGGGTTCATTTACGTCGATGGGGGAACAGTGCAGCAAACTCATCAGAGCACATTCCATTAAAGTACTTGTAAAACAAGCACAGGGATGCAAAAATTGCGGCGATGGGACAGGGGCTGAAGTTTGGTAGATCGTGTGGAACCTATTAGATTAGAGCCTCTTTTTTCGACCCTGTCTAAGAGAGAGAGAGAGAGAGAGAGACTAGTGGTTGGTGCACCAGCCCAGATGTGACAACAATACTCGATGTATTCTTTTGGAATGGTGTTTATTTCCGCCGTCGCGTTCCGCATTATCTCTTTTTTTCACACCCTCTCAACAACAGCTGCACACTGAGCAGTTTGGGGCCTGCCAGAACACTGGTCACTCTACGCTGATGTGCGGCCATTTTTGAATCGGTTGAACCGCTCCTTAATTTGTGTTATACATCGCATCTTCTCCAAACACCTGCTGAATCTAACGCTACGGCGGAGATGAACACCATTCCAAAAGAAGACTTCCAGAGGTGTTTCCGGCAGTAGATGGACCGGTGGGCTAAGTGTGTGCAAGCATAACGGTCCTACTTTGAAGGAGATTAGGGTTCCAACCCTGTCACGTATTTGAAATATTTTTTCTGGCCTAATGTCGGATACGTCTTAGACAGGCCTCATATATATATATATATATATATATATATATATATATATATATATATATATATATATATATATATATATATATATACAGGGTGACCCCCAAAAAACGGTCCCCAACTCTAATTAGGCCCCGTTTCTTAGTGTTTCGTCCGAATGAAATGAATTTTTAGTCATAACTAGTTTATTATATTCAAAACATCACATCAAAACACTAGGGTCTTTGGCCTTTTTTCTCTGTTCTACAGCATGTGTTCTAGATGGCCTCCATTTAGCTCCGTACATTTCTTGAGGCGCAGAACGAAGTTGTCCATGACGTTCTTACAGACTGAATTGGGAATGGCTCTCATCTCCTCCCTGATGGCTTCCTTGAGTTCCGTGATGGTTCTGGGTTTCCCTGCGTACACTCTGTCCTTAAGATAGCCCTAAACGAAAAAATCTGGGGGGGTGGGGGGCTTAGGTCCGGGCTATGGGGTGGCCACTCAAAATTAGTCTTGAGACTGATCACTCGGCATCAGAAGTTCTCTTTCAGCCAATCTCGGGACAGGTTTGAGGTGTGAGAACTTGCTTCGTCTTACTGGAACCAGAACTTGCTCATGAGCGACGGGTAGAGGGTCTGGAGCTCACTCTTGAAGGTTTTGAAGACCTCCACATACCGCTCCTTGGTGACTGTCACTGCTGCGCCAGATTCTTCGATGAAGATTGGTCCGATGATGCCTCTGACCGAGATTGCAGCCCACACCGCGCACTTAAGAGAGTGCAGAGGCTTGGTGGCTACTTCATTTGGGTCTGGAGGACCCCCAGAAGACATTTGTCTTGGAGTTCGCCTTTCTGTCAAGATGGAAGTGGGCTTCATCTGAGGTCCAAAGGAGGTTAAGGAAACCTGGTGTCTCCTCGATCTTATCGAGCATCTTGACTGCCATAGCGCTCCTCTGCTTCTTGTCTGAGGCTGTAAGGGTCTGCAGCGTCTGTATTCTGTATGGGTAAGCCCTGATATCGTTCACCAGAACTCTCCTGCATGTCCCACGGGAGATACCGAGGGACTGACTTCGCTTACGCACAGAGCGTTTCAGACTCTCCTGGAGAGACTCTCTCACACTTTCGACCAGCTCGGCTGTCCGCTTCTCGGGACGTCTCGAGTGGCTTGGACGGCTCTCACTGGCAGCGTTGAGGTTCTCCACGGTCCCATACTTCTCGAAGTGGTCCACCCAGTTCTGAATTCTACTTTTGGATGGAGCCTTTTCACATTCGAACTGATGCATGAAACTGTCCTGGGTTTTCTTAAACGAGCCTGTCTTGTAGTAAAATTTAACACAGTGTATTCTTTGTCTCATCTCCCACTGAGGTCTTGGTGTACTCACGGTCGTTGATTCTGCCATGTTCTGTAAAATAAGGGAAATCAGTGAATAAATAAAGGAGATATCACATAAAGTGTACACGGGGGACCGTTTTGGGAGGTCACCCTGTATATATATATATATATATATATATATATATATATATATATATATATATGTGTGTGTGTGTGTGTGTGTGTGTGTGTGTGTGCGTGTGTGTGACATGGAGAGAGAGAGAGAGAGAGAGAGAGAGAGAGAGAGAGAGAGAGAGAGAGAGAGAGGGTATATCTAAGGATGTATGTTTTCATAATAAAAAACAATAGTCTTACCTCTGCATCCAGGTTTGTCAGCCAAATGGGCAAACTGCGGGTACGCAGCCACGGATTCAAATCGACTAAAAATACCAACCCCGTCGCTTTTGCTTATGGAATTGAAAACATTCACTGGCATATTGCGCAACATGTGACTGACAATCAAGGCTGCCTGGACGAAAAGAAGACAAAAATGAATATGATACTAGGGGTTGTGAAGAGTCAGCTCACACTCAAGTAGGCGTCCTAAAATCTATTTACAAATCTTTTTTAGTACCCACTTCACAATTGAACGTTGACAGCCATGATTTTCATATTTTTTACCGGGAGGCTGAAAGTGTATCAGGTAAGTTGTCATAAATCGACGTTTTGTAGCAAAATTAGATAAAATGATGAGTCGATCTAAGCACAATGTGAAAATAGAGTTAAGAAATAAAATAGGAAATTATAAAAGAATTAACAAAGAGTTTAACTAAAAAAAATAACCAGCAAGATACTATTTACTATTTATAGTATTTCTTTTTTAAAGCTGATTCGGTGATCATCATTTGTTACCATGGCTGTGACTGCTGCTATGTAAAAGGGTAGTTTTCCTGAATCAACGTTTTACTGTATGGTCAGATCAAATGGTGAGTCGAGATGTGAAAGTCGAGATGTGAAAACCAAGTTAAGAAATAGGATAGAAAAGGAATATTCGATGAATAATAAATATAAAATATAATTCAATGTGAATTTATCAAAGTTACGTATAGACGAAAAACACACACACAAGATATTTATTTTTTATTTTTATTTTTTGCTTGGAAATATTTTGTGCTTATTTATAGCAATAAACAATCGACCAATAGTAAAAAGTACAAATAAAAATAAAAGCAAATAATAATTTGTACGTCACGTATAAACGAGAAATACACGCGAGAACTCACCAAAGAAGATACTCAGAGCTGATATTTTGACTTGAGTAGGCCTTAACAGGAAGATATATTAATTAGGAGAGAAATGACAAAAGACAGAAATAAGTTGTTGCTTTTTATATTTCTTCAGGAAGGCTGATTAGTGTAACATACAATTGCCCTAAATTGACGTTTCATAACAATATTAGATGAAACAAGCCGCACGTGCGTGGTCCCCCTATGTATGTGGCGAGTGTAAAATGCAATAAATTTGGGCAATTTGGAGCATTTTTGACCCCCTTTTGAGCCCCTGGGGGCGCGAACCAGAATTTTTCTGAGGTCAAGGATGCTCATTTTATTTCCAGAACAATTGCCTCTACATTTTGGCCAAGTTTCAGAAAAATTGAATAGATGGCTCAAACGTTATGGGAGAAAATGGTATTTTTTGCCATTTTGGGGGCTTTTGACCCCCTGGGGGCGCGAACCAGATTTTTTCCAAGGTCAGCGATACTATTAGGAACAATTGCCTCCACATTTTGGCCAAGTTTCAGAGAACTTGAATGGATGGATGAAAAGTTATGGGGCAAAAAATGTCATTTTTTGCCATTTCGGGGCCTTCTGACCCCCTGGGGGGGGGGGGGCTAACCAGATTGTTTTTCAAAAATCGGAGAATGTCACTTTCTAACCTGACCAAAGTTACAACTTCATGCAAAATTTCAGAGAAATTCAATGGATGGTTGCGGAGAAAAATCCGGACGGACGGACGGACGGACGGACGGACGGACATGCCTCAAAACATAAGTCCCCCGATTTTATAAATCGGGGGACCAATGATGAGTCGAGGTAAGCATAATGTGCAAACAGAGTTAATAAATAGGATACAAAATTATAAAAGAATTAAAGAAATTAACTCGATAATTAACCAGCGAGATCTTATATTGTAATAGGATCTCGTTGGTTAATTATCGAGTTAATTCTGGTTTTCGTAATTTCATCGAAAGGTTTATTTTTCTTCTTTGGTGACATTTTATATTAAATATTATAAATTTAGCAGCCCAGACACTAACTTGATGAAAAGATCTGATATCAATAAAATTTACTTGAAAACACAATCTTAACAAAATTATTGATAGATTAGCCAAGGTCTATATTTTCGTCCGAGAGTGTGAGTGTAAATGAAATAAAAAAAGAAACCAATTTTTGTGAAAGCCGCCGTTCGTCCATGCCTGAAGTATTGTTGTCACATCTGGGCTGATGCATCAGCCACTAGTCTCTCCCTCTTAGACAAGGTAAACAAGCCTCAAATCTAATGGATCCCACACTGTCTACCAAACTCTAGCCCCTGTCACATCGCCGCAGTGTTACATCCATGTGCTTGTTTTAAAAGTAATTCAATAGAATGTGCTCTGATGAACTTGTTGCTCTGGTGCCCTCTCGACGTAAATACCCCCGACCAACCCAACAATTAGCTAAATCCCACCCCATTCACTGTTGAGGTTTTCAGATGCCGGAAGGTTTTCTACTCCAATAGCTTCTTTTTTCGAACTGCTCGCTTTTGGAATTCTCTCTTTGCTCCCTGTTTCCCTGGCTGTACCAATATGCATACATTTAAATGTAATGTGAACAAACATCTCGATGTACAACTCCCCACTTAGGATGCTCCTATGGATATGACTCCAAATTCACAGTAGCCCTTTACGTCTTAGTGGCAATGTACCCTGGTTGGGGGGGGGGGGGACTAAAGTAAAAAAAGTAAGGATGCTGACAGATAGCAATTCTTATGAAAAAGTTATCCAATATTAATTAAATGCTAAATTATTAATTCATGTTTTGTAAAAAATACAAAAATAAAAATAAATATTCAAAATTAGTCCAGCTTATTTTTTACCTTTTTTATTTCAAAATAAATATTTAAATTTAGCCAAGCTCAATTTTTTGTCCGGGGGTGTACTCTCGTTTCGGTTCCGAGTCCGGGCTGCTGGGAGAGATTAGAATCCCTAGCGAGGAAGGTAGTCAGAGTGTATATCTTAAAATCTATTTACCTTAAAGGGGCATATTGCAAGTAGCAGATAAATAGCAGGAAGCAGAAATATGTTGATTAGGAATGTTGACTAAAATTAGGTGACAACTTCTAGTATTGACCGGGCGAATAATGAGACACTAGAAATCTGGAGAAAATGGGGGAAATAAGTAGTTATAAAATTGATAAATAAATTGAAAAATGTAAGTCTAATTTAAGTCTAAAAAATGGTCAAACCATAAATAAATTTCGGAAGTTAAAGACAAAAGGACTGTTGTAGAATTAGATATCCGATTGTTATATAAACTTGGGATAAAACTACAAAAAACAGACGAATCTCAAGCCGGGGAAAAGGCAGAGAGACACATACGGCGTCCGAATTTACCCAAAAGACCGGGAATTGTACGCTTATACCAAATGTGACATGAACAAAAGAATAACATGATATTTCTCCATCTTACTAATCCTTGCGTCTGTTATTCATTATTCAACGGGCAAAGTAACCGATGAAAGGGGAACAACTTTGCAGCAAACAAACGAAAGTACGAATCGGGTTTCCTTCCTTACATCCTAATTGATTGTATAATTCACGACAATTAAATTCTAAAGCTGTAGTGCTAAATTTTCTGATCGTAGTTTTGTCTGATGAAGGTCCATGAAATAAATTTATATGAGAAGTGTCCGAAGAACCATCCAGTGAAACTATTTAGAAGACAAAGGAAGTCAATCTATTTATCTAATATAACTTTTTGTAGTATTACATAGCATTCAATCAATATGTGAATTTAACATGGTGTGCGTATGGATTGTTTTTCGTTTTTAATTAAATATGAATGGGTGAAATATATTTGCCCTATGCGTAATTGGGCGACTGTTACCCCCCCATTTTCGTTCTTTTCTGGAAGTTTCCTTCTTTTATTCTATATTTTGATGAACTATTTTCTCTTGATGTAAATAAACAGATACCACTGAGTAATTGGTCCATCTACCAATCAGATGTCTTGGCACAGGAATACAATTTGTTGAGCTAGTTCTAGCGCGCACACAAGTTGTTTCCCACTTAGCAGTTGGATCCAGAGAGTCGTACGAACAGTACGTTCTGTTGTTGGCTCTTCTAACTCACCAGCCTACAATGGAATCTACAAGGATGCGTGGCGTATCCCACCTTTTTGTAAATATTGACTATTAGATATTTTAATTATTTTTCAGCCTAAATAAAGGATATTTTTCTGATAACATTCAATGACGTCGTCTACTTTTTTTAATAAGAGGTTCATGTAGTTTGTTTGAAGCATTGTTTAATGTTTATATATACAGGTGATTTATAGAAGGCAATACAATGCAGAGGTGTAACGGATAGACAACATCTGAATCAAATCAAGACATATAACGGTGGAAAGAGTTACGTAGTTTCATCTTTTTTACTAATACAATGTACATATATATACAATGTACATATATATATATATACATATATTATTATTATTATTATTATTATTATTATTATTATTATTATTATTATTATTATTATTATTAATAATATCTATTTACATTATATTATGTCCTACCTGTATCAGCGTGGGCCGATGGAAGCTCCGTACATTATGATATTTCGGGAACACTACCCTTCGTCAGATATATGTCTTGATTTGCTTCAGTTTGTGTCTATCCGTTACATCTCTGCATTGTTTTGCCTTCTATGAATCACATGTATATATGCATTTGTACTTTTGTTTATCTATGAATTAGATGGGCATTCTATCTAATTGTTTTGAAAATGGAGTCAGATGGACCGTCGACCACAACCAAACTTTAATAACTGAGATGGACACCCAATTACCACTCATTCATAAACCATTATAAAATGTATACATACCTTGAAATGTGCATCCTCGGTGACACGGACCGTTGCAGCCACCTTAATCGATGGCTCCCCTGGTTTGTTTAAGAAGATGTTGCCGACATGGTTCACATACTTATACTTAAAGGCCACTCGTGATAACTGCTCACTAGAGAAGACAAAAAACAACAAATTAGAAAAGAAAAAGAAAAAAAGCATACGATTATATATAATGTACTAGCAGGACCATTATAGAGGTGATGGTGGTTAAGTGCATAACGACGAGGACTGACGACCTGGAGGTGCCAAGTTCGAATCCAGTCGATTCCATAATACCACTTTCACCATTATGTGGTTCCTCCGACGACAGAATCAAGCCGGTCAACAAAGTTGTACCATTCCGATTCATACGAATTTACTATACTTTATTAAAACTTCTATCTCTCTCTTCATCGGTCAACCCCCTTTCTTCTCCGCCCATCCCATTCCTCTCTATGGACATACACTTTTCATAGATTACTCAAGTCGACGTAAAGGGAAATAACTAATTGAAAAAAACCCACAGAGTTACTTCCTCTTTAGTTATTACATGAACATGACTGGAAAACCGACACCCCTGACGAAATCGGCGATAGTTTATTTTTTCTAAATTATAGATATCATTCATTCCGGACCACGCTGATGAAGAAAATATCAACTTTGATGATAAGTTTTGAAGTTTTCGCTGGACACACACACACACACACACACACACACACACACACACATTTCCTTCATATAATAGATTATAATAATCTTCATTCATTTGTTATTCCTCTTCTTCTCCTATTTCTTCCTCTTCTACCTCTTCTCTAGCTTCCTTGTACTTTATTCCTTCTTCTCCGTCATTTGTGTTCTTCTGTTTCATACTATTTTTCTATTCTGTTCTTATATAACATTTCGTCTTGGCTTTCCTATTTTTCTTTGTCTTTCCCCTTCTTCGTATTTTTACTACTATCTATCAGGCGATTTAAATGACCCCCCTTCCCGAGTTAACATTGACATTTTTATTATGCTCTAAATATTATGTTATATATATATATTTGAAAAACCTTTTCGGATTACCAAAGTTATTGAAGTTCAAATCCTTAAATTATAGAAAGAACAAACAAACAAACGACCTCCTGTCGACATCTGAACAAACATTTATAAAATAGATAGATTCTAAAGTGAAATAGCTTGAACGATTAATTGTAGATAATGAGATAAGAACGTAATAAACAAAGACTGGAAATATGGGAGAAATATAAAAGAAAAAGAACACGAACTAACAAAATGGCGTATTTCGCGCCAAGAGAACACATGGAACTTATTCACACATATCACGTGATCATATATGTCACGTGGACGTACATATCGCATAGTGATCTTCATTATATTGCGGTGATAGGGTTAACGGCCTTGTTACTACTTTTTGGGGTGTATACCGAACGTCGGGTTACCAATGATGGCCTTTGTTAAATCTAATACATGAACTAGAGACTTAGTGAATGAAATGAAATGGCAGGATATATTAGGGTCACAAGCTAGCAAGTGCTAACTCAGCACAGATGGAGTTTTGCGAATGAAAAATGAAACAGAACATTATTAATCAACAAAACATTTATAAAACCACCATTTTACATAAATATACAAGTTAGTTTTAGTGAAAAAATGTTCATTGGTAAAGTTTATACAACTCGTGTTCTTTATTAGAAATTTTCAGTTATAATAAGCAGACACGGTGCTAAAGATGTGTATGTCTATACTTGTTAGTACGTGTAAGTGGTAATGTGATACTGTCTGTGTGGGTAGGTTTACCTTGTTTTGTTACTGTGTGCGAGTCATAGCGGTTTGTTTCTGTTCGCCTGACCTCTTGTTAGTGCGTATGGATATGTACGCGAGATGTTGAAAGCTTGTACGTGAGTTTTAAATTGTGCTTTTCTTCTTGTCGCCCCGACTAAAGGCCGGGGGTTGAGGGGACGTAGTTCTTGTATGTTTTGTCGAGGTGCGTCGCTTGGGTATGTCTGGAGAACTCTGCTTATTTCCTCGTTCTTATAGGGATTATAGAGTTCGCGTCGAACGTGTTAGATTTTGACTTTGAAACGATATTCATTGGTTGGAAAATATTGAGTTAACACGTTTCTGTTACAAACCATTGCTTTTTAGAATTGAAGAAGAGAGCGCATCCCAACGAAGCAGGGAATGAAAGAGAGTAGCAATTCAAGCCATTTGTTTTCTGGCGTTCGTTCGGATCACATCTCGTTCCACCACGAGAAAGCAGCGCTGACAGATAGGCAGCACATCGTTTAAAATATTTTTTTTTAGTTTCCTAATTTTTTGCATTGCCAATTCTGAACAAGAAATAGTGTCTGTGTGAGAACCGTAAAATTGTTGACGCATTTTTACTAATCTTTTACAGATCGTTCCATTATTTGTGTCCAAGTTTGACGTTTTTTTATTTTTAGTTTTTATATAATTGTTCTCAGCAAAATCTTAGCGTTCATTTTGCATTATTTTGGAGACTGATTAAAATATCAGGTTTCGGAATTTTTGCTAAATGAAGCTGTTTTTTTTATTACTGGGAGTAAAATTCAACTTGCGCGCTTTCTGTTGTTAAATTTTTAGCGTTCATGAGCAGACTTTTAGGCCGAATATAATATCAGGTTTTGCATTTTTCTGCTTCATGAAGCCGGTTTTAAATTGGTGAAGTTTAACTTTTGCGTTTTCTGTTCTTGAAATTTTAGCGTTCTTGGGCAGACTTTAGAGTTGGATAAAATATCAGGTTTAAAATTGTGATGTTGCATGAAGCCGTTTTTTTGCTGTTTTATTTTTTTGTTCATCTGCTGAGTAAGATTTTTGTCTTTCGTCATCTTTCTTGTTTAATCTTTATTTTGTTTGCCTCGTCTCGAAAGAAACTAAGTTTGCTGTTTTTTGTTTTGTTTTTGTATGCCTCGTCTTTTGTTCTTGTTTCGATGTGAAGTATTTTCATTTTGTTTGTTTATGATTCAAAATTATATTATTTTTTTGTTTGTTTGGCCGTCGTTTTGTTTTTGTTTTTTTCATATTTGTTGTATATTTTCTGTTGTTGTTGCCACAAACTTTGGTATATTTGTATGTAAATAACTTCTTTTTTTTGGCCTTATAAAACTTCAATATATAACTTTTTGTTTGTGTTTGCCTCTATGCACAGATGTCTAAGAATACACACTTGAATTTATTTTTATAGTTTTCTTTAGCTCATTTTGTTTTTTTTGTTGGTTTACAACTAATGTAAACCAACCAAAAAAACTAAATGAGCGAAATAAAACTATAAAAATAAATGTTGCTTTGTTTTCAGAAAGTTATGTTTTCGTTTTCAAACGTCGGCGGTAACCAATTTTGCCTGTCTTTTTTTTTGTTCGAATGTACATACTGTATCAGAAAATTGTCTATTCGTGATCAATATCGGAAGTCACCAATAATGTAGATGTGTCTACCGAACGTCGGGGGTACCAATTATGACCTGAGGCAAGACTTAACATAGATGAAGTTTCGTGAATGAAAATTCAAGCAAAACATTATAAATCAACAAAACATTTATAAAACCACAATTTTACATGAATATACAAGTTAGTTTTAGTGAAAAAAATGTTCATTGGTAAAGTTTATATAACTCGTGTTCTTTAGTAGAAATTAATTCGAAAAATGTCTGGTAATCTTAAAATGTGACGTTAAATCGATAGTATTTCGAAGAAGTAAAAATGATATTGAATGAACATCGCATGAATATTCTACCTGTGAGAAATTATCAACTAGCTGTACTGATCCGGCGTTGCTCGGGATACATTACATCCAAATTTGTTTTTTAAAAATATTCCTATGTTCTATAACCACCACTTTTTTTTAATTCGGTTCAATAATCTAAGCTAAAAAAGCAAATAAGGAACGTTAACTCTTACTAAAAGAATAAGAAGTATTGCTGTTAGCTGATTTTTTCTTATTACGTGTTTATCTAAAAATGTCTCCATATTAGCAAACTGCTTAACCCGATTAAGTAAAATTGCAAGCCGTAATAAGGTTTTGGGCGAAATATGTCTCTCCATTAATTTCTGTGTGTTTCATTTGGGTTGTCTTTGCTCTATCCTTTATTTCCATTTTATTTCACCTATATATATATATATATATATATATATATATATATATATATATATATATATATATATATATATATATATATATATATGAATGAGAGTTTTAATTATCTACTAGACACTGTCCTCGAGTGTATTTGTCGGGACAAATTGACACGAGGATACTTTACCCTACAAATAAACCATGACAAAATATTCAAAATAACATAGCATTCAAATCACAAATGAGACCCCCCCCCCTCGGCACGGCTATACACAGGCTCCTACGAAGAATAGTGCACGTTCTCCAAGTTATATGACCTCAAGCAACAGCACTTAGCTGGATACTCCACCAGACCAGATGAATTATTGTCCTGGAATCCGGAAAGACCAACAGCCCACAAGAAAGATATACTATAACATAGTTAACTGGTAAATTGGGGATAGGAAAATTTATGTTCCTAATTTTACTAACTCAACGTTTGACAAGTAAAGGAGAACTTCGACTGAAGTAAAATGAAACAATATATATATATATATATATATATATATATATATATATATATATATATATATATATATATATATGTATTATTAGTGGGGGCGTAGAAGTACCTTGTATAGTACTCAGGCGCGATACCACCCTACTCGGTAGGATGGACCCGCAGATTTTGTTAGATAATCCATCTAGGAGAGGGAAACTCTTATATAAAACGTGCGCTTTACATCGTCTCTCAGTTATCTTGCTTCAGCTTGTCACTGGAACTAGGCTTTGTTTGTAAGAGAAGATCGCGTTCTGCGTGTCGTACAAGCGCACAGCATGCCCATCTACATGTACATATATCCCTACAAGACTGACGGCGATAAAGAAATGACGATGTGTCCGACTGCTCATGCCAGCAAGACTTGTAAGAATAAGTTCGGCTTGCTCAGCCATCTTCGTGCTCACAATCGGACGTTGCCATCTCGTACACACATACGCGCATATATATATATATATATATATATATATATATATATATATATATATATATATGTAAATGAATAAATGCGAAAGTTTTTATTTATTTATCACCTATATATTATCTTCAAAACGAATGAATGTTATTTAAATTATTAATATAGTAGTATGTTTTTAAATACGGCATATATAGTACCCATATAGACATTCAAATATCTGTCTAGTTTGCATAATTTATTTTTTAACTGTCCATAACCACGTAGAATTGTACGACCTTATGGCACAACCAAACTGGTCGATGAATGTTACGTAACATTGCTGCCCGTGTCCTCTCGTTGTCGCCATCTTTAATTGTATCACTATGTGGCTGGTCGAATCAGTGGGTTGTAATAACTACTTAAGCACTGCTATATGGTTCAATTCTTTCATTGTTTCTCCAATAAGATCAACACTGTGCCAACCATAGTATTAATAGGCCATTTAATTGTATCTTTCTGGCGCCCATGATACATGTTCGGTTAGGTTGAAATCTGGTTGTAAAAGAAAGCTAGCGAATGCTATTTCTTGGCCACGTGACGTCAGAGCCGCACGAGAACTCAAGGTAAATATTATAAATGTTCTACGCCGTACGTCGTCATCAATCAATTCGCAATGCAGCTTCCAGTTATAAAGAAAGATGAAATCCAAAATGGCGATCGATCCACGATCCACACATGGAGTCCTGATAAAGTCACGAAGAAGATGACTAACCGACATAAATAATTAAAAAAATTATTAGTAATTATTGTTCTTATCATAAAATTGAAGTGCAACTTACGCCGTCAGGTTTGAGGCAACGATAACTTCTTTAAGGGCCCTGGGTGGTAAAGCAGACACAACTGAAATAAATGAAGAAGAAAAATAAATTTAAAAAATATTTAAAATATAACTAATATTTACTTATTTAAGTATTTGTACGTACTTCTCTCTCTCTCTTTTTATCTCTCTCCTTATATATATATATATATATATATATATATATATATATATATATATATATATATATATATATATATATATATATAGATATATATATGTGCGTGTGTGTT
The DNA here is from genome assembly GCA_963556195.1 of Sepiola atlantica. Classification (NCBI taxonomy): domain Eukaryota; kingdom Metazoa; phylum Mollusca; class Cephalopoda; order Sepiida; family Sepiolidae; genus Sepiola; species Sepiola atlantica. The sequence continues at coordinate 157,069,976 of OY744522.1, read as the reverse complement.
TGTGTGTGTGTGTGTGTGTGTGTATATATATATATATGCATTATTTGTAGTCAAACTTTAAAATATATATATATGAATAAATGAAAAAAGTTGTTATTTCGTGTTTACACAAAGTTATGAATGAAATGTTTATTGTTTAACATTTTTGCTTAAAGTATTCTAAGTAGCGAACTTCGCAAAACGCTAGTGAGCCGGCGACGCCAGCTAGTAAAAGCGTAATATTTATTTATATATGTATTACAGAAGATCAGAACAACATCAACATCTGACGGGCACGTGCTATTTCCATTTGTCTGATTGAAACCAATGTTGTTCTGATCACGATCACGTGCTGATCTTCTGTAATACGTTTATAAATAAATATTACGCTCCTATTTTTAAATTGTTCTTTAATAATCTGCTGGGGTTTTCTCCCACTGATCTTACACGCATGCACACACACACAGACACACACAGACACACACACACACACACACACACACACACACACACACACACACACACACACACACATATATATATATATATATAGTAAATAGTAAAGTATGAAAATATATTCATGGCAATTAAGCTACACAGCGGCGTCCGTGTTTCATCCCTGTAGGAAATCGTATCGAGCACTTTTGAAGTAAATACTGAAAATGTATAACAATATATCATATAACCGTATAATATTAAACGTGTATACATCAAATAATATATATATATATATATATATATATATATATATATATATATATATATATATATATATATATATATATATATGGGAAGAGAAGGATGAAGGTAATCCGACGTGATGGGAAAATGAAAAAGGAAAACCAAAAAATGGATGTTTTTTATGTGTACATCAACGTTTCGTCTTTATTTATAAGACTTCATCAGGATGATAAAATAGAGAAAAAATGTCATGCAAGTACAAATACATGTAGGGTAGATATATTGGGAGGAAAAATAAAATAAAATAATGGCCACTACTGGGTGGACGTCCGTACTTGTTGGAGAATAAAAATGAATAAGGTTTATATATATATATATATATATATATATATATATATATATATATATATATATATATATATATAATTATTTATAAATAATATTTTTCAAATTAACCCATATGGACATGTGTTTCATGCCAAACCTGCAGAACACTGTTGACATCGGCTGCTTACAATAGGTTTTAAACTGTCACCGATTCATGAAATTGTTCGATGTGGCCGCGAAGGTTAAGGAGTCGGACTGTGAGTTATAAACAAGACTTGTTCCGGGGTTTCGAATCCTGCAACCGGCTTGAATAATTATCTCTACACTGACGATTCCGGAAGGATACAACGTAAACATATGTAGATAAACAAATATATATATATATATATATATATATATATATATATATATATATATATATATATATATATATATATATCGAGAGATAGAGAGAGAGAGAGAGAGAGATACCAGGAAAATGTCTGAAATTTAAAGCTTAACACTGGCTTTCTTAAGAAAAAATTAAAATTCAGGGAATCTTGTTAATTAGTGTCTTATTATTATAAATAAAATTAAATGCAAATCTAACGTATATATTTGAAATGAGAGGTTGTGCTTATATTATGC
>OY744522.1:157053362-157063362 GCA_963556195.1 Sepiola atlantica | reverse complement strand
AAGATATAATGCTACTAAACCTGATGTCTAAAATCGTTAATCAAATTTTGATCAAAATCCAATACATGATTTTGATTAAAGAAAATGTCTAAAATGTAAAGCTAAGCTTAAGAGGGCTGTATAAGAAATTCGAACGCAGGGAGTCTTTCTTAATTGGTGTGTAATTTCTTTGGATCAAATTCGATGCAAATCTGAAATATTGAATTTTCAAATCAGAGATTGTGCCGGTATTATACACCCTAAAACTCTTTAAAATACCCCAACTGAAATTTTGCGAATATTTATTATTGATATTTAATACTTATTGTATCTTCATTCTCACAAAGTGCTCCCCCCTTTTCCTCCTTTGCATAAAACTAAATTAAACTATAGTCCACTTTACTCACACTTACACATAGCAGCTGCTTTCCAAACTTTACAATGATCGGTTAATTTGTTTAGGATTTAATCCTATGCATGAAAACATCTAAACATACACACACACACACACACACACACATATATATATATATATATATATATATATATATATATATATATATATATATATATTATTTCAGGTGTAGTTTTGTTCATAGAGATTAGATAAACAATCTTACCGTTCATAATAGTGATCAATGGCAAATGGAGCTCTAGTCTAAATATATTTGCATATGTGTAGCAAGATATGTTTGTTTTAGTAAATACATTATACTATGTAACCTATTATACTGTAGATAATGTGTATGTTTACATCAAAATACTCCTTTATGTCAGATGATTTTTGAAAACTTTTGATTATCAAGAAATAATGTCTGATATTATTATTATTATTTATATCGTTAACCTGATCTACATTATTTAATATAAAATTCAATTTATGTATATGTTGTATTACCTTACCTATAACAAACTATTTGGACTCTTCCACTCATCATAAATATTGGGAGAACCTGCTCCCCAATGTTGAATCAACCTCGTACAACGACACTTTTTTCCGTTGTATTATATTTTCTTTCAATATACTTGTTTTCTCAAAACACCGAGTTCGGGTCTTTCTTCCGGCCCCTTTACAGGGTCACAACAACTGGCGACGAGATATTCGAACTTACACGGGACACAACAACATTAAGTTTTTTAAAATTTTTATTGAGAACCTTAAAAAGGACCCCACAACAACTGGCGGTGTGGGGTGGATTTCAAACTTACACTACCACAACAACTGGCGACGTTGTTACAGTAAGGGATTCTTGAGAACCTTAAAATGGACGCCACAACTGGCGACACAATATATTAAGGGTTTTTGAGAACTTTAAAAAAGGAAAAACATGGAGAAATCAATGGAAAATTTACCCGACAACGTCCTCGTTCTAAAAACTGGCTTTACCGATAAAAAAAAACACGTTAAGACCAACTCTCATTGAAAGACATGTCAGTGTTTTTTTCATTGCTATTTCGACACTTTTGTTGATTTTTAACAAGAAAGAAATACATGATATTTTCTTTTCTCTCCCCCCAAAAGAAAAATCCTACTGCCGAAAAAAAATTAAACCGTACTTTTATTTTTTCCGGTTGACTAAAATGCTTCGCGTAAATGCTACGATTGCGTTAAATTCGTACTAAAAAGTGATTTTGGGTCGGGGGTCGAAGGAAAAAAAGGTTTAATACTCTCTTCATCTTTGTACAAATAAGATTACGTTTAGAAGTGTAATATAAAATGACTTTCTACAAGCCGTATTCTAAAAGGACATATTTAAAACATGGAAGATTTTTAAGCTGCTATCACAGAACTGCTGAAGTTTCAAATGTAACAGCAAATAGAACAAACAAAGAAGCCGATAAAAGGCTACAAAAGCTGTAGAAACAGCAACAACAGAAAAAGAACAACAACAGCAAAAGAAAACTGAAGAAAGATGTCAAAAGCTCTACTAGAACAAAATGATTTTCGTCGGCTTCTTCATTTTTTTGTTTTCTACTAGAACAAAAAATGAAGAAGCCGACGAAAATCTACGAGAACAAAAAATAGAAACCGACGAAAAGATTGAAGCATTAATGCAAACAATATCGGTAAGGGGTGAAAGTAACGAAAACGATAATCTTTATCGCAGAATGCCGTTTGGAGTGCAATTGACATATCCACTTATTCACCAGACGAGAATAAAACCGTTGCTTCGTATTCTAGAAATATGAGAATCTATACAAAATAGATTGTGAAAATTGAACAGACTCTAAAAAGGTTCGACTACTTCTCCGATAATTAGGCACCACCGTACATACTAAGTCTGTGGACTTTATTTTGCGCCGAAAAACGAGCGACTTGACTTTTGCTGAAACTGTTGATCTTTTAACAGAATTATTTTTCCCCAAGACTTCTCTGTTTCACAAACGCTGGAAGTGTTTGAACTTGGTAAAAAAAGACAACGAAGATTATTCAACGTTTGCATCAATCGTCAATAAACACTGTGACGATTTAAAATTAGCTGAACTTAGCGTGGATAACTTTAAAATGTTTAATTTCCGTTCAAGGATTCGTATCAGGAAAAGACGCAGAAATCAGACGGAGAGTTCTTAACAAGTTAGAAAGTGAACCAAATTTAAAATTACAGAAATTAGCTGAAGACAGACAGAGATTTATAAGTATTAAACAAGTTCGAAGGACATTGAAGAGTCGGACATTGCGCACATAAGAAAGGTACGTCAGAAAAACACACTTCAACTATCTTTCAAAAACAACTCAAAACAAAAAGAGAGATTATTTTCACACTCCTATAATATCAAGCCAATCCAGTAAAAGCAGGATAAATTACCGCCGAGCCCCTGTTTCCAGTGTGGATCTCTTCATTGGGTAACATATTGCCAATATCGTTTTAAAACCTGTCTAACTTGTAATAAAGTCCGACACAAAAGTTTACATTATAGAACAAATAGAAGTGAAAAAACTCGGGTTGAATCCACAAAAACGAACGAACAGGGTGGCAGAATTATCAGAAAAGATGTACAGGTAAAAATCCTGAATAAAAACGTAAAATTACAATTGGATTCTGGTTATGACGTGTCGATTATTAACATGCATACATGGAGAAAGTTGGGAAAACCGACCATGCTAAGAACTAACTAAATAGCCAGACTGGTGAAAAAATAAAATTCGAGGGTAAAATCATTACTTTAAATAGAACTACCAAAAAAGTAAAAATGTTCGTTTAAAAATATACAAACAATTTATTTGGCGTAGATTTGATGCAGCGGTTCAACCTCTGGGGGTCACCAACCGACATTTTGTCCAGAAAATAAAAACGAAAAAGGGAATTTTTTCAACTATTAAAAATCGTATGATATGAACACAAAATAAATTGTCGGAAGAAATTAAAGCACATAAGGACACAAAATTCACGCTAAAAATAGCTAAAACTAAACTGAAAGAAATTAAAGCACATAAGGACACAAAATTCACGCTAAAAATAGCTAAAACTAAACTGAAAGAAATTAAAGCACATAAGGACACAAAATTCACGCTAAAAATAGCTAACACTAAACTGAAAGAAATTAAAGCACATAAGGACACAAAATTCACGCTAAAAATAGCTAAAACTAAACTGAAAGAAATTAAAGCACATAAGGACACAAAATTCACGCTAAAAATAGCTAAAACTAAACTGAAAGAAATTAAAGCACATAAGGACACAAAATTCACGCTAAAAATAGCTAAAACTAAACTGAAAGAAATTAAAGCACATAAGGACACAAAATTCACGCTAAAAATAGCTAAAACTAAACTGAAAGAAATTAAAGCACATAAGGACACAAAATTCACGCTAAAAATAGCTAACACTAAACTGAAATAAACTAAGACAAATTCTTTGGATAATAAATTGAAGGTTAAAGAGAGTGGATTCATGGTTCCAAAGCTGGAATCGCTAAAGTTTTAACTCAAAGAGGTTTTAGAAGAGCTAAAGATTATGGAAGATAAGCTGACCTGTCTTGAAGTTGAATGTTGAAGCAAGGAATACATTTTTCAAAATGTAAAGATTTGCTCCAAAATCAGAAGTCTAGAAAAAACTGGAGGATATCAAATCTGAATTTGATAGAGGTCCTCAGTTCTCTTATAAGAGACACTTAAACCAAATTAGGGACCGACTATCGGAAGACACCGACAGCACAGCACAGGAAGAAGTTATGGTAACCAGATACACCACTTTCGACATACAGCTACCTTAAACAACCTCAGAATGGTGTAAATCCAAAAAGGAAACGATACTATGACTCGTGAGGAGGTAAGGATTGGGATGGGGTGTTATGATATCTTACCTATAACGGACTACTTGAACTCTTCCACTCACCATAAATACTGGGAGCACCTGCTCGTCAGTGTTTAATCAACCCCAGCCTGATCAGTCTCTCATTAACTTCGGTTGATTGAGGACGTCGGAATGGGGTAAGGTAATACCAGTCGAGGATTCGTTCTCGACAATCAGTCCGGCAGGAACTGGACCATTTCGGTGGCCTTTTATCTGCCGGGCTGAGGTATACTGTCCTGGGTTTTCCTAGGAGGTGCACCCTCCCAGGCCTTGCCTCTCCTCTTTGGGGAGGAGTAAGTTTATTGCTTGTTGCCCGAGGCGCCCTTACCGGGGAATGCCGATGGGGTTGCCCAGGCTACATTTTGCTAGGCCAGAGTGCCCCTTCTTTAGGGACGCTGACTTGACTCTTTCCCCACTTTCCGACCTTGTGTCACATATTCCTGCGATGGGAGGGAATTAAATACCTAAATCAACCCCAGTCTATACTGGCAGTTAAGACTTACGTACAACCACTCTTGTTTTTCTGCTGTATTATATTTTTCTTAAATATTCTTGTTTTCTCTAAACTCCGAGTTCATGTCTTTCTTCTGGCTCCTTTACCGGGGCACAAAAGTATACAACAAATAATGTTACACCGATTGAATAAGATTGCTAATTAGTATATTGTTTTAAAATATATATTTTAATAAATAATGTATATATTTCTAATTTTTGTCTTATTTTAATACATATTCGAAACAATTACGTGAATAAATCTTCAATTAAATCAATAGAAAGGAAATAACTTATTATATTATCTACTTTCTTTAGTTGGGTATTTAAATTAAGTATATTTTACAATGAAATACAAGTGAATGGAACAACCGCGTTACACATCCTCTGTTTTATCTTAGTTTAATGTAATAGATTTTGAATAATTTTAGATCAATTTTTCGTTTGTTCAATATTAATATTATTTTGATATTTGTGCAATAAAATGAATCAATAAACTATTAAAAGTAAACAACTATAATTGTATTATCATGCAATAGTAGTCAAGTCGTATATCATTTTTTTTACTAATGTAAATGTATAGATGAAAGATACAACTGTGATATTTTCACATTTTCTGGTAGTAGATATTAATTCTGTTTGTATATCCGTTATCAGTTAACACGTCAATGGACAGAAGTTAAATCAAAGTGAAGTAATTCATTTAAACTTAAAGTAGTAGTGTTTAAACAGCTTTGTTTGTATACATAAACGAAAAGCAGAAGACAACTGATTTTCTCCAAGTTAATTTAATTATGAATGTTTTAGTCTAGAAATTTATTAAACAAGATTTATCGAAGAAAAATTTATAAACACAACAATTCAACAATTCAACTAACTTTGTTTTATTAAGTGGAATATTATTATTTAAATGTGCTTTATTGAAAACTAGCAAGGCTACTCGGCGTTGACCGCGGCCATAAACAACAAAATAGAAGAAGCGTGTGTAAAAATCTTTCCTTTAAAACTTCTCACCCTCTCTCCCCTTATCTATTTTTTCGATATCCTTATCCCCTCTCCCCTCTCCCCCCTCCTTTCTCCTCCATTTTCATCATTCATCTCTCTTGAATTTAATGTATGAAAAATAATTAAAACATGTCAAAAATAAACCTGAGCTATAAGTTGTAAAGTTATTGCTCCAGGGCAAAATAGAGTTTTATCTCTCGCCCCTCCCACACTCAACACGAATGAAACAGATACTTGTTTATATACATATTCCCGAGCAACGCCGAATTTCTTGTCTCCGCATTCTCCTAAATAAAATAATGAAACCTATATTTGTTTATGTATTCCTGAGTAACGCCGAGTTTCTTGTCTCCTCCAACCTCAATAATATAATGAAACCTATATTTGTTTTAATATATTTCCGAGGAACGCCGAGTTTCCTGTCTCCTCCAACCTAAATAATATAATGAAACCTATATTTGTTTTAATATATTTCTGAGCAACGCCGAGTTTCCTGTCTCCTCCAACCTAAATAATATAATCAAACCTATATTTGTTTTAATGTATTTCGGAGCAACGCCGAGTTTCCTGTCTCCTCCAACCTAAATAACATAATCAAACCTATATTTGTTTTAAATGTATTTCCGAGCAACACCAAGTTTCTTGTCTCCTCCACCCCTTCAATAATATAATAAAACCTATATTTTTATTAATGTATTCCCGGGCAATGCCGAGAATCTTCTCTTCTCCTAATAGATAAAGCTACAAATGAATAGTTTACTTGTACTTTTACTATAAAATTCTTACGTTTCATATTTGGACATTTGGACATTTCAAAAATGTTATTTTAATGAAGAAAACAACCGCGGAATTTCCACTGGGTCTTGTTATTAAACAATTGCAATAATGACTAATGACAAATATAAAAGTGTTACAAATTTGTGACATTGTGACAAACTAATTTAACCTTGTGGTGCGGATTTCATCCGTGTGTGGAGATGTACGGATAGAGGCGAGATCTTTATTCGGGCATTATGTCTTCCGTGCCGCGCACGTGAAACGAAAGTAGACTGCGGTTAGGGGATTATATAAAACAAAGGATTTCTGACAAAGAACATCCCCTCGCCATGTTATCAATGGGGGGGGGGGGCACGCAGCCGATAAACAGACAGGTGCTCGTGTGGATCTTTTTTTTACACGCACTTCATTCTTCATATGTTGATTGTGTTGCGTGTGTGTATCGAGAGGGGATAAGAAATGAGACAAATCAAAAGATGGAAGCGGTTCTTGGTCGAATGTGTGAAGACTTGAAGGAAACCGAAAAAGGGCAGCTTGGACAGCATGAAAGATATATATATATATATATATATATATATATATATATATATATATATATATATATATATATATATATATATATATATAGTAGAGAATGGTAGTTTGCTTGAAGCATTGCTGGGTATAGTAGTAGTAATAAGTTTTTGAAAGGCTGTGGGCAATGCAATTCCGGGTAAGATGTAAGTTGTAAGGAACAAAAACAATAACAATAAATCGAATACGATATAAGACTTACTATTTATTTTTCCTTTTTTTTGTTTTTTTTCTTTTTTCTTACATAACAGCAAGAGTGTTTTTAGCTGTTCGTGTGATGTCCGGGTGATTAAAAATCACTATTTGATATTTCGGGAAAAGACATCCCTTTGTCAAAAATAATTAAACCAGAAGACTCCGACCGTGTAGAGATGTAAGAAAAAAAAAAGGAAAAATAAATAGTAAGTCTTATATCGTATTCGATTTATTGTTATTGTTTTTGTTCCTTACAACTTACATCTTACCCGGAATTGCATTGCCCACAGCCTTTCAAAAACTTATTACTACTAATATATATATATATATATATATATATATATATATATATATATATATATATATATATATATATATATATATATATATATATATATATATATATGTTTCAAATTTGTTATTGTTATGTAATCTTATGATAATTTATACCCAAAAGAAATCATTGGATGTACAATTGTTTTAAAAAATCCATCTAGTAAACGAAATATCCAGGTAGTTTACCATGCAAACAAATTCTTCTCGTCAGAATTGATTAGATCAAAAGTTTAAAACAAAAAAAGGTGAGGTTGATCACATGGAGAAAATAAAATCCGAAAACAACAGGTAAAAAAATAGGTTCATTATTCACTCTAAAATAAGATATATTTGTTGTCGTGAGAACACCTTTAAATAATAAAAAAATCCAGGATGCTATAAACAAAATTGAAATAAATATATATTTATAGAGAGAGTGAGAGAGAAAGAGAGAGAGAGAGAGAGAGAGATTAATTAGGAAAGCGAAATGAGAAATGAAAGATGATATATATAGAGAGAGGGATAGTGAGAGAGAAAGAGAGAGAGAGAGAGAATGAGAGAAAGGGAGGAGAAGGAGAGAGAGAGAGAGAGAGTGAGAGGAGCAGACAGGTGAATGAATGAGGAAGAAAAAATGAGTGAAAAAAAGGTATAAAAAACCGTCGGACAGCATAAGAAAGTAAGAAAGTGTGTGTGTGTGTGCGCGCACGCGTGTGTGTGTGTGTGAAAGAAAGAGACGGACATACAGACATACAGCAGATAAATAGGCAGGAAGGGCTAGAGAAAGAGAGAGAGAAAGAGAGAGAGAGAGAGAGAGAGGGAGAGAGAGAGAGGATCAATGGAGAAGAAAGGATATTCAAAGAAAAAGACAATGATGACATATATGGATAATAACGCCCTGACCGGAAGTCTCCATGAATAATAGTTGCCTTCTGACCGGAAGTTTTGATAAATAATAGTTTCTCGACGCTGTTTTTCGAGTTTTTCTATGTCTTGACTCCTCTATTCTTTTTTTGTTAGTTTATAAACTCCAACATGAAAATGTTTAAAGTCTTCCATTAAACTATATTTGCGACTCCGTTCGTAATTTTGTTAATGCCGTACAGGTCTAGACATAAGTTGCTCTTCGCCAACTGACTGTAGTAACGTAGTCGACAGTTAATAGGAATAAATACTCTCGCACACAATATTGGCAATCAGATATATCTCTTTTTTATGCTTCTATAACAAATAAAGAATACACATATTTATAGTCATCTTCGGGAGTAGTTAATGTTTTTACTAGTGAGTCACCTCTTATCTGGACTCAAAAGCTACTCAATGATAAGGGATAATGATATTGTCAGTTGTCGATAAACAGCATCTTGATAGGATTGGAAACAATGGGTGAAATTCATTATTTAAGAAGAGGACCCGACCAGAATTTGTTAACATTGCACTTGAAAACGACAATGTTGTAGTCGGTTGGGAAGCAGCCACGTAGTATCGTATTCCACAGATGAGAAGTTCTGTTCCGTTTAGTTTTATGTACACAGGAAGAAAGGAACATTCTTTACAGTGGTTGTAGCTAGACGAGTTTTTTGTTGTGAATGTTTTACGGGGGAGGGGGAGATCGAAGCTAAGTTGAGCACCTGCCATGCAACTAACGATAGAGTAGAGAAAGACTAGCAACGTCTCTTTTGTGAGAAAGGGGCTGTAAAGAAGAGATCATTCTTCATTAAGTTTCGAAGTCGATTTTGTACTGTGTCGAGGCAGAAACAAGCGCTCTGAGCGGCACCTCCCACGTGTGACAACAGTTCTCCATCTTTTTCTACCAATAAGGTGTTTTATAACTACACAAAAATAACATCAAAATCATTTTAATAGACATCGAATTTCCGTTTGCATTCTGTGTGTTTGCGTACACACAGAAACATAATAGAATTAAAAACTAAACGCACACAAATCAGACTAAGAAACATTTTCTTTTTGATATGAATGTGCGTTTGTTGAAGTAATAACAACAAGATGAACGCGCGTACGCTGTTATTAACATAATGTAAACTTTTTGCCATTTGGGAGAACGGTTTCACGGGGACCGACTTGTACGTTAAGACGAAGAAATGGGCGTTTCGCAAAGGTGAAAGTGTCTGGTATTTCATAAAAGTTTTATATTCACTTAATCTTTAACAATAAATACATTTTTGATAAAGGACGGAAGACCGTTCGAAATATTATGTCAAACATAAGACTATTTTTTATTTGTCAAGTGTGAAGAAATTCGTCGTTTTTAGGCGAGAAACACATTTTAAATCAGAACAAATCAATACGTGGATATATTATAGTATCATCATGAATTGTACATCTACCCCATATATATATATATATATATA
>OY744522.1:157033362-157048362 GCA_963556195.1 Sepiola atlantica | reverse complement strand
CCTAAAAACCCTTTAAAATACTATGAAAGAAAAAACAAACTGAAATTTGGGAAGATTATTAATTGATGTCTAATATCTATTGTTAAAAATTCTACAAAAATCGGAGATATCTGAATTCTCACGAAGAGCTTCCAACCCCTTTTTATTCCGTTTGCATGAAACTAAATGAAACTAAATATAGCCTAAATTACGATCCTTTACGCCTAGCAGCTGTGTACCAAAATTCATAATGATCGGTTAATTAGTTTTGGAGTGAATCCTGTACATACAAATATACAAACATATGCACATACTTAACTTTATAACGATAGAGATATAATGAAACTTCGTCTGTAAAAGATGTTGCAGTTTCTTGAAAAATAAGTTTAGTTTTCTTCTTTTTTTTTTTTTTAAGTTTTTCTTTACCGGAGTGATGTTTTGAAATCCGATATTTGTTTTTATATGTTGCAATCACTGTTACAGAAAGATCCTTTATAATGGGAGAAGGAGTCGTTTAAACTACTTTATTGTTCCTATTTACTCGTATCAAAGTGTAGTATCTGTTCCGATGGATACTGCACCCCATAGACTGGTATTGTCTTGGCCTTCGGGGCTTAATTTACGCTGGTCTATGGGTTTGTCCTGTGCAGTTCTAGGAGGTCCACCCTCCCAGGCTTCGTCTCCCCTCTTTGGGGAGGAGTAAGTTTATTGCTTACTGCCTGAGGCGCCCCCTACGGGGGAATGTCGACGGGGCTGCCCAGGCAATTTTTAATGGCCAGAGTGCTCACGTCTCGGGCGCTGGCTTTTCAAACCCCACTTTCCCGACCCGACCTTGGGTCACATCTTACCTTGTGGGAGTAAGATAAAACTGGCCTTGTGCCTAACTCCCGGAGAGGAGTAAATAAATACTGGGGCACACTGGATTGGAACAAAACTAAACACTGCCTCAGTCTAGAAGGATCCCTCCTCCTCCAACCGAGAACAGAAAAGATGAAATGTAGTATCAGAACTGATGCTACATTTTATTTGTAAAAAATATAAAATTTACATTTAGAACAAATTAGAGACAAGGCCATCAAAAGCGTGGAGTAAAGTGGGGTCGTTGGTCATCCCTGGTCTAAACGTGACAAAATTGACTATCCTACTCTTGGCTAGAATCATATCAGTCACCACAATTCCACATTTACTCTAGGGGGACATTATACTTTAAAATTTTCCCAAATTTATTTGAAATTTTGAAAATGTTATTTTTCATAAATATATTTATATACAAATTCATTGACAGATACTACGTTTTGCTCTCAGTCAAAAAGCCAAGTAACAAAGTACTTTATTGTTATTGAACCTGTAGAATTGATAACGACATTAACCAGAGCCAGTGCGATATAGCTTGAAAATTCTGAATCGTATGATGGGGAACCCGGAAGAGATTAGGGTTAGGCTTAGGGTAAGGGTTAATCATCTGGAAGTCACCTTAGTTTTAATTTGTATCCCATTTCTTATGCTGTCTGAAAAATAGATGGAGCCGCTTTTAACGGTAACAACATATTAAAATAAAAACAAAACAAAATCATTGCTGTTTTTATGTTTTCATAAAGGATGACGCCATCATACATATATCTAAATTACGGTTATCGATTGAATCTACATCAAGAGATTATCATAGTAGCCCAAGGCACTCATATAAGTCATTCTGTCTACGTAACAAAAGTAACAAGAGAAATAGCTAAACATATCGCGGTGATATATACTTTTATCATATTTACTTTTATCATATTTACTTTTATCATATTTATTTTTATCATATATACTTTTATCATATTTACTTTTATCATATTTACTTTTATCACATTTATTTTTATCGTATATACTTTTATCATATTTACTTTTATCATATTTACTTTTATCATATTTACTTTTATCATATTTATTTTTATCATATTTACTTTTATCATATTTACTTTTATCACATTTATTTTTATCATATATACTTTTATCATATATACTTTTATCATATTTACTTTTATCATATTTACTTTTATCATATTTACTTTTATCACATTTATTTTTATCATATATACTTTTATCATATATACTTTTATCATATTTACTTTTATCATATTTACTTTTATCATATTTACTTTCATCATATTTACTTTTATCACATTTATTTTTATCATATATACTTTTATCATATTTACTTTTATCATATTTACTTTTATCATATTTACTTTTATCACATTTATTTTTATCATATATACTTTTATCATATTTACTTTTATCATATTTACTTTTATCACATTTATTTTTATCACATTTATTTTTATCATATTTACTTTTATCATATTTACTTTTATCATATTTACTTTTATCATATATACTTTTATCATATTTATTTTTATCATATTTATTTTTATCATATATACTTTTATCACATTTATTTTTATCATATTTACTTTTATCACATTTATTTTTATCATATATACTTTTATCATATTTACTTTTATCATATTTACTTTTATCACATTTATTTTATCATATATACTTTTATCATATTTACTTTTATCATATTTACTTTTATCACATTTATTTTTATCATATATACTTTTATCATATTTACTTTTATCATATTTACTTTTATCACATTTACTTTTATCACATTTATTTTTATCATATTTACTTTTATCATATTTACTTTTATCATATTTACTTTTATCATATTTACTTTTGTAACAAGTCTAAGTGTCGTAAGCCGTTTGCTTAGGGTTTTTAAAAAAAATTAATTCACTCTAAACAAGACTTATTGCCACTGAAACATGAAACAAGGAGGGAATTCCAAAGGCTAACAGTTTGAGGAAAGAAGCTATTAGAGAAGAAATCTCTTCGGAATCTGTGGACCTCAAGAGTGAAGAGATGGGATTTAGCAGATTGTCGGGTTGGTCGGGGGTATTTACGCCAAGAGGCACCAGAGCAGCAAATTCATCGGTGCACATTAATTGAAGTACTTGTAAAACAAGCACAGGTGTGCCCCATTGCGGCGATGGGACAGGGGCTGGAGCTTGGCAGACAATGTGGGACCTATTAAATTAGAAATTGGAGAGATATAGGATACTGGTAGATGTGAGAAGTTTACTAGCACGGTAGTGGTAACACACTTTCATTGCAGCAGCCTTGGCAGTATATTCTATGTATTTGTTCCAATTCATGCTATCAGTGAATGTTAGGCCGAGGAGCTTGAATGTTGGACTTTCATGTAGGATGCTATCAGCCATGGCAATTGGTGGTCGAAAAGGTTTCTTATAATTGTTAAAGGAAATGAGCTTTGTCTTAGTAGCATTAAATGTAACCATCCATTTATGTGCCCATTCGACTACAGACTTGAGGTCATTTTTTAAGGAATCAGCCATTTCCTTAAATATATGCACGTTCGTTTTATCAACATGTCGAAAATAGAGCATGGTGGTATCTGCAAATATACCTATCTCAGACACAATTGCATCAGGGAGGTCGTTTATAAAGATCAGAAATAATAGAGATCCAATGGTTCGATCCCTGGGGTACACCCGCATTAATGTCATGTTATTTGGATGTCGGCCATCGAGGACAACCTGGATCTTTCTTTTGGTTAGGATGAACTGATTATATTATATAATCCTTCAGTAATACCATACGAATCATTTATAAGAGAAGGCCTTCATGCCAAAACTTGTCAAAGGCTTTGGATATATCAAGCACAACCGCCCTAGCCTCACCTGCCTTGTTCAGTGTATGGTATATGCATTCAAAAGTTAATTGCTAGGATATCCGCAGTAGAACGTGCATGCCTAAGTCCATGCTGATGGTTTAGCATTAACTAGGTGGTGGACTAACTCTAGATTAATTAGTGACTCAAGGATTTTAGTGAAAAGCGGGAGGAGACTAATGGGGCGATAATTTTGTGGGGTAGTTATTTCACCAAAAATTTTAAACACTGGATTCGGCAAGGCATTTGTTATAGACAGGGGCCAGCTCAGCTAATTTCTTTAATACTATAACAGGAATATGATGAGGTAAACATGCTTTAGAGGTGTTAAAATTTTTATGATATCTAGGACATGGGAAGAGGCGATGATCAAATCATTAAGTGTTTCTTCTGTCCGCAATGGGAAATTTGGAGAGAGTGGTTTGTGGAGTCTAAGGTGGAGTTCAAAGCGAACCGCAGGGCAAGTAGTTCAGCCTTATTAGTTAATGTGCAGACGATATTATGGTGGTTTTATATCGACGGAATTGTTGATTGCCTATTCACAACACTATTATAGATTTTCCAGAAATCGCGATTTCATAATTTCTGCGACTCAATGCGTTTTCTGGTAATCTCAGTGTACCTACCCTTAGCTGCGGCTATTACACTCTCACTATAATTTCTAGATGTTATAGATTTCTGCCTATTTGTAGTTGGTTCATGGCGGTTAAGTCGTCATAATGCTTGCTGCCTGTGAGCAATAGTAGCTGCACAGGTCGAAGTGAACTATTGTGAAGAGTGGGGCTTGCTATAGATTTTCTGCACTGGATCACGTGCTCTATGCCTATTTTGACTCATTCAGTTACTGCATTTGTGCACCGGTCAGAATGAAGAGAGAAAAAAATTACTCCATGGGGCATCTCTGGTGTGATCTCTGGTGGATTCCCAACCAACCCGTTTGTAGTATCTTGTCATTTTGAGTAACGGCTGTTCAGTTTGGGGTCGAGAGTTTAGGGTGATATAAACTATCATCACGAGGTGATTAGGTGACGAGGTGATCAGCGTTCCCGAGTGGTATATAGGCATCCGCCACACAAGCATCGGGCTGAGTAGTCAAGAATGCGTCAAACATTGAGGCTTGCTGGTCCTCGTGATCATGGACGCGGGTCAGGAAAGTGACAATCAGTGAAAGTGTGTTTTAAAAACAAACAACAGGAAAACGCACCGACCAACGGTTAGTGGCGACAGATTTAGCAGTCATGAATATTTACACATCTTTTTTATGCAGAGAGAAGCTTCCAGGGAGTACTAATTTCTCCCGACCCTTGAAGGATTACTTGCATCCTATTTGGAAATTGCAGACAGCAGGCATACAGTTTCCTGGTCCTCTATCCTGCCTCTCTTTCGACTGAACAGCTGAGCACCGGCTATCTACACTTGAAGATAAAATGCTCATAGACTTTCGGCAGCCCCAAAACTTTCTTTTCTTAATTCCTTTCTTCACTCTGACACTACCCAACTTTCGATAATCTAACCCTAACCCTGCCCCTAACCCTAACCCTAACCCTAACCCTGACCCTGACCCTGACCCTGACCCTGACCCTAACTCTGACCCTGACCCTAACCCTGACCCTGACCCTAACCCTGACCCTGACCCTAACCCTGACCCTAACCTTAACCCTGACCCTGACCCTAACCCTGACCCTGACTCTAACCCTGACCCTAACCCTGACCCTAACCCTAACCCTGACCCTAACCCTGACCCTGACCCTGACCCTGACCCTGACCCTGACCCTGACCCTGACCCTAACCTTGACCCTAACCCTAACCCTGACTCTGACCCTGACCCTAACCCTAACTCTAACCCTGACCCTAACTCTAACCCTGACCCAACGGTGTATGTAACTTAAATAAATGCATATCGTTTCTGTTTATAAAAGCGCTCTGTTTTTCTTTCGTTTGACGACCGTTTCGTTGTTACAAAATATTATAGGAATTTTTCTTATAGTCCATGCTAATATAGACTCCTATACATACTCGTCTGGTTCACACTAAGTGGTAATCTGGATCAAATATAAAATATCTAAAACTTCAACTCTTTTGAAAATCGTTATAACGTTAGATTTGAAAACCTGTATTCTTCATCTAACATATAAAGTTATGTCGTCGGATTTTTAAAGTCACACCTAAATAGCATTTAAAATGACAAATAAAAGTTTGCATTTGACTAGACAATGTATACTTGTTATTAGCAATATAATAACGTTCTTCACTGCAATTTATTAAAAAAAATACTTAGTATGACCCAGATGACTGTTAATATGAAACAATTTTAATTATTCATACAAAATTAAAAATCATCAAGGGAGATAACGCATTTTAAATCGAAAAAGATTAATAGGAGTTGTCTACCTTAAATTAAAAAATGTGCAAAAAAACACCAAATAACCTAAAATGACTTTAGTGCATCCCTGACAACGCCGGGTAGGTATATATATATATATATATATATATATATATATATATATATATATATATATATATATATATATATATATATATATATATATATATAGGGTGTACCAGAAGTCTAGAAACATAAATTTGTAGAATGAAAAGTTACATACATTTTGTGATAACATGTAATATAATGTTTATAGTTCAATAAGAAGGAATCTTATAATGTAATTAAAATATTAATATATTCCAATTTCGAAAAATTTCTATGAGCTCAGACTTGGTGGACACCATATATATATATATATATATATATATATATATATATATATATATATATATATATACATATATATATATACATATATATATATACATATATATATATATATATATATAAGTCAAATTGTGTGTGTGTGTCATAGAAATCGATGGGTTACCAGTTAGAATATTTAAATAAGTTTCAATAAGGGTTTAAATTTTAACAGAATCTAAAGACACCATGGAAATTTTCCTTCGATTTGATCTTTGATCATTAGGGGCAATTATCGGTTAGGTCCATAAAACAACTGAAATATATTAGAACGTAAAGAAACGAAATTTTATTAAATTAATTTTCTTCGTTTCATAAAACAAACATACAATTAAATAAAAGAATATCTAAGTGAAGAATGTATTTCAAAAGGGTTTAAACAGTTAAATAATTATGTTTATTGGTATTTTAAGATTTAAAATAATTAAATAAAAACGAATTCATTTCGATTCGTTTAAGCCATTTGCAATTTTAGAGTAAGAAACGCAGTGTCAACAAGTAGTTTTTCCGTTTAAAGATTTTCGCATTTTCGCCTAGAGCTCGATTCGGAATATAACTTTAAACATTTGACAAAATAGCAAGGAACATCGTCTCTTAAACAGATAAAGAAAAACTGTTGGAAATCTTAAATAAAAAAAAACTAGTTGTCATTTATAAAATGTCGTTTTATTAAAAAAAATACAACCACGCTAACAGTTTTTATTACTTGTCTTCATATTGCGAATGTTATTTTTAACTTTTATTTCAAATCAAAACATTGCAAACTATATTTGAAATTATTATTTTTAAGAAACCTCCCGACTAGCAATATATCTCCACACGTGCAACATTTGTAAAATATAAAATTGATTGAATAATTGCCGAATGTTTTACAAACTTTGGATAATTATCTGACTTTTGGTGAGTTGTAGTCTTCTGGTCGGATAGCACTGGTACTGAATTTTATTCGCCATACAAGATATTTCTTTTTGTTTTTATATTATATATTAAGTCGTTACAAAAGTAATGGCCGATTTCAGAAAGATACATTAATTCATGAAATTCTTTTCATCTTTCCAATACTTTGTAAATGACGTGAAACTGTTGCAGTGCTGACAGCAAGTGTCTGAGACATTTCTTTGACACTTTGACGTGGATTTTGCTCAACAAGTGCTTGCAATTGTCATTGTCAGGATTACACGGCCATCATCTACCTTCTTTATCTTCAAGACTCTCATCTCAACTACAGAATTTCAGGAACCACCTTCATACTATCAGATCGCTTGTGGATCCATCTCCACATGCTCAATTGATATTGGCAGAAGTTTCGGGGACATTGTGCTCATGTTTAAACTCATGCAACATAAGAAGGTGAAGGTCATGTTTTAGCATGTTAATCATTGAGGGTCTTCTATGCTTCAAAAATACTTTCCATCTGAAAACGTTACATAATTGAAAGAACATTATACCAGAAATAAACTACAAATTCTGTGTTAACATTACTTTTTAACCCCCAGCGCTTCAGGCGGCCATTATATTTGTAACGACCTAATATACCCCCCCCTATACGGTTACTCTAATAGACGACCCGTAACCATTCTAGATAAAACATTTGTCATCAAGGATCACTTCCTTACGTCTCTTTCTTGTTTGATGTATGATGCAATCCTTTAATCACGTCATCCAGTATGCACGGTTATTCTTCATCTCTCAGTTTTTATAGATGACGTCATCTACTCTGCACGGAAACAAGCAAGATCCACAATTTTAGTCGTATTCTGCACCTCCAGGGATCTAGACGGTTCGTCTAGATAAAACATTATGCCTCATTTTTATTTTAATGTTTCAATAAAGAATGACGGCATTATATATACACACATATACACGCATACACACATCCATACACACAGATATATACACACATGAGCTCATTTAAGGAGCAAGCGCTCTGGTGAGATACATACAATTTCTGTCAAGCTATAATGCAAAATTATTTCCCTTGAAATTGAATCCAGTTAGAGATTTAGTATATCGTAAAAATAAATATATCTTCTTTTCATTCATACAGTTGTTTCTGTGGACGCATCGGCGAAGGCATTGAGTCTTAACAATCACTAATAACCCCACTGATGAGTCTGAACGAAGACGAAACATGCATATATCTGTGGATATGTATAATAATAATAAGAAGAACAACAAGAGCAACAAGAAGAAGACTATATGTGTGTGCTTGTATGAGAGAGAAAGAGAGGGGGGAGAGAGAATGGAAAACTACAATCAAATTAACTTAGGAATAAATATATTTTTAAATAGGCAAATATGCTGAATTTGATTTTTTTATTAAATTTGTTTGCTAGTTCTTATAATGATTGTACGCATCTATAACCTTCAAAACTCGTAGCAAACACGGAAATCAGCCAATTTTGTGACAACGCTATTAACATTAAACGGGAGAAAACAATTATGATAACATGAGGTTGAGATTAGCAAACAAAGATTGACTACAAGAACATAATGACAACAATTACGAGGTCAGACTTAAGTAAGTTGCGATTAGCATTGATAGAGGCAGATGTCCTTGACAAGAACAAAACCATAATTTGAGTTTAGTGAGAAAGTTGACTGAAAAATCTCATTTAAAAAATATAATTAAAATCGTAAATTTAGTTTGATACTTTGTAATAAAAAACGTAAAATTGTCGACCATAGGCGATGGCCACCAGATAACTCCCTTTTCGTTAGCTACTACACCAAGATGTAGGGGAGGGCGCCATTCCTTTCCCAGGATTACTTAACTTACCCTTGATCCTCACCTTTTAATGCTGAGTGTTTAGCAAGGGGGCATCAAGTACCAGTTTTTAAGTCTTTGGTAGGACTCGACCGAGGATTGAACCCTGGTCTCACGGCCCATTAGCCAACACTATTTTAGCTTTATTGTAGCTTGTCATAATCGCATTGTTCTGTGCAGCAATCAGTAAAACTTCCGTTTCTCTGTTCAAGTGTTCTTTTCTTATCCATGCCCAGCTATTTTCGTCTATTTCTTTTGTTTCTGGTTTCGGTGCTTCCCGAGTAGCTCGGTTGAAGCGGTGTCTCTTGCTGCAGTGATTAGCCTTTCCGTGTTCTGAGTTATGTATTTCTCCAGCTCTTTTTTTGAGTCTTCCACACAATATTCTATACTTACCAGTCCTCTTTCCCCTTCGTTTCTTTTCATGTAGAGTCTGTCTGTGTCATCTTTTAGGTGTAGTGCATTGTGCATGGTAATTATTTTTTTAGTTCTCTGGTCTAGGTGCCTGAGTTCTTCTTTAGTCCAGCCTATAAATGGTCCAGAGTATCTTATTAGTGATACTGCCCAGATATTTATTCCTTTTACTGGATTCCTGCTATATAATTTCGTTTCTAAGAGTTTTCTTGTTCTTCGTAAATATTCTTTTCTAATTTTCTCTTTCATTTCTGTAAATTTGATGGTGTCTGCTTCCAGAACTCCCAAATATTTATATCTATCTTGTTCGCCTAGCACCCTCTCCTCTTGGTTGGGAAGTTTCATGCCTTGTATCGCCTTCAGTTTTCCCCTTTTCATCTCCAGCAGTACACACTTTTCTATTCCGAATTATATTTTGATATCCTGACTGAATATTTTGGTCGTATTTATCAGCTTTTCCAGTTCCTTTTAGCTTTTTGCAAATCGTTTCAGGTCGTCCATGTAAATGAGGTGGTTTATTCTTTGTTCTTTGTCTGTAAACTTGTATCCGGCATCACATTTCATGAGTATGTAGTTGAGTGGCAGCATGGCTATGATAAACAGTTGTGGTGATAGGAAATCTTCTTGGAAGATGCCTCTCTGTATTTTTATCTCAGTCAGGTGTTGTCCTCCAGTTACCAGTTCTAGTCTCCATATTTCCATTGCTTTCTTAATAAAATTAATAATCCTGTCGGGTATCTTGTATATTTTTAAGCATTCAATTATCCATGCTTGAGGGATTCTGTCGTAGGCTTTCTTGTAGTCAATCTATGCCATGGATATGTTATTTTTTCTGCCTTTTACCCCTTTCAGGATCCTTCGATCTATATATAGCAGATCATGCATTCCTCTTTTCCCTTTCCGGCAACCTTTTTGTTCCTCGGGAAGCAGTCCAGGATTGTTTAGGGATTGATAGATCTGTTCTCTCAGTTGTGCCGTTAGGATTTTCCGCATTGTTGATAAACAGGTTATCGGTCTGTAGTTGCTTGGGATCTTTTTGCATTAGCGTTGTCCTTCCTTTGGTCATCAATTCTGGTATGTCTGTTTTGTGGATACATCCTCTCAGTATTATTTGTACTTACCAGGATTTCTCACACAGGTCATCATCAGAGATAATAACCGGTGGTGTTCCTTGGAGTCTGGCTGACAACAAGTCCCTCCAGATTTCCAGTGCTCTCCACCTCTTCCGATAATCTTTGCAAATGACTTTGCGTTATCGCAACAGTCGCTTACTATTGATTTCTCACTGACAACGACTATTAGTCTTCACTGAGATTTGGGTGGCAATAAGCCTTCCCAAGGTACTAGAACTTTCCGCACTCTTCCAGTGGAGGTTTGGTTAGTGCTTTCGTTCCTCGATCTTCCTATCGTCCTTGATTTATCACGACTATTTTGTGAGGTATCAGCCGAGACTGATGCCATCACTTTCTCTTTTTTTGGAGGAGGGCATCAGTTTATGAAGTTTCTTGCAGTTTGTTTTCCTTGGGTTCATGTGGTAGTGTTCTTCCTGTGGTTTTGGTTTTTTCTTGTTGTAAAATACATGTGACTGGTTACCATTCGTATTCTTCTTCTTCTTATTATTTCATAGTAGTCTCAACTTTTGGATGTTTTAGTTGGAGTTTTCTTTTTCGAACATCAAGTCAATTCCCTTGACTTTAGACATTCAAGCTGTACCTTAACACTTTCGCTGTTCCTAACAGGCAAACATTTTGCAGAATTAGCAAAGAAATTGTCTCGTAAATCTGTTTAAGCCATTCATGGTGGCTTTTCGTTATGGTTCCAAGCATTCCAATTACAACGGGAATAACCTTTAATTCTTTACATTTCTATAGTCTAACTAATTCCCATTTTAGATCTTGATTTTTTTCGTGTTCTTTCTCTTGCACTCTGGTGTTGAAGGGGCAGGCTATATCAATTATTAAGCAAGTTCTCTTGTTTTTGTTTAGAAACATTACGTCGTGTTTGGGATGTTCAAGAACCTTATCAGTTTGTATGCGCATGTCCCAAAGAAATTTGACATTGTCGTTCTCCTGTACCACTTCTGGCTCATGCTCATACCACTTCTCATTGTGTTCCAATTAATAAAGTTTGCATATATTCCAGTGTATTACCTAAGCGACTTTGTCGTGTCTCCATTTTTTATACTGATGTTGTGCTAGCATTGGGTATTCAGATACAATATGCGCTAAGGTTTCTTCGCTTTCAATACACAATTGGCATATCGGTGATTCTGCAATTTTGTCAATGTGATGTTTGAATGGACCTAGTGTGAGTGGCTACTTCCTGGGCTGTCATTACGGTGCTCTCAGTAGATCTATTGAGATCACCCCTGATCAACCAATTCCAGCTGTCATTATCTCTAAATGCAGTATTCTTAAAGAATACACTATGTAGTTTCTTTCCAAATAATTTGATAGCAGACACATTATCTCGTACAGCAGTTTATGATATAACTGAACATAATCTCATTCACGAAATGAATAACACTGAACAGAAATCTGATCCTATATTGTTTGAGCTCATTTCCAACTCGTCACTTAAACTGAATGAATACCCTGTTCTATTTGGAAGTGAATCTTATTTGTGTGACATTTCAACAAATAGTTATAGACTTTATATACCCCCTGATATTTGAAGGCTTATATAATTCATCCCACTTCTGTGCAATCAAACCATGAAGCTTTTATTTGCTTCACATGGCAACGGATATTGAACACTGAACTGCAGCTTGCATACTGTGATACAATGAAGACCGACAGGATAGAAAGTGACTAATCGACAAAGACAAAAGAAAATACGGGATAGGAAATGATTCATCGAAAGATACAAAAGACAATTTGGGAGTGGTCAATTTCCATTGTTCAGGTCACTAAGAAAATAACACTGGACACGACATTTTAGGAGTGACAGTGTTTTACGACACCTGACTACAGTAAGGTAGATTAGTTTTACGCCAGTTGACGACAGTAAAGTTTATGGCAAAAGTTGAGGAGTTTAGGTTTCGGCGAGAAAACGAACAGTTAGGATCGAACTTCCCGAGAGTTAGGATCGAGACTCCCGAGAGAACAGATCGGACCGGGAAAACGATGAGATGAGCTGACGACTTTAGCAACGACGATGGTCTCGACAGTACGCGACAGATCACACACACTTATAGTTCAAACAAAATTATACACAACGTATATGTGTTCGTGTTCTTTCTCGACAGTTGTGTTTCTTTTATAATTAACTTGTGGACCAGTGTTGTGCCCTCGACCATTCGTCAGTGGATAGACAACACGGTTAAGCGATGAAAACAAAGAAGACCACGGAAACACATCGTTGGGGTCGACGGTCGTCGAGTGGGGAGCAACATGGTTTTACAATACCATGTCAGCAGAATAAGTTACAGCAGCATATGAAACTCCAATCTGGTACTTGCCAGAATTATGACGCACATTTTAAGCATATTCGCATGGACATAGTACGACCACTAATCAATCCTTACGATTTTCTTTTTAGCTACACCTACACCTTTACGAGATATGTTAGCAAAGACATTCGCGCATGTTATACGAGAATGGATTTCTCATTATTGTGTACTCCATGTGATTATAACTGATAGAGTCCAGATCACTTTTATTTACAGAATTTATTAAGATGTTTGGGATAAAACAGCTGAATACCAGACGTGCACCAACGGAATTGTAAAACGCCTAGAGGTAACTTAATGGATCACTTAGAATGTGCGAGAATTCTAAGAACTAGATTGATAAACTTCCGATCATCCCTTTTCTCTTTAAGGAGCATTCTAAAGAAATATATTAGATTTACTCACTAAGAGTTCTCACTCACTGGTAACAAAAAGTGGTGTTCCCTAGAACCTGAACAACATGTCGCCTTGGATTTCCAGTTATCTCCGCTTCTTTCAATCACTATTGCAAATCACTTTGCGTTCATGCAATAACCGTTGACTATTGATTTCTCGCTGATAACAATCGATGAATCTGAGTTATAATAAACCTCTCAATGATTCCAGTACCCCCCGTGCCATTTCAGTAGAAATTTGGATGGTGCTCTCCTTTATTGGTCTTGCATCCTCTCTGACCCTTTACGGCCATTTTTGTGGCACCAACCGATGATGGTGATGCTGCATCTTTTTATAACATATATACCCGAGCAATTTATGTTCTCTTGGTTTTATGTATTATTATTATTATTATTATTATTATTATTATTATTATTATTATTATTATTATTATTATTATTATTATTTACTCACTAGGAGTTTTCTCATGTGTCATTATCAGTGATTTCTCACTGGTAATAACAAGTCTGAGCGACAATTAGTCCCCCTAAATTTCTAGCACTCTTCGTTTCTTTAGATGATAGCTTCAAATCAGTTTGGGTTATCGCAGCAGCCGTTTTTCATTGATCTTTAGCTGATAGCGACTCTTGGTTTTCTCTGGAATGTGAGTGGCAATAAGCATCCCCGAGATTACAGTACTCCACGCACTCTTCTAGTGGATGTCTGGATTGTGCTCTCCTTTTTCACTATTTCCATCCAACAAGATGGGTTGGTGGGACAGATGTTGACTCTAGTGAAGTCGTGGCAGTTCTAAGACAACCATTTCTGGGGTTTCCCGGAAGGGTGACACGGAGCTGAGTCCTCCTGCCACACCATGACCTTCCCGCAGTTGACAACAATGGACGACAACTCAATATAGATATCTGAATTGAGTTTGCATCCCTTTTCGTAAATGTGGGGCAGAATTACATGGCCGTCGCAGAAAAAAACATGCAGGGGGCATTACAGATTAAGGGAACTTAGTTTTCATGGTGTGTGGGATGTGCGGGATGTGCGGGATGTGCGGACTGTATGCTAGTCACCTGTTGTTCTGTATGCTGTGCAGCTGGTCCTGATAAGAACCAGAACATCCCTAGCTTGACTGGCTGACCTTCTTAGGGAGTTTCTTGGCTTTCGTAACACGATTCTTTTGGGACTTGCCGGTAAGTAGTTGGCTTTTGCGACACTTGTATGAGGAGTATCGAAGATCTTCATTCAGTGCTTTCTTCATAGTCGCCGCTCCGACGTCCACCTCTCTCGCCAAGGACGTTACCTGGATTTTCCCTCACATTTTTGCAGCTTCTTGATGAATTTCATTATGTATACACAGGCAGAACACCTGCTATGATCATTCCTGCGAGCTACTGATTCCACATCTCTTTTGCAATTCTCCAGCTCACATCTCCCGGTATTCAAGGTATTCAAGGATCACTAAACTGCAGCTAAAATTTTCAGACATTTTTTTTTAATTTGGCGCGAATCATCAT
>OY744522.1:156975862-157028362 GCA_963556195.1 Sepiola atlantica | reverse complement strand
GTAGCTCTTGACTTGATTAAGTTACTCAATCTGCTTGTTGGGCACGATGGTCCTGCTACTATAGGTCTACATGTAAGGTCACTAATATATTCTGATTTCTGTGTGTTGATTGCATTTCTTATCTCATGTGATTTATGTATCTTAGGTAGTTCGTAGAAGTTGTTTGTTTGAATCATGAAGTTTGTTAGGAAATCCTTTTCTTTCTTTGTTAGTATTTTATTCTATGTCGTGCAGAATTTTGTGATTTTTTAAAATGGTATTGTTGTCAATGTTGGGGCTAATTTGTTTGTAGTAATCATTGTTTTCTAGTACCTCTATAATTTTCGATTCATAGTAATTTTTGTCCCTGATTACTACTGTAATATTCTTAATCCCTCCTCCCATTGAATGAACTTTTCCGTCAGGCGTTGACTATAAATGCTTCGTCATTTAACTTAATTTCGTGTTTTACTTTTATGAATAAAACCTTTACAAAGGAATTCGGCTCTCTCTTTCTTCTTTTCACTACAATTTTATTCACAACAGAAATGGACAGAGTACTTCGTCCCGAACGATTCAACACCGAGTCTACAGCCTTCAATGCAGAAAAAATACAAACATTGGAAACTTACGTTTATAAATTACCTACATACGGTTAACGGCACTGAAGAAACTAGAAACACCCAAACCGACTTCTATGCTTTGATAAATAGAATATCGGCAGAGGTATTCGAAATAATTAGTGACACTAACGACTATACATCTGCCATAAGAGCTCTGGGCGCGGCCTACATCAAGCCTACTAATATAGTCTACAACCGCCACAAACTTATCACCATGAAACAACAACCGGTGCAAACAGTGGATTCTTTCATGTTACAGTTGGAAAACCTTGCTAAGACATGCAATTTCCAGGCCGTGAGTGCCGAAATAAATAAAAACCAGTATATGCGAGAGGCTTTTATTAGAGGTATCTCTTCCCCCTCAATTCGACAACGACTTCTCGAGAAATCCTCGCTAACTTTTCAGGAAGCATATGAGATGGCAAGATCTCTTGAACAAACAGAAAACACTGCGTATTACAACCAGGAGAATATGATTTCCGCGCCAATAATCACTTCAAGAGAAAATACAAGTCTGGCAGCGACACAAAACAAAATGAGGCCGAAGGAAATTTGCTTTTTCTGCGGGAATTCTCGTCATCCGCATCACCTTTGTCCGGCCCGTGACTCAAACTGCAATAAGTGTTTGGAAAAAAGACACTGGGCCAAAGTCTGTAAATCTTCCGTGTCGGCAGTGTTAAATGAAGACACTGATTTACCCTAGTCTCGCGGGACTAGGAAGAAAAATAGACAATACATTTACTAAGTGTAAAATAAATGGATCCACTGTCAATGCCATGGTGGATTCTGGTAGTGTGGGGACTTTTATTAACGGCAATATTGCAAAAAAAATGAACCTTAAAATTATTCCCAAACAAAAAGCAATATCATTGGCGAAAATTGTGGGAGAAACTAAAGTCGATATATCTCTAAACAATAATGTACACTATAACGTAATAGTGGAAGTCATTAAGAATTTATTTGTCGACTTAATCATAGGGAAATATATTCTCTGCAGATATAAGAATGTAACCTTCAAATTTGATGGACCAGAGGACGAACTTATTATCGGGGCAGTCTCCAGAAATATTTTTTTCCACCCATGAACGTTTCTCCTCTCCCATTATTTTATCATCTTTCTACGAACACAACACCAATCAGCACCAAGTCACGTCGCTGATAGCAAATTCATAAGAACCCTTAATTTCACCTTGGCGAGCGCAGGTTCTAGTAACATCAAATGAAAACCGACAAAAAAGAATGGTGATCGATTATAGTGACACAATCAACAGATTTACAGAATTAGACGCTTATCCGATACCGAGTATATCTAAAATAGTCGAGGAAAAAGCCAGGTATAATGTTTTACTACTCTTGATCTTAAATCAGCATACCATCAAATCCCCATCAGTAAGGAGGATCGTAAATTTACAGCATTCGAAGTGGATGGTAAATTATACCAGTTTACTCGTCTACCGTTCGGGGTTACTAATGAAGTAAGGGCCTTCCAAAGAAATATTGACGGCATTGTCAGCGGGGAGCAATTAGTAGATACATTTGTCTATGTAGATAACGTTACTATCTGTGGGAAACCCCCCAAAAGAGCATGACTACAATCTTCAAAGATTTTATGAGGTTGCTAAACAGTTCAACATCACTCTTAATAAGAATAAAAGCATCGTTTCAGTCTCAACGATAACTTTACTTGGGTAAACTATCAAAAACAACCAGATATCACCCGACTACGATCGTCTTAAACCTCTACTTGAGATGCCACTTCCTCTAAATCTAAAATCACAAAGACGGATTATTGGAGTGTTCTCCTACTACAGCAAATTTATCCAGAATTTTTCAGAGAAAATATTAGCACTAAACTGTGGTGTAAATGAGGAAAAAGAAGAGAAAACAAGAACGACCGACCTCGTTTTTGCGTGGCTTACCTCGTGTGAAGAAGAAGGAAACAAGAATGGCCGACTTGTTTCTTTAAATGCCTACAGGGTGACTACGAGGTATGCAAATGAGATGCTCCTGATTGGAAATGGAAGAGATAAAAGAGGAGTGATTGGGGGAGGAGGCAGAGGGAAGTTAGATTGCGAACAGAGAAGTTTGATCATAGGAGAAAAGTCGGATCCGTAGAGAGTGAAGAAAAACGTTGCAGAAATTCGTTTCGGAGTGGATAGAAAGCGGAAGTACGGCCAGCAGTGTCGCGTATACCACAAGCTATTTCGGCGCATCGAGCAAATTACCATGGCTGAGTGGAGACTGAGCACTCACATGCTGAGACTCTTTACTGGGGAGGGTGACCTGATTAAGTGGCTGGAGAAATTAAAGATGGTGGCGAAGCTGCAAAAGATAGAAGATGTGGTCACCCTGCTGCCGCTATACTTAGAGGGGGAAGCCCTCACGATTTACCAGCAGATGCGAGATGAAGACAAGGAAGACCTTGCCTCAGTGGAGCAAAGGCTGAAATTGGCCTTCGCTGAGGGCCCATTCGAAGCACTTGGTAAGCTTTCCAGTTTGAGGTGGACCGGCGAGTCGGTTGACGTCTTTGCGGCAGAGATCCGGAGACTGGCAGGGTTGGCTGGTTACGTGGGGAGGAGCCTGGAGATGACGGTAAAGCTGTACCTAGTTAACGGCTTCCCAGAGGAAATCTCTACGAACATGCAGAGAATCACTGGGATCCATACTATGAAAGTGGATGATCTCTTGGTTCACGCCAGAGTCCTAGTGAAAAATGTTAAAAGCCCAATCGTGGCTGCAGCTGTGGGTGGAAATATGTGCATGAGGCCTCACTTGAATGAGAGGCAGCCGGCGAGGCGACAGGAGGGGAGACCTGCAATCAAGTGCTTCCGGTGCCAGGGCCCTCATCTGATCAAGGACTGCAAAGAGCCGAGACCGGGGATCACGTGCTACCGATGTGGACAAGTGGGGCACCTTAGCCGCTATTGTGTTGCTGCACGGCACCAGGGAAAACGAGTGAAGGGGAGCTATTGCGCCAGTGGTTACCCCTTCTGTGCGGAGATGGCGCATGATGGAACGTTGCCTCGGTTACCGGTAGTAGTCAATGGGAAGAAAGCCATAGCCCTTGTCGACACAGGCTGTACTACAACGTTGTTAGCGAGGAATGTCGCTAGGTCATGGAGCGGAACCAGGACTATTAGGACCGTGGATGGCAGGGATGTGAAGTGCCTAGGTGAGACGACAGCGGAAGTAATGGTGCAAGGGGTGTCCATTGGACTGCGAGCCTTAGTGTTGAATCATCTGGTCGGTGGTGTTGACGTGATTATAGGTATGAGTGCAATTAACCGACTGGGGGGCGCCACGTTACGAGGGAGCCAAGTGACGTTCGGACGTCTCGGCGCAGTGGGGATGGCAGGAGTGGAAGGTGATAGAACCATCAGAATACCAAAACCGGAGGTTTGCTGCATTGAGGACAAAGATTTCCTGGCAAAGTTTGATGGCGTGAGGTGGACGGTGGAATGGAAATGGATCTCCGGACCCCCGGAACTACAGAATAAAGTGGGCTGCTACGAAAACACCCTGCGAGGAGAAATAAGAAAAGGATTTGAGGAAGAAGTGGAGAGGTGGATAAAAGAAGGAATTCTGAAACCGTGGACAGGGGAAGAAAAAGGAGTGTTGCCACTACTGGCGGTTGTTCAGCCTACAAAAAACAAGATTAGGCCCGTACTGGACTTCAGAGAATTGAACAGACACGTAGCCTGCCACACTGGAACGGGGATCGACGTATGTGAGGAGGTCATGAGGAAATGGAGAAGAATGGGACGGGCCACAAAAATTGTCGATCTGAAATCGGCATATCTGCAGATCCATGTAGATGAAAAACTCTGGCAGTACCAGCTGGTCCGGTACAAGGGGCGAGTGTATTGTCTGACGAGGTTAGGCTTTGGGCTGAGTTCAGCCCCCAAAATTATGACTGCCGTGCTGAAGACAGTGCTGAGCAAAGACCGTTCAGTGGAGGAGGCCACTAGTTCGTACATTGACGACATTCTGGTGGAGGAGGCAGAGGTGACAGCGGAGAAAGTAAGAAGCCATGTCGAGAAGTATGGGTTAACTGCAAAACCGGCGGAGGCCCTGGATGGAGGACGAGTGCTGGGGTTGAAACTAAGGCGAGATGGAAAAGAAAGCCTTGTCTTCGAACGAGGGAGTGTAATACCCGAAGTCGGATCTGAGCTGACGAAGCGAGAACTTTTCTCAGTCTGCGGGAGGCTGGTCGGGCACTATCCTATCGCTGGCTGGCTCAGGATAGCATGTAGTTTTATTAAACGACTAGCAGGCACTGCTGGCTGGGAGGGCCGTGTAACGAAGGAGGTTATGAACATGCTGCAAGATATCATTGCGAGGGTGAGGAATGAGGACCCAGTGAAAGGGGACTGGTATGTCAGCAGCGGAGATGCGGGTGTGATTTGGTGCGATGCCAGTAACCTGGCGTTGGGCGTCGTACTAGAGATGGGAGGCGTAACTGTGGAGGATGCGGCATGGCTAAGAAAAACCAACGACTTCTCCCATATCAACGTAGCAGAACTAGATGCCGTTATGAAAGGACTCAATCTGGCCCTGAAGTGGGGATTGAAAATAATTGAAATTAAAACCGATTCGGCAACGGCAGCATCGTGGATTCGGTCGGCAGTAACTGGCGATAAGAGAGTTAAGACCAAAGGTGCTGCGGAAATGCTGATCAAGCGCAGACTCGGAGCGCTCGCCGATCTAATAGCGGAGTTCCAGTTAAGAGTATCTGTCGTGTTGGTCCCATCAGAAAAAAACAAGGCGGATTCGATGACACGCGTGAAGAAGGCCTGGCTGCAGGAGGGAAAGGAGGTCTCCTCGGTATGCTATGCAGGGGAAGAAGTCAAGGAGTCACACGAAATGCACCACTTTGGTCGGGAACGAACGTTATTCCTAGCCAGAGAGGTTTACCCGGAGACCACCGAGGAGGAGGTTAGGGAAGTGGTGGAGAACTGTCGAGAGTGCCAATCAATTGACCCTAGACCGTCCAGACACGAAACAGGACAGTTGCACGTTGCGGAGGACTGGAAGCGATTGGCTATTGATGTGACGCACTATCGCCACAAATTGTATCTCTCGATGGTCGACTGTGGACCGGGAAGGTTTGCCATCTGGAGAGAAATCAGGGCAGAAGCGGCATGGGCGATCGGAGGGGTCATCGAGGAGATATTTTTGGAGAGAGGGCCGGTTGAGGAACTCTTGATGGACAATGGGCCCGCTTTCCGATCTGAAGCCTTTAAAGGGGTATGCGATAAGTGGGGAGTAAGGCAATTTTTTAGAGCAGCGTATCGGCCGAGTGGCAACGGAATAGTGGAGAGGAATCATCGCACCATTAAAGCCGCTGCGGAAAAAAGCAACGTATCACCCATAGAGGCGGTGTTTTGGTACAACATCTCGCCAAAAACCAAACAAGACGAGACAACTGTCCCTCATAGGGCCGTTTTCACATATAAGTGGCGGCACCCGTGCAACAAAACAGCAGGAATCGAGAGTGAGGAAGCCACTATCAAAGTAGGTGAAGAGGTATGGGTGAAACCCCCTAATGCACAGTGTACCACTCGTTGGAAAAAAGGGGTCGTAACGGGATTGCGGTCGAAGAACAATGTGATGGTGAACGGCGTTCCCCGGCATATCCTAGACCTGCGTCGCATGACACTGCCGGTACGCAGTGAGGGCAGTAAAGAAGAGGAAATCGAGGGCCACCGAGAAGCAAATGATGCGACTCTACCTGACTTAGACCCACGTTGTAGTGAACCTGAAAATGTTAACCCCCAAGAAGTTGTTCCCCAGAGGTCTCGACGTGAGAGGAGGCGGCCTGCTTGGATGGAGGATTACGAAGTATCCTATTGATCTCGAAGATCAAGGGGGGCGTGTGGTGTAAATGAGGAAAAAGAAGAGAAAACAAGAACGACCGACCGCGTTTTTGCGTGGCTTACCTCGTGTGAAGAAGAAGGAAACAAGAATGGCCGACTTGTTTCTTTAAATGCCTACAGGGTGACTACGAGGTATGCAAATGAGATGCTCCTGATTGGAAATGGAAGAGATAAAAGAGGAGTGATTGGGGGAGGAGGCAGAGGGAAGTTAGATTGCGAACAGAGAAGTTTGATCATAGGAGAAAAGTCGGATCCGTAGAGAGTGAAGAAAAACGTTGCAGAAATTCGTTTCGGAGTGGATAGAAAGCGGAAGTACGGCCAGCAGTGTCGCGTATACCACATAAACCGCAATAGAGAATTCTCATTATCTTCTGTGGCATTGGACTCTTTTATAAGGCTGAAGAACGACTTGAAAGATGCTATGCTGGTAACGGTTGACCCAGAAAAAGAATTTATAGTAGAAACAGATGCTAGTAACAACTGTATTGCGGCTACCCTTAATCAAGAAAACCGTCCGATTACATTCTATTCCAGGACACTAAGCCCTAGTGAAACGAAACATCATGCGGTAGAAAAAGAAGCAGCTGCTATTGTTGAAGCTCTACGAAAGTGGCGACATTTCCTCCTTGGTAAACACTTTACTGTAATTACAGAACAAAAAAGTATTAGCTTCATGTTTGATAATACCAGGAAATAAAAAATAAAAAATGACAAAACATGCCGTTGGCGCATTGAACTGTCCCAATTTAAGTTTAGCATCGTCTACCGTCCTGGAAGAGAAAATACTGTTGCTGATACGTTTTCCCGAATATCTGCTCTCACTTATTCCTTACAAGATCTCCGCGACCTATACTCGAAATTATGCCACCCAGGCATTACACGACTATTCCATTTTTGCAAAGAAAGAAACTTTCCTTTCTCACTCAACCAAATAAAAGGTGTAACTAATTCGTGCTCGTCTTGCTAGTATTTAAAACCCAAATTCTTTACCGGTAACAAGGAAACTCTCATAAAAGCAATACTACCGTTTCAGCGATTAAATATGGATTTCAAGGGACCACTGCCTACGTCCACACATGATAACAAATATCTACTTACAATAATCGACGAATACTCTCGTTTTCCCTTTGCATTTCCATGTAAAGATATGACAAGCAAAACGGTCACACAATGCCTGAATCAACTATTTGCGATATTTGGTATGCCCAATATGATTCACACAGATAGAGCGACTGATTTTTTGTCAGAGGAAACTACAAATTACTTATATGGGAAAGGCATTGCGACTTCGAAGACGAGTAGATATCACCCGGAAGGCAATGCCCAAATTGAGAAACTAAACGGCACACTATGGAAGGCCATACAAGTAACTTTACATTCTCGCAATATGAGACTATCCTGTTGGGAAGATATTCTACTTGATGCTCTACATTCAATTCGATCATTGCTCTGCACAGCTACGAATACGACCCTTCACGATAGACTATTTAAGTACAGCCGTAAATCCACTTCTGGTACTTCTATTCCCCTGTGGGCAAAACCAGGCAAAGTATACGTCAGAGATCATATTAGGTCGAGTAAATATGACCCTCCGGTTACACCTGCTAGGTTACTGAAGATAAATCCTCATTATGCCCATGTACGACTACTTTCTGGCATCGAAACTACCGTCACCGTTAGAGATTTGGCTCCCAACTCAATTAATGGAGACAACACGTCAGAGGATGTTTGCATGCCACCCGTAAATAAGCCAGAAAGTGAAAAAGAAAAAATACAATATTCTGAATAGATAGAAGAAACACCTCGTATGGAGCCATTTGAGAGCGAAATGCCATCCGAGCCACTGCGAAGATCTGGCAGAATACGGAAATTTCCTGAGAAATACAAGGACTTCGTTACTAAATAAGGCATTAGAGAAAAAAAATGTAAAAAAAAGGTAAAAAAAAAATGAATAAATAAAATGAAAAAATGAATAAATAAAAAG
This sequence comes from Sepiola atlantica, assembly GCA_963556195.1. Classification (NCBI taxonomy): domain Eukaryota; kingdom Metazoa; phylum Mollusca; class Cephalopoda; order Sepiida; family Sepiolidae; genus Sepiola; species Sepiola atlantica. Next base: position 157,019,900 of record OY744522.1, on the reverse strand, counting down.
GAGTTAAAAAAAAAATAAAATAAAAAAAAAAGAAAAAAGAAAAAAAACTTGAAGGGAAAAGTGTAATATTCTTAACCCCTCCTCCCATTGAATGAACTCTTCCGTCAGGCGTTGACTATAAATGCTTCGTCATTTAACTTAATTTCGTGTTTTACTTTTGTGAAACCCCATAGACTGGTATTGTCTTGGCCTTCGGGACTTGATTTACGCCGGTCTATGGAACTGTCCTGTGCAGTTCTAGGAGGTCCACCCTCCCAGGCTTTGCCTTCTCACTATTTGAGAAGGGGTTAGTTTATTGCTAATCGCCTGAGGCGCCCCTACCGGGAATGCCGACGGGGCTGCCCAGGCAATTTTTAAAGGCACCAAGTACTCTTCCTCTAGAGTGCGCAATTCCCACTTTCCGACCTTGTGTCACATTCTACTTTGTGAGAAGTAGATAAATAAGGTGTTTTACTTTTGCGAATAAAACCGTTACAAAGGAATTCGGCTCTCGCTTTCTTCTCTTGACTACACTGCCTTTGTCTGCTTCTTTTATAATTATGTTATTATTATTTAGGATGTTATCTAGTGCTTGGTTTTGTTTAGATGTTAGGTTACTGGTAGGTTTAGTTTTACTCTGAGGGTTCATGTTCCAAAGGTTTTCAAAGAAGGTGTTTAGTTCTTTCGTATTGTTGTGTTTGTTAGGGAAATATGTTGATTTGTTTCTCACTAATGAATCATCTGTTTTGTTTTCGTTACTGTTTAGCGTTTCTATTAGTCTAAATTTGCGTTTAAATTCTTTAAGGTCTTTCCTCAGTTCCGTGATATTACTTTTGGGAGTTGGGCAGAATTTGAAGCCTAATTTAGTATTTTTATTCCCTCTTTTGTAAATGTGTATGTGGATAAATTGATGATTTTGGGTTTATGTTGTCTAATCTGGGATTGTTGTTTGAGGAGAGGGTTTCTAAAAAAGGATGAGTGTTTTTTGTTCCGTTCATTTGAGGAGTTGTTGAAGGGTGATTGCTTTCTATATATTTTGTGTGTTTTAGAGGATTTTGTTGTTTTTTGGGGAAAATTGGTGTCATGCATGTTGTTATAAGGGTTTATTTTGGCATATTTGGATGTGTTGTTATTGGTAGTTAGTTGTTTCAGGTTGGGGTCTCTTGGTAGAATTTGTTGATGGTGGAAGTAGCTGTGGGGTCTATATTTTTGTGTAAGGTTATGTCGGTAGGTATTGTTGTATAGTGGTTTGTTTGATGATGTTTGGAGTATTTTTATTGTATCCATTATTGTGTAGGGGAATTTTAGGGTATGTTTTGTTGTGTGTGGTGGGGTCGAAGGTTGTTGTATGAAGGTTTTATCTGTTGGTGTGATGGGTGTGGGTAATGGTTGTAAGGTTTACTTAGGTATGACTGATGTTTGTAAGGGTTGTTTTGTAGTGTGGGGTGATTTTAATAGGGTTTGTTGAATAAGGGTATTTTGGGGTGGTTTGTTTGTGTGGTGTAGGGTGTATGATAGGGGATTTTTGATTGTATTGGTTGGTGTAGGTGGAAGTATTTAGGTTTGTATTGTTGTGTTGGCCGTATTCGTAAGGGTTTATGTATGGTTGAGTGGTATGTGTGTTTGATATGTTGTATTTGTTGTGCGTATGTGTGTGTGTGGTTGGGAGAAGTGTTTAGTGAGGATTTGAGTTGAATTTGTTGAAAAGGGTGAGTAAATGATGTGAGTATATTTATGTTGTTTGCTTGTCAGTAACTGGGTCTGTTGTGTATGTATGTTTGTGTGTGGTATGTGTTTTGCTTCTCACCTCTGTTTTGTGTTATCCACAGGGTTTGTTCATGTCGTGTGTGGGTGTTATCTATTAGGTTTTGTTCTGGGTTGTTATTCTGGTTCGCGTATGATATTTGTTTTCTCTTTTCTTTATCGGGTAAGCTTCTTAGCCAGGTTACTTTTCTCTGGACAATATTCCTGGATCTTTCTTCTTCCTCTTTGCATTCGGATTCCCAGAGTTCTTATAGGAATTGATGAGTTTCCGTGGGGTATAGTTCTTTGATTTCAGTAGAGATTTTGTTATCGATTTCCGTGTATTTTTTTGTGAAGTGTATTTTGTTGTGTTCTTGTATGTCGATTTGGGCTTGTAGTTTGGATATATTTAGAGCTTTTAAAATTCTTTTTTGTTCTTCCGTATCCTGTGAGGTTATTTTTATCGGAATTTGTTTGGGATAAATTGTTCCTCCATCTCCAGAAATGTTCTATATGTGGATGCGGTATCACTGCTTTTGATTGCATGGTAGAAAGCCATTTTCCTTCATTTTAAGAGGGTTCCCCATATTTGGAGGTGTTGTTTTTTCGTTTTTAACGATTCGTCCTAGATATATGATAATCTGTAGTTTCATATGAATTCGTGCTGGGGTTTAAGTAGTTGTGTAATTGTCTCTTTAATGTTGTTTTGTTCCTTGTCTTGTTGATTGGATAGAAGATGGAAGTACCGTGTCCACTTGCTCGTTGAGTTTCCGTAATTCTTCCTCGAGAAGTTTTTGTTCGTTGTTGTGGATTTACTGGAGTTCCAGTAGGTCTTCCAAGGATTTTTTACTTTTTGATGGCATTCTGTCGTTGTAGTTATATATAGAAAAGAGGGTAGTGCAGTATCAGTGCAGTTCCAACGAGAGAAAAGTATATATGTAAAGGAGTAAGGCTACCAACATTTGTAAAATGTTTTTTTTTCAACATTTATTTTTTATTTTGTTATTTTATCATTTTATAATTTTATAACGCGTTTCAAGCGTGGTGCGCTCTCACCCGATATGTGAATCCATTTAAAGAAATGCCTTTCGATTTGAAAGAGTGTATTATTGTTTGGCGTTTCTGCGCATGTGTAGGTGTGCGGGTATGTGTGTATGTGTTTTTATATTTTTAAATTTTTTGTGAAATTTAAAAATCTCGACCGACTCCTATTTTTCTCCTTATTTTGTCTTGTTTTTAACTGATTACTTTACGTAATGGACCTAATTCTTTTATTTTTAATTTTTGTATTCTGCGTAGTGTGAAGGAATAAGTTCCGGACGACAGCATGAATTAATCGGCACACAAAATCATTTTCTTCGTCTTCTTTCTCTCTATAAAGTTAGGTATGTTCATATACGTTTATGTATAGGATTCACGTTTAAACTAATTAATATATATATATATATATATATATATATATATATATATATATATATATATATATATATATATATATATATATATATATATATATATATATATATATATATATATATATATATATATATGAGGCGCCGACTGTCAGCTCAACGGTTGAGTTTCAATCCCGGCTTGAGGCACTAACTGGTCTAGCCGCACTGAAGAGCTGTGATACAGCGAAACAGTCTGTACATGGATGACTATATATATATATATATATATATATATATATATATATATATATATATATATACACACACACACACACACACACACATATATATATATATATATATCCTAATCTAATTTATTTGAATTGATATCGACTCAGCGTAGTTTTTTTTTTTGTAAACAACTGCAAAAATAAGCCACAGCACGAATTAGGATAAAGACAGGAATATATACCCATAGTTGTCAAGTATTTTCCTCGTGATGATACAACGGTTAACGACCTATAGTAACTATAAATCAGGTTAATTAAAAAAAAAATCACCTTGAAGAATGTTTTACAATCGGAGAATTAAATATTTCTTTTGTTATTTTAAAAACTTAAAATAAATACGCGGGAGCCTGGGGACTTTTCAAATATAGAACAAAAACGGGCGTTCTTAAGATGCGTCGATTCAATCTGCGCGCTTAGCGATGAAAATTGTATTTTTTGTATTAATGGGTCATCGCTTATCAAGGCTCAAAGGCCACCCAAGGATATGGGTTAATGAGTTTGCCAGTTTGAGCACCATTTGATTATTTAAGAAGATGGCTCAATAAGAATTGAACATTTGAAAACGATTATGTTGTACTGTGCTGAACAGCAGTCCCGTAAGTGTGACATATAGACAGACTGACCGAACAACAAACGAACGAACGGTCAGAACTTATCATGAAGGTGTGTGGGTGCTATTTCAAACTTTAACGTGACAGACCGATGAAAATTCTAGTTTATACTTAAGCGTGACAGACCAACCGCCTATCAGATGGAACTTCTTATAGAGAAGCTTAGACGCCTCTGACAATGCTATTTCGAACGTCAGCGTGACAGACCGACAAAAATTCTATTTTTATACTTAAGCGTGACAGATCAAACGCCTATCGGATAGAGCTCCTTATAGAGATGTTTGGACGTGTCTAAATAAAGATACGTCTATTCAATCTCCGTGTTAACGATGCAAATGTTGTTTTTTTTTAATTCAAGATTTGTGACCTACAGACGGACAGAGCCTCTTACAGAGATGCGTGGACGCAACTAATACACCACAACAGAGCAAACGAGCTTTCTTTAACAGTGCATGCACCCTTGAGAAATCTACAACAATGTCTAGTGCGGCATTTATGAAGTATGAACACTTCATTTGTGTTTTTCTGCCATCGTATCACCCTTGGCAACGACTTAGGATTAATTTCGAAATCGAGGCCACGGATTTTCTTCTTTCTTTTTTTCTTTCTTTTTTAAACTGGAGGCAGACAACAGGGTTATGATGTAGAGATAAAGAAAGGAGACGTGTTCAAATCACAAAATAAGTGGAAAATGCTAATAGCGAAAGAAAAATTATAGACGCGAACTTTGTTTGAACAATAACAGTAAGGACTAAATAAATTAATGGCGACAGTTACAGCCTCGTTTTAGAAAAATGATTTGGATTTATTTATTTTTTAGAATTAAATAAAACTTGACATTCACGCAAAACCTCACCCCCTGTCTGTCTGTCTGTCTGTCTGTCTCTCTCCGTATCTCTCTGTCTCTGTCTGTCTGTCTGTCTCTCTCTCTCTCTATTACTCTCCATTTGTCTTTTTGCCTGTCTCTATCTAAATAAAATATCGGAAATCGTCTGACTGCATCCAAGGTGACGAAATCGAACCGGAAGTGATATTAAACATGGTCTAAGTAAATGAAGGTTTGATTTTTAAACTGGCGAATTCGGGATAGCAATTATTTTTATTTTGTAAAATGGCGTTTCACAGGAATCGATTTTACTGTGTATAAATCTAAGAGCCCTTATTTCACCGATCCATTTATGTTATATATATAGCTATTTTAATGTTAGGCGATTTAGTTTACAATGTGTATATAATGCCAAGTACTATCTCGCATTCGAGAAAAATCTTTTTTTCTGTTAATAAATGCTTGGGTTGCTGGTGAGGCAAGTGTGGTGAGTTAAAACGTGAAACCTGCAGTGAAACCAGTTCATCACTGATGACCGACTTCCAAGTAACTATAGGATATATTTTACGATTATATTTATTTATGTATTATTGACAGGGTTACCTGGCGTCGTTCGGGGATCCTTTTTTTACAAAAAAAGTAAAAGTTAAGCAGGACAACGACTTAATATTGTGATATTCTTGTGCATGGAAATTAATAATTAAAAATATACTTGGATTATTTTAGCAATTTAATTATTTGAGTTACTTAATAGAAACCTTCTAATTATTATTGTTGTTGTTGTGTTTTTTTAATTCTTTTAACTTAGTTCACCACAAAAAGGCAAGTTATCACTCTAGACGTAAGGGGCTACTGAGAATTAGAGTGAAAGTTTTTTTTAGGCCATTCTAAATTGGGAGCTATGCAGCGAGATGCTTGTTCACATTAGTTTTTAATTTCTGCATGTTGGTACAATCGAGGAAACAATGGACAGGAAAGGAGTTCCAAATGGCTGGCAACTGGAGGAAAGAAGCTAATGGAGTAGAAGGCTCTCCGGCATCTGGGGGGCTGCACAGTGAATGGATGGGATTTAGCTGATCGTCGGGGTTGTCAAATGTATTTACGTCGAGGAGGCACCAGAGCAGCAAATTCATCGGAGCACATTCCATTGAAGTACCTGTAAAACAAGCATAATGATGCAACATTGAAGCCATTGGAAAAGGTAGATTGGTAGATAGTAAGGGACATATTAGATTAGAGACTCTTTTGGTGAAAGTTTCTAAGAGGAAGAGACTAGTGGATGGTGCGCCAGTCCAGATGTGACAATAATACTACATGCATGGGCGGATAGTGACTTTCTAGAGATATAGGATACTGTTAGGTGTGAGAAGTTTTCTAGCACGGTAGAGAGATCCCACTTGCTTTGCAGCAGCCTTGGAAATGTCTTCTATGCATTTGTTCCAATTCATGTTACCTGTGAATGTTAAGCTGAGGAGTTTGAACATTGGACTCTCAGGTATGGTGTTATTTGCCATGGCAATCGGTGGTTGAAGAGGTTTCCTGTAGTTGTTGAAGGAAAGGAGCTTTGTCTTAGAAGCATTAAATTTTACCATCCATTTATGACTCCATTCCACTACAGACTGGTGGTCACTTTCTAAAGATTCAGCCATTGCCGCGGATATGTGCGCGTCTGTTTTACCCACATGACGAGAGTAGAGCGTGGTGTCGTCAGCAAATATGCCCATTTCAGACACAATGTCATCAGGGAGGTCGTTTATGAAAATCAAGAAACAATATAGGTCCAAGGATGGATCCTTGGGATATACCTGCATTTATGTCATGTTGTTTGGATGAACGGTCATCGAGGACAACCTGGATCTTTCTTTTGGTTCGGAAGGATATAATTATATTAAATATTCGTCCAGTAATATCATATGAATTAATTTTCATGAGAAGACCTTTATGCCAGACCTTGTCAAAAACTTTGAATATATCAAGCGCTACCACCATAGCTTCACCTGCCTTATCCAATGTATGGTATATGCGGGCAGAGATGACCGTTAGGACATCCGCAGTAGACCGTGCTTGCCTAAATCCATACTGGTGGTCAGAAAGAAGTTTAGCATTACCGAGGTGACGGACTATCGCTAGATTGATTAAAGATTTAAAGATTTTAGCGATGAGCGGGAATAGACTGATAGGGCGAAAATTCTGAGGGTCAGTTTTATCTCCACAATTCTTGAGGATTGGTACCACAGAGGCAATTTTCCAGCTATCAGGGAAGCAAGATTCAGCAAGGCATTTGTTATAAAGTGTGGAGAGGACAAGGACTAGTTCAGCAGAGCATTTCTTTATTACTTTTACTGATATAAGATCAGGTCCAAATGCTTTGGAGGTGTCAAGGTTTTATATGATGTTCCGGACAAGAGGTGGGTGACGACCAGGTCATCAAGTGTGGCTTCAGTTCGCCATGGGAAATTTGGGAGAGAGTGGTTTGCGGAGGCTAAAGTGGTTTAAGGCGAAACATTGGGCAAGTAGTTCAGCTTTATCAGTTGCCGTGCAAACGACATCATTGTGATAGGATAGCGGGGGAATTGTTAATTGTCCATTGTTCACCACATTACTGAAGATTTTCCAGAAATCGCGAGTACCTAGTTTCTGTGACTCAATGCATTTTCTGGTCATCTCTGTATACTTTCTCTTTGCTTCATCTATTACAGTCTTACAATGATTTCTTAATGCTACAACTTTCTGTCTATTTGTAGTTGACTTGTAGCGGTTGAATTGTTGGAATGCTTGTTGCCTCTGAGCAATAGCAGCTGCACAGTTCGAGGTGAACCATTGTGGAGAGTGAGGCTTGCTGTAGAATTTTCGCATGGAGACATGTGCTTTAATGCCTGCTTTGACCCATTCGGTTACCTCATTTGTACACTGATCAGCAGGGAGAGAAAAAGTTTCACTCCATGGGGCGTCTCTGATGTTATCTATGATGGATTCCCAATCAGCCCACTTGTAGTATCTTGTCGTTTTGATCTCAAAATTTATTACTAAAGTATAGTCAATTGTGGTTTTGTCTCTATGGGCAGCACGGAATCATGTAGTAGGGCTGTCCACAAAAGGAAAATGTTTTAATTGACTATATTCTAATTATGTACTTTTACTTTTTATAAACTAAAAAAGTGAAGTTATTTTTAATTGCAAGCTTCATTAAGAAATTTATAACTTCATTTGTAAAATTTAAATCTTTAATGATTATGGTATAGTTATTTGTGCTTTAAATCATGTAGTAGGGCTGTCCAGAAAAGGCAAATGTTTCATTTGATATATTCTATTAACACATTTTCTTTGTTTCAAAATATACACGTGAAGTTATTATTGTTGCTAACTTCATGTTTAAAGTTAAATTAAATTTATTACAATATAATTTGTTGCGACTTTGTCTCTATGTGCAGTACTGAATAATGTAGTAAAGCTGTCCCAAAAAAGGTAAATGTTTTAAATAATTATACTAAATATACTGATTTTTTCTAAATTATGATAATGAAGTTAGTTAGAATTTATTATTGCTTTTATGCAGATTACGAAGGAAAGTTTGAATTAATTATTTTTTCAGTGGATAAAAGTAATAAATCTAAGGCGAGTTAACTAATGAATTAGATGCTTGTATTATTGTGATGTCATAATGATTATTGGGTCAACTCAATTAGCAATTGTTAATAATATTTCCACCAACTCAAAGTATACGTGACTCAAGGTGAACCTGGTCACTGATGCTTTGGGGTCTTGTTATTTGTTCCTTTTAAAATTATAATAAAAATTACATTGTACATTCTCAAACTGAAATGCCTTAAAAAAGTGGACTAGACTAAAAATGCTGACGCATGTGTATTAATATTCTTAAATATAAACCTTAGAAGTACAGAACAAGAACAATTAACTCTTAAAATATTGAAGCTGGAATTTATATTTGAAGAATTGAATGTACACTTAATCACACTTAATCACAAGGTTGCTAAAATGGCAGACATATGCAATGGTTTTTCTTAGCTATTTCTTGGATATTAGTATTTTGATTAACACAAGAATGACATCAAACACCCACATATTTTTCTTTTTAATTATACAGTAGATTTCGTCTAAATAGTAACCTCAAGTAAACAGAAAATTGATGACTTAAGCAAATTGTTAATCTACAATAATATCCAAACTGTTAATATTTTTATTTATGCCAGAAAAATAAGATATTTAATTAGTTAGATCATTTTAAAAGTTATTTATTTAATTTTCACCGGAAAGGTAAACACAACTAAAACCAATTGCTTAAAATTAAAATAAAAAGAGACGTATAGTAAAAAAGGTACAAGATTAAAGATAAAGGGTATATTTGCAGATTAACACCCTCCATTAATACCCAACCACCCCGAAAAAATAACATTCTGCGCCTTTAGGGGATTACGTGTTGACACCATGGAAAACGGAAAGAAAGAAAAACAAATAATTTCGAATTTAGAGTGAGGGATTAGTTGTATATATATATTTAACATGAAATGTTGCCACATTTCCGGGCCATTGTATTTTTTAGGGAACTTAACACAATATTTTACCACTAACACTAAGTCCAAGTTGCAGGGCCATAAAACGTAGTGACCCCCTCCAAAATAACGCAGCGTATTTAACTCCCATAACAAAAAAAGAATTTAGTTAATGCCCTAAAACTGGCTCGAAAAATTGAATTTATATACGAAAATTGTTCCCACTATAAATTATAAATTAATTGTGTTTTTCTTTTCTTGTTTCCATCAAGTTTAAAAAGGTAGAATTTTTTTAGGGGGGGGGGGTTGAATATGAATCTATTTCTTTTCGTAATCTGGACAGATCACAATGCTACTAAACTTTTGTTTTCATTTGTCAATTAGAATTGTGAAAAGTCTTTGTAAACATGAAAAAATAAGTTTGTTGTTAAAATTTATAAATTAGGCATCAACTTAACTAATAAAAAAATTTATTTATTTATTTTTCACGGAAAATGTAAACAATGCAAAAAGAGGGCGAGAGAAAAGAGCAGAGAGAGAGAGAGAGAGAGAGAGAGAGAGAGAGAGAGAGAGAGAGAGAGAGAGACAATCACTCTCCCTCACACTCCATTTTCTTTTCTCACTTCAGCTTCCCTCGTAGCAGGCAACACCCTTCAGTAAGGTTGTCGGCAAGTGCACTGAGTTAAAAATTAAGGTGTTTTAGTTATTTTTCTGATTTATTCATTAAATAACTGCTAATACAGACGAAACTTGTTGCATATAGATAGCAAACTTAAGCCAATGCAATTCCAAATTAATAATATTAAACATTAATTAATTATGAACGATTTAAAAAGTAGTTATGCTAATTAGGCAGTCAAAAGGTTCTCTCTTAATCTTTTATCTTCATTATATACATATATGTATATATATATATATATATATAATATCAAGATTTTATGTTGTATTATTGATTTAGATAACAGTAACCCGTTTTGATTATAATATAGGAGTGATAAATGAAAAAAAAACTTTCGCATTTATTCATTTAGATAATATAAAAATTAAAGTCGGTCGATCTTTCAAAGTCAAATCGTATTCGCAATGCATCTGACAAATCGATAGTTGATTCGAACTAACCTTTTCGTATTTTTCGTCCACTATGTTATCGGTCCGAATTAAACTTCATTCGCTTCATTTTCTTTATGATAATAATTACGTCGGCTTTGATTAGGAATAAATGGTGACATTTGAATTTAATCACCTGAAAAGCTTGTGTCCTTAATAAAAATGTTTCGACATTTTACTACGTGCATGTATTACATTATAACTATTGAACCATTTAATTCTTATCATTAGTTTCGTTTCATACAAAAACTCTACAATAACATTATTTTGTTACATTTAAATATAAACAAACAAACGAATAAATAAACAAATAAAGATGTGCGTATTTATAAGTCTCCAAATTGACATACATCTTTCCTGAATATCCACTTACGCAATTTATCAATCAAAATAAGGTTTTACACTTAGTTCTTTCCCTTGAGAAATATAGAGATTTGGTTTGGTTTGGTAGTTTTGTTTTACGGCATATCAACCCTTTTTGGGTTATTTAATGCCGAATCTGGTCTTGTTTTCTTCTCTTTTTTGTTTCTTTCCCCTTTTAATATCTGTTTCTATTTAACCCATAGTTGGGACCCTAACAGGTACTACCACTCCGGGTCAGGGTGGACCTGGGAGCAATGGTAATTAAGAGGAGGCTCCACATTCCCCAAAGTCCGTAAGCCGGATCTCACCATCGGATGTAGTTTAAGGTCATATCCAGGACCGGGAGTAGGGTAGGAAAAATAAAAATAAAAAAGGGGAGGGAGAAAGGGAGAGGGGCTGTTGTTTTTGTTTTTGGTTTTGTAGAACATAATTAAGTTTTACAAAAAAAACAAAAAAAAAACAAAAAAAAACAAACAAACAAAAAAACGTCAATGTAGGTGAATTTCGTCTCAGGGAGCCACAGGGCAGCCTGATCTGGTATCACCAGTAGAGATTTGGAGAGAAGGAAAGACAAGCAGACAGACAGTGAGAAAGAGATATAGACAAACAAAGATAAATAAATAAGCAGACATAGACAGAGAGATAAAGGTAGACAAAGTAACAGACGTAACAGGGAGCTGTGATTCTACATGTGACCTATTTCTCACACGATTAAAAAGGAGAGAAAAGACCATAAAATGGTCGATATTTTAAAATGGTCTAACAGTTTTTTTTGTTTTTTTTGTCAAATAACTTACAAAGATTGTAAGTTCGATCCGTATATTTTTTCTGGTCGTGCCTTGTTTATAACTGATTCAATTTCAACATTAACCTGCTTCTTTATTTTTCCTATTTTTTGTATTCTACATAATGTGAGGGAATAGAACCCCGGGCGACGCCGTGTAACCCTTACTAAATCAGCACTGAAACTCATTTTCTGAGGCTTTCATTATTTATCCAATTAGGAGTTAAAAAGAACAAATTCAAAGTTAATTATGAGATTTAACGTTCACGTGTCCTAACAATTTAAAATTAATGATAATTTTAAAAGTATAAATGCTCTCTGGCTCCGCTGCGTGGGGACAGCTAGCATGTAATAATAACACAAAATGTTTATTATTATATAATTATCTAACTCACTCACTCACTCACTCACTCACTCACTCACTCACTCACTCACTCACTCACTCACTCACTCACTCTCTCTCTCTCTCTATCTCTCTCTCTCTATATATATATATATATATATACTAGATATATTATAGATTATTTCACAAATACCATCTGAGGTAAGGATCAAATCTCAATTCTGCCTGATTAGACCTCAGCTTTTAACTGCTGTAAATCAATAACATCGACATGCCAGAGTCGCAAATTTTTGAACATGTCTATTTGAATAAAAACAATCATATATATATATATATATATATATATATATATATATATATATATATATATATATATATATATATATATATATATATATATATATTGGTTCGGGGAGTTCGAATCGTGCGACCGGTTGAACAGTTATTTCCACACTAAAGATTCTGCAAGGATGAAACGTATACGCATGTAGATAATATATATATATATATATATATATATATATATATATATATATATATATATATATATATATATATATATATATGTGTATATATATGTATATTAGATTATAGATTATTCCCAAATACCATCTGAGGGAAGCATCAAATTTCACTCTGCCTTATGAGACTTCAGCTTTTAACTGCTGTAGATTAATAACATAGACATGCCAGTGTAAAATCTGTTTGAATAAAAATAATCATATATATATATATATATATATATATATATATATATATATATATATATATATATATATATATATATATATATATTCCACTCCTCCAGTTTTCGTTACATAACCAGTTCGGCCGTTTCGGGTTCGGTTGGTCACCCGGTACTGCTCGGGAAAAGTTGCCATACTGGTGAAGCATGCCGATGTTGAAATGCCTGGTCCAGCGACTACTCCCTCCCACGTTGTGTTTCTTTAGATCAGTGAGCAATCAACTTGATTGGGTCAGCAACCTTGTCTCGCTGTGAAGAGAAGGGTCATTTCATGCAGAACAGTTGAATGGAAAGAATTAAGTCCGTAGCGACTCTGTTTTTTTTTTAGAAGAATAATTATTTTAAAAATAATTAAAAGAAATAATGTACACTGGTTTGTTTAGAAAGCCTAGGTTGTTCGATAATCTCAAAGTTAAACTGTGTGTGTTAGTCGGATCGACGGGCGCTAATAATTCTGGGCGTCTTCATCGTTGTCAGCGAAAATCTGTTGTAAGTTCGGGACGAGAAAAGAACATACTCAAACTGATATGTCGGGTTCGGTGGGGAAAATACAGAGGCGAGTTCTTTCGTCCGATTCTCTCGTAACTGACGGCCTCACCAACTGACGGCGTCAGCGGCCGACGGCCTCTCACTAACTTTCCGTCTCTCACTCTCTCTCTCTGACTGTGACTAAACTTTCTTTGTAAACTGTTCTTTCTTGCCTTTTTATCGAGAAATACTTCGCCTCCACACGGGTTGTTTTTCACGGTGGTGTCCGATTTATCATGAGAAATAAATTTTATTGCGTTTATCCAGAATTTCTAAAAGTAATTTCGACACAGCTGCCAAATTCGTTTATGACCGTTTCACTCAACCATAACCCAAGTTCGTATCTTTAACAAATAACTTTATCAGACCCCCGTAAATGACAGCTGAAATTATATCGGACTTTGTCGAAGGGTAATTAACCAGCGTCCATCTCGGACGACCCACTTAAGACCAATTGACTCGATTCTGAGAGCCGCTAACCGACCGCAATTCTAACTCTTGCTGAGTTCAGCTGTCACTTTCATATCGACTTTGAGGAGTTAATTCGTTTTCATCCTATCTTTTGTAAGCCATAAAAATAATAATTGGGTTCTCTTTTTCTCATCCCAGCTGTTCAATTTCGTCCAGAGATTTTTAATGTCTTTGTCTCTCTATTCGTACTAGCGCGGTAATTGTACCATCGATCTTTGTAGGCTCACAGTCAACTCATACCGGCGCTGTATCTTGGGCCTCAACCCTCTCCATGGGGCTGCCGGACACTGTCATATATATATATATATATCAAATTCCCGAAACAGTTTTTCATGGTAAACAACTGATGATCCCTTAAAATAGTGTTAGAAACAAACTAATATAATAACTGTAAAAAATAAATTGACTTACATGAGTGATTTTCCACTGAAAGACTTGGGACTATAAGTTTTTTTTTGTTTTTTTTTTAAATATAGTTTTAATGGTTGAGAAACCTCCGAGACTATATATATATATATATATATATATATATATATAAAATTATTCGTAGCCCTCTTTCGGACGGGCTTTTTAAAAGAAATTAAATAAGCAAACTGTGTGTTCTTATCTACGTGATCTATTGAACAATGTGAATGAAGGTTTACAATGTTGTCCGCTTAAAATAAAATAAATATAGTTTATTCTGTTTTCTTATGCATAGCTGTTGAAGCTGGCCTTATTGGCTGAAGCTTTTGAATTTAAGTTAAAAGTGATTTATGTCCGAATCGTGCTACCACACTAAAGATTCCATAAGTATGAAACGTATAAGTATGCGGATAATAATAACAAAATATGTGTTTGATATTAAATAATTATCTATTTCTCTCTCTCTCTCTCTCTCTCTCTCTCTCTCTCTATATATATATATATATATATATATATATATATATGTATATATATATATATGTATATATATATATGTATATATATATATATATATGTATATATATATATATATATATATATATATATATATATTTATATATATATATATATATATATATATATATATATATATATATATATGTATATATATATATATATATATATATATATATATATATGTATATATATATATATATATATATATATATTTATATATATATATATATATATATATATATATATATATATATATATAGAGAGAGAGAGAGAGAGTTATAAAATATATTTATGGCAATTTTAGCCTGACAACTCCGATAAAACGCGGAAGCCTCTGTGTAGCTTTATTGCTATAAATATATTTTCATAACTTACTGCCTAGCTCTACTCACGTATTGAGCACTGTTAAGGTAAATACTGAAAATCGATACATAAAATATTAAATTTTCTTTATAACATTTTATGTGGATACATTAAATAATTATATTAATAAATATATGTATACACACACACACACACATATATATATATATATATATATATATATATATATATATATATATATATATATATATATATATATATATATTATTCAGCTCGACTTGCGAATAACAAGCTTGATACTGAGTAATATTAAATAGAGCTTATAAATGTATTTATTTCAATATTTTAAGTATACTATCTAATAATAATTTATTCCCTGTAATTAACTGACTAAGAAAAAAAAGGTCACAATGACGATCCAAACTTCCTGTTCCTGAAACGCTGAAATAACTCTTACTACTAGTTTTTCTAACTCTCCAAGGAATTATTGTAATACTTTAGATTGTTTTGTAACACTGGAGGATATCCCATTGATTGCCGTTTCGCTGTCACATTTCTCTCCATCAAAATCTGTTTCAAAGTCTTTGTCCTCAATTTTGCAAACGTTCGACTCATCGGCAGTCACAACACAGTGTACGCCTCAAAACTTCACCTATTTTTGTATGTAGTCACACCTCATTGATTATAGCTATTACGTCGATTCCGTAAATGATGTGATCCATTATAATCGCTTTCACTTTTATTCTCACAATTCCCGACTCCATAACACCCACTTCGTGCCGAAATAACTTGTAATCGAATTAATGTAAAAAACGTCACAATGACGATCCAAACTTCGAACACAGTTCACGTTCCTCAAATGTTGAACTAACTCTTACTACAACTCCGGCACAAATACCTTCTCTCTGCTCTCTCCCAAAACTCTAAGTTTTTTTTTATACTCTCCGGGAAATTCTTGTAACACTTTACATTGTTCTGTAATACTGGAGCCTCCCCCCCCCCTAGATTTTCATTTCACTGTACATTTCTCTCCACCAAAATCTACTTCAGAGTCTTTGCCTTTGATTTTGCAAACGTTCAACTCATGGGCAGCTACGGAACACAATTTACGTCTCCTAACTTCATACCAAAAACAAATGTGTTTTCAGATAATCTACACAGTAAACAATGGTTATCTAGACAGTTTTTCATCTACATTATGATTCAAAGAGTCAAGAAAAACAATACGGAAATACATGCATGCTGGCCATTAAATTTGAGTCATCAATGATTTCCAATAAGGGGAGATAATTTGAACCAAGTCAAAAACCAAGTAACTATATTAAAAGCAAAAAAATATTTGTTAATGGAAGGGGGACAAGTTCGGATAAATTTTAACAAAAAATAAAGAGAAAACAATTATAATCAGAATTAGGTTACCCATTAAGGAAATAAAAACTAAATACTATTAATTAAAGTATTATATTGCTTAGTTACTAAGGTTGTTAGGTTAAATCTGTATTGAATGTGTTTTCTTTGATTAAATTCGTGAAGTACATTGTTTAATAATGTTTTTGAATTAGTAAACCATTCATGGGGTTGATTAGAATTTTAATAGTTAAATAAGCCTTTATTGGGGCATTTGCTGCAATGGACTTAAAAACTATATTTTAGAGCCTTTAGTCCACACCCCTCCAATTCAAGTTAATTAATGATGATTTTTAGTGATTGTAATTAATAATTGATGATTAAAAATTCATATGCATGATGGAAAAGTATAACTTGAGGAAAAGTGTTTAAACATTTTTTTCATTAATTAAGCTCATTTTAATTAATTAAAATTGGATTCGTCTATGTTTATATGTTTATGTCGTAATTTTGGATTCTTATTTAGAATTAGTATAGAACAGGTAAGAGACAATAATAATGACGTATTATATTAGATTGGTTAAACCTGGATGCATTGTTGTTTATATGACCCCGCCTATTCGACATCTTATGTAAAATTTACAATCTGGATTAGTTGATATGCTACATATACACATACACCTATATATACTCTCCTTCACACACCCATACATATATGTATAGATACAGACAAACATACGTCTCAGTTGCAATGTGCCTTATTTGGGGTGAATCAAAGTTTTTAAAAAATTTGGCTTTAAATATAATCACTTGATTTTCGACTTAGTTGAGCTTATCTCCCCTTACTGGAAATATTTGATGAATCTACCCATACAAGCTAAAAACGAGGCCCTGCCAAGATCTACATTTTTATGGAAACTTATTCATGCTGGCCGTCACTAAATTATATGTTGGCAAGAAAGCAAACCAATAAACACAAATATAAAAACATCTGTCAAAGTCTGAATAAATAATCTTCGTATGAACCCATAAAGTAGGTTACGATAGGAAAGATTAATAATCATTTTCCTGCTAAAATTCAGCAGGCTTTTGGATCCTGCTTGTTTTCTATAACAACGGATCGCAACAACAACATACATTCATTTTTTTCAAGTTTCTACCAGCAGAGAGAGAGAGAGAGAGAGAGAGAGAGAGAGAGAGAGAGAGAGAGAGAGAGAGAGAGAGGGTGATACTCAGCAATTAACGCTCCCACTCTCGGATGCCAGCTCGAAAATCGGGCGGGCGAAAATGCTATAAACGAACCATCACAATCATTAAAACCATAACTTAAACATAATGTCTCACACATAAATTGAATGCCTACTAGACCCCATCCTCGGATTTCTTCAGTCTCTCTGTACAAAGGTTTGTCAGTACACCCTGACGTGATGATATTTCCTAGGTGACGTTAACACTGACCAATTATTAAAAAAATGAATTGCGCGCCATCCAACACGTCACCCGGGTTGCGAATAAAAGAACTCTATTAATAGAAGACAGCTTTATTTAACCAATAAGAAGCCATTAACAATTAGGAAATTAGGAAAAAGGTGAATAAAACGAAGACGTATAACTGACAAGCCGATACCCAGGATAAAAGGGCCCTCACCAGGCGGGAATAGGTACGCAACGGTGTAAACCTTCCTGCCTTTAAAAGTTGCACCCATGTCATGACAGCGACCAATCAAGAACAGCCATCACACCTTGATAAAAAATGCTTTGACCCCTATCGTCACCGTGTAGAGCGACAGCAAAAACAAATAAAGACTTAAAACTCCAGCCGTGATCAGTTCCACAGAAGGTTCAACCTTGTACCATACATGTAGAAAAGCAAGTTGCCATAAAATGTTGCAGAAGAATTAAAGTTCGCAAATTGTATTCATACCTTAGTAGCTGCATGTTCTCTCTGTACGCGCTCTCGTGTGATCCTTACAGACTAAGGTCTTGCCGCCCTGAAATCAAAGCTCCTTTACAATTTCAAAAAGTACTAAGTCGAGACAAAACTGATGGAAGAGAGGAGGTTTATTCAACCTGATATTCGTTCCATATTACTGACCACTGGGGGAGGGGGAGGGGAGAGAGAATCACTGTTTAATCATATGTTGCCAGCCTATATCATTTTTAACGTCCACGCATTGCGTGCTCCCATGTGACGTCATATCCGTTTTTATTAATTCCCGCACTTGACTCAGGGTAATTTTCATTTCTTGTTATTCTCAACTAACCATTTAATATACTAGTGGGTCTACTCGCCTAATATATTATATTATATATATATATAATAGCATTATATTGCTACCACTATTCTAAGTTAAACAAGTGGGACAAAACATCAAATGAGATCCTAACAGAAAAGATCAGGGAATCCGCCTCCTCCCTGAAGCGTGGTGTAATCAGCAAATATACCCATCTCGGACACAGTTGAATCAGGGAGGTCGTTTATGAAAATCAGTCGTGGTAGTGTCACAGATCTTCCCGATTCTCACGCTATTTCGCTATATCATCCATCACACCCGATAGGTATTCATAGGTGCATTATGAGTCATCGGCTAGATGACTGACGTAGGTTCTGTGCGGTATCCCCACTGAACTATACCCCTGTTTTGGCATCCACACAAAGATCACGATTTCATCCTTAGACCTCCAACAGAGACCAGCAAATCTGGTTCTTCTCTATTCCTGATCAGAACTGAAATCCGAAAAAGATATCTGTAGAGTTGCTTTTGCGTGGGGTGCTGCCTTCAGATGTTAAGAGCAGCTCTTAGCTTCCTGGTGTAGATACCGTCAATTTTCTCCTTCAGTCTTTGGGTAAAAGTCCAGGTACTACTGTGGTGTGAAGACGAGAACTCACATCCACCGGCTGCCATAGGTTGGGATAGGGGAACGGCCTATAGATATAGAGAACAGCTGCGAATACACAAAATAAGCAGTGCCGGAAAAAATCACGGGCTGCCATCTGGCAAGGAATAGCACATAGAAGCCACCCTGCCAGGATTACAGTGAAGCGACGGGAAGCAGCTTGGTGGATATGCGCAGATGAACTCGCCAGTTTAAGTCAGTGGTAGAGCATTCTAGTTGCACAAAGAACTCCGTAGGCAAAGTACAGTTATCGGAAAATCTACTATGTATTCACCACTTTTACCCATAGCTGAGAGGGAATTTACTATAACATGTACGTACATTAATCTGTAAAGAAGATGACCAAGATCTATATGACAATCCCTTCCATCTAGGTTTAAGATACAACGGGTGGTATAACTATTTCGACTCAATCGACTAATCAACTAAGTTTCTGAAACCATATTACCGCCAACCGAATATGTTACAATATAATCGCAGTTCTGTTTAATAAGGCGTGTCCAATTGATTGTATACAGTGAATTGTTGGCAATAGGTATTAATTATGATGCGTAATTAAATAACTCTAAATCAGTTGATATTCCGTTCAAACTACTCGGCATGACATTCACAGGTAACATGAATTGGAACAATTACATAGAAGACATTGCCAAGGCTGCTGCAAAGAAAGTGGACTCCCTCTACCGTGTTAGTAAACTTCTCACACCTGACAGTATCATATATCTCTACAAAGCCACCATCCGCCCATGCATGGAGTATTATTGACACATCTTGGCTAGTGCACTATCCACCAGTCTCTCCCTTTTAGACAAGGCCCCAAAAGAGTCTCTAATGTGATAGGTCCCTCACTATCTAACAAGCTCCAGCCTAAGTCCCATCGTCGCAATGTTACATCCTTGTGCTTGTTTTACAAGTACTTTAATTGAATGTACGATTAAAATGCTGCTCTAGTGCCCCCTCGACGTAAATATACTCGACCAACACGACAATAAACTAAATCCCATCCTTTCACTGTGAAGGTCCCCAGAAGCCGGAGAGCCTTCTACTTAAATAGCTTCTTTCCTCGAGCTGTCGGGCCTTTGGAACTCCCTCCCTGCTCCCTGTTTCCCCGACTGTACCAACACGCAGAAATAAAAATAAAAACAAATGTGAACAATCACCTCACTGCACAGCTCCCAATTTAGGATGACTCCCTAAACTTTCACCCTAATTCTCAGTAGCCCCTTACGTCTACAGTGGAAACTTGCTTTGTTTAGGGTGAACTGAGTTTTTTTTTTAAATCGACGAGCCAAATGTAATATTGTATTAAAATCAAATGTATTGCTTATGTGGCCTGATCCTAAGGTTGACCATACACTTAACAATAACTGTATAGGCCGCAGAGTGCATTCGAGGGAGGCGTCATTTTAGAGGGAGAGAGTGTTTGAACGGTGATAACGTACGTACGGACGAACATGACGAGGCTTAGAGAGAGAGAGAGAGAGAGAGAGAGAGAGAGAGAGAGAGAGAGAGGGGGAGAGAGAGGGGGGAGAGAGAGGATGAGGGAGAGAGGAGTGTTAGGGTATTGCATTTTTTTTCGTTTTTTACCTGATATCGATTGCGTTGGTTTCGTTGCTCGGAATTGAAACGTTGGTGAAACGTTGACATATTCCGAGCTCCAGAGCTCTCGATCGGGCATTGCCGACAGTAAATTGGTCCTTGACAGACCAGCTCCCCCCCCCTTTCGATGATCGCCTTCAGTGTGACATACAGACGACCAGCTCTTCTCTATACAGAGATAAACTTTAACAGAAGTCAAATATTAAAAGAATCAGACTGAGCGTGGGCAAATGATTGAGTACAGAATGGGAGTATAGGTATATGGGAGTACAAAGAAGAATAGATCTAATGAGAAAGTGTAGATAATCGATTGATGGAGATAATCTTTCGATAATCCCTCGTTAATCCTTAGGTAATCTCCGGTATGTTTCAGCGAAAGAATAAAATCAAATCGGGACTAAAAAATCAGAGAGGGCGAGTTGAACCATACAAAAGAGGCGCAGTTGAAAAATACTGTAGTTCGTTGGTTTGGGAGGCGAAAACGAAACATAACTTGACATGATTCATAAATTACTTTCAAATCGACAGTTTATAGGCTTCAAAATCATTTTGAATTTCGTGACGACTTTTATTATTGATCTACTAGCGACAACTCGTGGAAATCCCATCGATCTGCATGCTTTACTCTTAATAATAATATCCCCTTCAAAACAATAAATGTCTAAAAGGGTCAACACTATTAAGAAAAAAATGAGCCTTTCGTCTTCCGTAAAAGTAATTGTCATTGTCATTTAAATAGTTTTTTTGTTTAATAAATAAAACGAATATGGCTCTTATATATGCATTTAGTTTAAAGTGTAGCAATTTAATTCTATTTTAAACAATACATATTCTCTGTCTTATTACCGTAAACATAATTGTCAGTTAAATATTCTTCAAATCAATGAAACAAATGTCACTTTTTAAAATGTATTTATTTAAAATTTTACTTAGGAACAATTCATTTTAAAATAGGTAAAGTTGAAATGTTTAACTTAGCGACATCAGATTAATCACTAATCAGAATATTTTGCTGACGATTTTTTTTTTAAATGAGTGTGAACGGTGATAACGTACGTACGAACATGAAGTGGCTTAGTGTATTATTATATCGATAATAATATGAGAAAAAGAATGATGAAACAGTATTTACGTTGTAACATTGACATTCGAAAGGTATTACCACTTCTTTTGAGAGAAAGGCGTTTGTTGTCATTGTCTTCTTCATCTCCTCAGGGTACCGGCGCGTAGGTGTGTCAACGAGATAACTCTCTTTTTGGTTAGCAATATGCTGTTTATATTGGAATCAGCTTGCCCCCAGAAACTGGGGCGCCCTAATTTGTGTGCCCCTTTTCGGGGAGCTGAATTATCTACATTAAGAACAGACGTTGTGTTGAAATTTGTCCCCGTAGAGAGGGAAGTAAATAGCAAATTCTAAAGTTATTTCTAAAGTAATTTTTATTTTTTTTTGGGGGGGGGGTATTATAATTTATTAGCAAAACGGTGGCTAAGTGGTTAACGACGCGGTCTGATGATCCGTTTGTGCCGGGTTCGAATCCAGTTCGTTCTACAGAAACATTTTCATCAAAACCCACACCTGACCTTGTGTCTAACCTCCTGGAGAGGGGGTAAATAAAATACTTCATAAAACATAGAAAAGTGGCGTTTTTGATAGCGCCGCTGTTGTATCAATGAACAATAGTGTAATAAAAGTGAGTGAGAGAGAGAAAGAGGGAGAAGAAGGGAGAAAGAAGGAGCGAAAAAGAGAGGGAAAGAAAGAAAGAAAGAAAAGATAGATAGATAGATAGATAGATAGATAGATAGATAGATAGATAGATAGATAGATAGGGAGTAAGTTAGTGATCGGGTGATAAATTTGTGTTAGTTTGCGCATTTAATAGATTGATAAATCGTGAATGATTAATTTCTGTAAAAAGGAAGAAGAAAGAAAAAATATTAAACGACAAAGAGTGTATGTGTGTGTGTGTGAGAGAGAGAGAGAAAGAGAGAGAGAGAGACGATGGGAGATGTTGATATATCAAGTAAGCAGAAAGAGCGGGAAGTACATCAATTAACCGAAATATATAAATAAGATCTGGATTAACAGAGAGGGAAAGATAAGAAGAGAGGGAGAAGGAGAAAGAGAGAGAGGGAGGAGGAGAGGGCGAAAGATTAAAAGAATAAGGGAGATTAGAGAGATAAGAGAATGCATGAAGAGCAAGAGTAACATAAATATATATATACATAGAGAGAGAGAGGGATAGATAGATAGATAGATAGATAGATAGATAGATAGAGAGAGAGAGAGAGAGAGAGAGAGAGAGAGAGAGTAAAATAGAAGTTGAAAGGTGTAAGGACTAAGAGAACGCATAGACGAAAGAGAGCGAGAGAGAGAAAGAGAAAGAAGACTAAGAGAACAAGGGAGATGAGAGAGTGTGCGAATAAGAGGACACACGGGTGCGAGGGGGAAGAGAAAGAATAACATAGAGAGAGAGGGGGAAGAGAAAG
This sequence comes from Sepiola atlantica, assembly GCA_963556195.1. NCBI lineage: Eukaryota > Metazoa > Mollusca > Cephalopoda > Sepiida > Sepiolidae > Sepiola > Sepiola atlantica. Next base: position 156,996,629 of record OY744522.1, on the reverse strand, counting down.
TGAAAGAGGCAGAGACTAAAAGAACGCGTAGACGAAAGAAAGAGAGAGAGGGGGGGGGGGGAGTGAGATTAATGATTATTCTATTATCGAGCACAATCAAATCCGTGCAGTGAAATACAACGAACGTTTTACGTTAACATAAAACACATGCCTCATACATGTGTACACACATAATACATATAATAAGGCCTAATAGATACACGCTATTTTGTATGCACACAACACTGTGGAGTACACGTACTACACTGATCGGTACACATTATTCTGTATGCGTACAACAAGTTTGTATGGGTATAACATACTGGCGTACACAGCAAGAACTCACTTTGCCATCACAACGAAAAATAACTTTCCTTTCTTCCTCCGTGTGCCTAGCGTCAGGCGAAATTTCGACAAACAAAGATTTTTCGCAAGAGATTCCCGTCCGTGGAACATATTCCTGCGGAACTGCTTCCCTACAGATTACAACATACTCGTCTTCCAATCCAATGTCAACAGATTCATCTCATATACCGTCTTCACAAGTAACTAAACTTAATCATCCTCAATCCTCTCATGAGGTTCTTCACCTTTCAACTAGCTATCGTTCATCTCATTGACTCTTATCCTCGAGTCGTGTTCAGCCTTGATAAGTGGTGACCCTTTAGTAAAAACAGTAGCGAAACGAAATTCATTCCTCAGACACACGGCATCCATTTTGTTCCGGTGACAAAACAGAAAAGAAAACAAAATGGTGGAATACTCCGATGTTTGAGAAAAAACAACATAACAAAATAACGAAAACAAAACGAAACAATTCGGGATCGATTTTTAAACATAGGATTATTATTATATATTTTAATTCGTCCATTTTCAAAAGGAAAAAAGAGGGTTACAACAAATAAAAGCTGAAATGAATAAATTCCGAGCAACGAAACCAACGCAACCGATATCAGGTAAAAAAAAAACCGAAAAAATAAATGCAATACCCTCCCCTCTCTCTCTCTCTCTCTCTCTCTCTCTCTCTCTCTCTCAAATGACACTCCCTTAAATGCACTCTGCGGCTTAAACAGTTATTGTCAAGTTAAGGGCCAACCTTGGGATCAGGCCACATACGCAATAAACTAATTTTTCTCACCATATTACGTTTGGCTCGTCGATTTAATGGAATATCAACCGATTTGGTGTTATTGGGTTTATTTTCGGCAGCTTCATAACTTTTGCTTCTCTTATTTTGTCTTTTAGTCTTCACATACCATGAGCTATGTTTGTGACAAAGGGGGAAGAATTGCTGTTTTCTGGGTCGGAATCTATGCATCTAACACTTATCGTTGGCTAGTTTTTGACCTTGAAGTAATTATTTTTTTATTTTTAGCTCCTTATTTCAAATGACTTCATGCCTCGTCTGGAGCGACTTCCATAAAAAATGAATTACAAATAATAATACCTATTGCAAACAATTCATTGTATATTATCAATTGAACACAAGTTGTTATTTTAATTCTGAAGGGTGTAGGTGTATATTTTTCCTAACATTAAAAAAAACATATTTCTCCCCAATCTGGAAAGTTATTGTCAAAGCTGATTTCAAAGACAAAATAGGGCTAGGATCAAAGTGGTGTATCTGTTTTGTCCACTGCCAGAGAAGGAAGAAATTCTTGTAAAAAAGTAAAGTTGTCGACCAGAAGGCTCCCTTTTCATTGGCTATTTACACCGCGGTGTAGGGGAGGGCGGCACTCCTTTCCTAGGATGACTTCACTTACTCTTGGTACTAACCTTATAATGTTTAGTGTTTAGCAGAGAGGCATCAAGTACCATTTTTTAACTGTAATGTATGACTCGACTAAGGATTGAACCCTGTTCTCCCTGCCTGTTAGCGAACACTCTTACCATTATACCAAATTGGCCGGAAATCCTTGCGATTGTTAGTTGTGTTCTAATTCAGAGTTCCCCTTTCGGGGATTTGGATTTTCTCCACATTAAAAACTGATCTTATGTCTAACTTTGGTATCGTGGAATGGGAGGTGAATAGGGTATATATCAATTGTTTCAACGTTATTGTGTTTGTAGACCAATTGAGAATTATTTTATCATGCGTGGACCTCATATATGCATATATAAAATCAAATATTTGTTTCTAGATCAGTAAAAATTAAGAATGAATCAATTTCGTTATAACGAAATTCAAATACAAATCTTGAAAATGTCAATAAGCACATATGCATGTTCTTGTAAACAAAATAAAATAAATATAAACTTTTTATTTGTGGGACCCTTTAAAGCTTCTGTGGAACCTCGGGGTCCATGTGGACCCCGGTTGAAGAATTCCTGGTCTAGGTCTATTAACCCTTTATTTCCACCCTCCTTTTTCTCCCCGCCCCTTTCCTTCTTTCTCACTTTCTCTCCTCTATGCCCATCACTCTCCCCCTCTTTCCCCCTCTCCCCAACTCCCCTTCTCTTCATTTCTCTCTTTCACATAAACACCTCTGCACCAAAAAGTCATACGCTGATCTAAATAATTATAATAATACGTGAAGACACTCCATGTTCCTACGTACGTTATCACCTTTCACACCCATTAAAAAATGAGATTTTCCAATTAGCAACGATGGTGATGTCGCTAAAGTAAAAAATTCCGACTTACCCATTTTAAAATGAATTGTTCCAAAATGAAATTATGTCCTCCCGTCGTTAGCCGACGGGAGGACATAATTTCATTTTGGAACAATTAGTAGAATTTTAAATGAACACATTTCTAAAAGTGACATTCGTTTTATTGATTTGAAGAATATTTAGCTGACAATTATGTTTACAGTGATAAGACAGGGAATATTTATTGTTTGAAAAATAATGAAATTGCTACAATTTTTAATAAATACATGAGAAACGTATTCGTTTTATTTATTTAAAGACTATTTAGCTGACAGTGACAATTATTTTTACGAAAGAAGAAAGTTATTTTTTTCTTAATAGTATTGACCCTGACAAACATTTATTATTTCAAATGGAATATTATTAACAGTAAATGATACACATTGGTGTAGAACGCACCGTGGGATTTCCATGGGTCTCACTAATTTTTAATTATTTTACAAGAAAACGCAATTGAATTTTTTTGGTTTTATTAAGTTTGGTTGTTATTTTTAAGGTTATCTAATGTCGAAGTACACGTTCTAATGCACATGGTCCATTGTTTGTTTGTACGTTAGTTTGTTAGTTTTTAACGACCTTTCAACATTTGTAACTTTTATTTGGCGGTTTTGTTTTACGGCATATCAACCCTTTTCGGGTTATTTAATTTCGTATCCGGTTATTTTGACAAAGGTTTTTATGCTTCAAGTTCTTTATATGTGTTCATGTAGTCCATGTAGTTATTCATCGTGTTTTGTTTGGTTGTTTTGTTTTCGGTATATCAACCTTTTTCGGGTTATCTAATGCCGAATCCAGACATTTAGTGTAAAAGTTTTCTTTGTGAAGTTCTTTATATGTTCAAGTATTTATTCATGGTATTAAGTTTGGTTGTATTGTTTTATGGCATATCAAGCCTTTTCGGGTTATTTAATGCCGAATCCGGTAATTTTGGTAAAAGTGTTCATGCTTCAAGTTCTTTATATCTTCAAATATTTATTCATGGTGTTTGGTTTTTTTTTTTTTGTAGAGCAAAAATGTTGTTTTTGTTTTTGTCTTAGCAGAACATGATTAAGTTTTGCAAAACGAAAAGAAAAAAAACAATAACATTAAAGTTTGGTGCATTTTTGGTTAGGAAGCCGGTATCTTGAGACAGTCTGGTCTGGTAACACCAGTTTTACCATTATAAGGTAATCTTATGTCAAACACTTTTACTATGTTACTTTTTAGTCAAGGTGTTTTTATAGCGTGTAATTTCCCAATTCATAGAGGTTTGAATGATTTCATTTGCTTTTTAGATTTCGGCATGCTTTTTTGCTTCTTTTAGGTTGTTTAAGATATTATTTTGAGCCATTCTTTTGAAAAGAGTTTTTCAAATTGTTTTGTTTATAACAAGATAATTAACATTCTTTTAGTAAGAGCTTTTCAATTTTATTTATAACAAGATAATAAACATTCTCTTGAAGAGAGTTTTTCAAATTGTTTTATTATTAACCAGATAATTAACGTTTTTTTGAAGAGAGATTTTTAAATTGTTTATTTATAACAAGATAATTAACATTCTTTTGAAGAGAGTTTTTCAATTTCTTTATAACAAGATAATTAACATTCTTTTGGAAGAGAGTTTTTCAAATTGTTTTATTTATAACAAGATTGTTATAAACACACCAATTTGAAAAAAAACTCTCTTCAAAAGAACGTTAATCATCTTGTTATAAACACACCAATTTGAAAAAAACTCTCTTCAAAAGAATGTTACTCATCTTGTTATAAACACACCAATTTGAAAAACTCTTTTCAGAAGAACGTTAATTATCTTGTTATAAACAAAACAATTTGAAAAACTCTCTTCAAAAGAATGTTAATTATTCTAACATTCTTTTGAAGAGAGTTTTTCAAATTGGTGTGTTTATAACAAAATGATTAACGTTCTTTTGAAGAGAGTTTTTCAAATTGGTGTGTTTATAACAAGATAATTAACATTCTTTTGAAGAGAGTTTTTCAAATTGTTGTATTTATAACAAGATAATTAACATTCTTTTGAAGAGAGTTTTTCAAATTGTTTTATTTATAACAAGATAATAAACGTTCTTTTGAAGAGAGTTTTTCAAATTGGTGTGCTTATAACGAGATGATTAGCATTCTTTTGAAGAGACTTTTTTTCAAATTGGTGTGTTTATAACAAGATGATTAACATTCTTTTGAAGAGAGTTTTTCAAATTGTTGTATTTATAACAAGATAATTAACATTCTTTTGAAGAGAGTTTTTCAAATTGTTTTATTTATAACAAGATAATAAACGTTCTTTTGAAGAGAGTTTTTCAAATTGGTGTGCTTATAACGAGATGATTAGCATTCTTTTGAAGAGACTTTTTTTCAAATTGGTGTGTTTATAACAAGATGATTAACGTTCTTTTGAAGAGAGTTTTTCAAATTGGTGTGTTTATAACAAGATGATTAACGTTCTTTTAAAGAGAGTTTTTCAATTTTTTTTATAACAAGATAATTAAAATTCTTTTGAAGAGAGTTTTTCAATTTTTTTATAACAATATAATTAACATTCTTTTGAAGAGAGTTTTTCAAATTGTTTTATTTATAACAAGATAATTAACGTTCTTTTGAAGACAGTTTTTCAAATTGGTGTGTTTATAACAAGATAATTAACGTTCTTTTGAAGACAGTTTTTCAAATTGTTTTATTTATAACAAGATAATTAACGTTCTTTTGAAGAGAGTTTTTCAAATTGTTTATTTATAACAAGATCATTAACGTTCTTTTGAAGAGGGTTTTTCAAATTGTTTTATTTATAACAAGATAATTAACGTTCTTTTGAAGAGAGTTTTTCAAATTGGTGTGTTTATAGCAAGATGATTAACATTCTTTTGAAGAGAGTTTTTCAAATTGTTTTATTTATAACAAGATAATTAACGTTCTTTTGAAGAGAGTTTTTCAAATTGTTTATTTATAACAAGATCATTAACGTTCTTTTGAAGAGGGTTTTTCAAATTGTTTTGTTTATAACAAGATAATTAACGTTCTTTTGAAGAGAGTTTTTCAAATTGTTTTGTTTATAACAAGATACTTAACATTCTTTTGAAGAGAGTTTTTCAAATTGTTTTGTTTATTACAAGATAATTAACGTTCTTTTGAAGAGAGTTTTTCAAATTGGTGTGTTTATAGCAAGATGATTAACATTCTTTTGAAGAGAGTTTTTCAAATTGTTTTATTTATAACAAGATAATTAACGTTCATTTGAAGAGAGTTTTTCAAATTGTTTATTTATAACAAGATCATTAACGTTCTTTTGAAGAGGGTTTTTCAAATTGTTTTGTTTATAACAAGATAATTAACGTTCTTTTGAAGAGAGTTTTTCAAATTGGTGTGTTTATAGCAAGATGATTAACATTCTTTCCTGGTGATACCAGATCAGGCTGCCCTGTGGCTCCCTGAGACGAAATTCACCTACATTGACGTTTTTTTTTTTTTTGTTTGTAAAACTTAATTATGTTCTACAAAACCAAAAACAAAAACAACAGCCCCTCTCCCTTTCTCCCTCCCCTTTTTTATTTTTATTTTTCCTACCCTACTCCCGGTCCTGGATATGACCTTAAACTACATCCGATGGTGAGATCCGGCTTACGGACTTTGGGGAATGTGGAGCCTCCTCTTAATTACCATTGCTCCCAGGTCCACCCTGACCCGGAGTAGTAGTACCTGTTAGGGTCCTAACTATGGGTTAAATAGAAACAGATATTAAAAGGGGAAAGAAACAAAAAAGAGAAGAAAACAAGACCAGATTCGGCATTAAATAACCCAAAAAGGGTTGATATGCCGTAAAACAAAACTACCAAACCAAACATTCTTTTGAAGAGAGTTTTTCAAATTGATTTATTTATAACAAGATAATTAACGTTCTTTTGAAGAGAGTTTTTCAAATTGTTTATTTATAACAAGATCATTAACGTTCTTTTGAAGAGGGTTTTTCAAATTGTTTTGTTTATAACAAGATAATTAACGTTCTTTTGAAGAGAGTTTTTCAAATTGGTGTGTTTATAGCAAGATGATTAACATTCTTTTGAAGAGAGTTTTTCAAATTGTTTTGTTTATAACAAGATAATTAACATTCTTTTGAAAAGAGTTTCTCAAATTGTTTTGTTTATAACAAGATAATTAACGTTCTTTTGAAAAGAGTTTTTCAAATTGTTGTGTTTATAACAAGATAATTAACATTCTTTTGAAGAAAGTTTTTCAAATTGTTGTGTTTATAACAAGATTATAACATTCTTTTGGAGAGAGTTTTTCAAATTGTTTTATTTATAACAAGATAATTAACGTTCTTTTGAAGAAGGTTTTCAAATTGTTTTATTTATAACAAGATAATAACATTCCTTTGAAGAAAGTTTTTCAAATTGTTTTATTTATAACAAGATAATAACATTCTTTCAAAGAAAGATTTTCAAATTGTTTTATTTATAACAAGATAATAACATTCCTTTGAAGAAAGTTTTTCAAATTGTTTTATTTATAACAAGATAATAACATTCTTTCAAAGAAAGTTTTTCAAATTGTTTTATTTATAACAAGATAATAACATTCTTTCAAAGAAAGTTTTACAAATTGTTTTATTTATAACAAGATAATAACATTCTTTTGAAGAAAGTTTTTCAAATTGTTTTATTTATAACAAGATAATAACATTCTTTTGAAGAAAGTTTTTCAAATTGTTTTATTTATAACAAGATAATAACATTCTTTTGAAGAAAGTTTTTCAAATTGTTTTATTTATAACAAGATAATAACATTCTTTTGAAGAAAGTTTTTCAAATTGTTTTATTTATAACAAGATAATAACATTCTTTCAAAGAAAGTTTTTCAAATTGTTTTATTTATAACAAGATAATAACATTCTTTCACAGAAAGTTTTTCAAATTGTTTTATTTATAACAAGATAATAACATTCTTTCAAAGAAAGTTTTTCAAATTGTTTTGTTTATAACAAGATAATAACATTCTTTTGAAGAAAGTTTTTCAAATTGTTTTATTTATAACAAGATAATAACATTCTTTTGAAGAAAGTTTTTCAAATTGTTTTATTTATAACAAGATAATAACATTCTTTTGAAGTAAGTTTTTCAAATTGTTTTATTTATAACAAGATAATAACATTCTTTTGAAGAAAGTTTTTCAAATTGTTTTATTTATAACAAGATAATAACATTCTTTTGAAGAAAGTTTTTCAAATTGTTTTATTTATAACAAGATAATAACATTCTTTTGAAGAAAGTTTTTCAAATTGTTTTATTTATAACAAGATAATAACATTCTTTTGAAGAAAGTTTTTCAAATTGTTTTATTTATAACAAGATAATAACATTCTTTTGAAGAAAGTTTTTCAAATTGTTTCATTTATAACAAGATAATAACATTCTTTTGAAGAAAGTTTTTCAAATTATTTTATTTATAACAAGATAATAACATTCTTTTGAAGAAAGTTTTTCAAATTGTTTTATTTATAACAAGATAATAACATTCTTTTGAAGAAAGTTTTTCAAATTGTTTTATTTATAACAAGATAATAACATTCTTTTGAAGAAAGTTTTTCAAATTGTTTGATTTATAACAAGATAATAACATTCTTTTGAAGAAAGTTTTTCAAATTGTTTGATTTATAACAATATAATAACATTCTTTTGAAGAAAGTTTTTCAAATTGTTTTATTTATAACAAGATAATAACATTCTTTCAAAGAAAGTTTTTCAAATTGTTTTATTTATAACAAGATAATAACATTCTTTCAATTGTCGACAATACAAAAAAGTCAAAAATAAAAAAAGTCCGAATAACAAAACATGTCAACTAGATGAACAACACAAAAACTCTGTCACGTGACGAAGGAAAAAAAATCAAATTTCAAGATATTGTCTGCCCGGCAAGCTAAGAAAATATAATTCGTTTTTTCCAACATCATTCATTTGACCGTAAACAAAACATTGAAAAAGAAAAGTAACCTTCTGGTCTATACCTAAATTCTCCAACTGAGTTGATTACAGAATCACGAGAAAAAGAATTAGTGTTACCTTGGTCATTATCTAACGAGAAACATTATAATAGTTTAAAAATATATATAATAATAGTATTAAAAAGAAATATTATAATAGTTTTAAAAAATATTAGAATAGTCTTAAACAAAAAAATTATAATAGTATTAAAAAGAAATATTATAATAGTCTCAAAAAAAAATATTACAATAGTCTTAAAAAGAAATATTATAATAGTCTTAAAAAGAAATATTATAATAGTTTTTAAAAATATATTGAAATAGCCTTAAAAAGAAATATTATAAAAGTCTTTTAAAAATATGATAATAGTCCTAAAAGAAATATTATTATAGTCTTAAAAAGAAATATTATAATAGTTTTAAAAATACATATTACAATAGTCTTAAAAAGAAATATTATAATAGTCTTAAAAAGAAATATTATAATAGTCTTAAAAAGAAATTTTATAATAGTTTTAAAAAAATATTATAATAGTCTAAAAAAAAATATTATAATAGTCTTAAAAAGAAATATTATAATAGTCCTGAAAAGAAATATTATAATAGTTTAAAAAATATATTTTAATAGTCTTAAAAAGAAATATTATAATAGTCTTAAAAATATATATTATAATAGTCCTAAAAAGAAATATTTATAATAGTCCTTAAAAGAAATATTATGATAGTTTAAAAAAAATATATTATAATAGTCTTAAAAAGAAATATTATAAAAGTTTTAAAAACATATATTATAATAGTCTTAAAAAGAAATATTATAATAGTCTTAAAAAGAAATATTATAATAGTCTTAAAAAGAAATATTATAATAGTCTTAAAGAAATATTATAATATTAAAAAAATATATAATAATAGTCTTAAAAGGAAATATTATAATAGTCTTAAAAAGAAATATTATAATAGTTTCGAAAATATATTATAATAGTCTTAAAAAGAAATATCTTAATAGTCTTAAAAAGAAATATTATAATAGTTTTTTAAAAATATTATAATAGTCTCAAAAAGAAATATTATAATAGTTTTAAAAAAATATATTATAATAGTCTTAAAAAGAAATCTTATAATAGTCTCAAAAAAAAGTATTATAATAGTCTTAAAAAGAAATATTATAATAATTTTAAAAATATATATTATAATAGTCTTAAAAAGAAATATTATAATAGTTTTAAAAAATATATTATAATAGTCTTAAAAAGAAATATTAATAATAGTTTTAAAAAATATATTATAATAGTCTTAAAAAGAAATATTATAATAGTCTTAAAAAGAAATATTATAATAGTCTAAAAAGAAATATTATTATAGTCTCAAAAAGAAATATTTTAATAGTCTTATAAAGAAATATTATAATAGTCTTAAAAAGAAATATCATAATAGTCTTAAAAAGAAATATTATAATAGTTTTAAAAATATATATTATAATAGTCTTAAAAAGAAATATTATAATAGTTTTAAAAATATATATTATAATAGTCTTAAAAAGAAATATTATAATAGTTTTAAAAAAATATTATAATAGTCTTAAAAAGAAATATTAATAATAGTTTTAAAAAATATATTATAATAGTCTTCAAAAGTAATATTATAATAGTCTTAAAAAGAAATATTATAATAGTCTAAAAAGAAATATTATTATAGTCTTAAAAAAATATTATAATAGTCTTAAAAAGAAATATCATCTATTATGATATTTCTTAAAAAGAAATATTATAATAGTCTTAAAAAGAAATATTATAATAACCTTAAAAAGAAATATCATAATAGTCTTAAAAAGGAATATTATAATAGTCTTAAAAAGAAATATCATAATAGTCTTAAAAAGAAATATTATAATAGTTTTAAAAAGAAATATTATAATAGTCTTAAAAGAAATATTATAATAGTCTTAAAAAGAAATATCATAATAGTCTTAAAAAGGAATATTTTAATAGTCTTAAAAAGAAATATTATAATAGTCTTAAAAAGAAATATCATAATAGTCTTAAAAAGAAATATTATAATAGTTTTAAAAATATATATTATAATAGTCTTAAAAAGAAATATTATAATAGTTTTAAAAATATATATTATAATAGTCTTAAAAAGAAATATTATAATAGTTTTAAAAAAATATTATAATAGTCTTAAAAAGAAATATTAATAATAGTTTTAAAAAATATATTATAATAGTCTTCAAAAGTAATATTATAATAGTCTTAAAAAGAAATATTATAATAGTCTAAAAAGAAATATTATTATAGTCTTAAAAAAATATTATAATAGTCTTAAAAAGAAATATCATCTATTATGATATTTCTTAAAAAGAAATATTATAATAGTCTTAAAAAGAAATATTATAATAACCTTAAAAAGAAATATCATAATAGTCTTAAAAAGGAATATTATAATAGTCTTAAAAAGAAATATCATAATAGTCTTAAAAAGAAATATTATAATAGTTTTAAAAAGAAATATTATAATAGTCTTAAAAGAAATATTATAATAGTCTTAAAAAGAAATATCATCTATTATGATATTTCTTAAAAAGAAATATTATAATAGTCTTAAAAAGAAATATTATAATAACCTTAAAAAGAAATATCATAATAGTCTTAAAAAGGAATATTATAATAGTCTTAAAAAGAAATATCATAATAGTCTTAAAAAGAAATATTATAATAGTTTTAAAAAGAAATATTATAATAGTCTTAAAAGAAATATTATAATAGTCTTAAAAAGAAATATCATAATAGTCTTAAAAAGGAATATTATAATAGTCTTAAAAAGAAATATCATAATAGTCGTAAAAAGAAATATTATAATAGTCTTAAAAAGAAATATCATAATAGTCTTAAAAAAAATATTATAATAGTTTTAAAAATATATATTATAATAGTCTTAAAAAGAAATATTATAATAGTTTTAAAAATATATATTATAATAGTCTTAAAAAGAAATATTATAATAGTTTTAAAAATATATATTATAATAGTCTTAAAAAGAAATATTATAATAGTTTTAAAAAAATATTATAATAGTCTTAAAAAGAAATATTAATAATAGTTTTAAAAAATATATTATAATAGTCTTCAAAAGTAATATTATAATAGTCTTAAAAAGAAATATTATAATAGTCTAAAAAGAAATATTATTATAGTCTTAAAAAAATATTATAATAGTCTTAAAAAGAAATATCATCTATTATGATATTTCTTAAAAAGAAATATTATAATAGTCTTAAAAAGAAATATTATAATAACCTTAAAAAGAAATATCATAATAGTCTTAAAAAGGAATATTATAATAGTCTTAAAAAGAAATATCATAATAGTCTTAAAAAGAAATATTATAATAGTTTTAAAAAGAAATATTATAATAGTCTTAAAAGAAATATTATAATAGTCTTAAAAAGAAATATCATCTATTATGATATTTCTTAAAAAGAAATATTATAATAGTCTTAAAAAGAAATATTATAATAACCTTAAAAAGAAATATCATAATAGTCTTAAAAAGGAATATTATAATAGTCTTAAAAAGAAATATCATAATAGTCTTAAAAAGAAATATTATAATAGTTTTAAAAAGAAATATTATAATAGTCTTAAAAGAAATATTATAATAGTCTTAAAAAGAAATATCATAATAGTCTTAAAAAGGAATATTATAATAGTCTTAAAAAGAAATATCATAATAGTCTTAAAAAGAAATATTATAATAGTCTTAAAAAGAAATATCATAATAGTCTTAAAAAAAATATTATAATAGTTTTAAAAATATATATTATAATAGTCTTAAAAAGAAATATTATAATAGTTTTAAAAATATATATTATAATAGTCTTAAAAAGAAATATTATAATAGTTTTAAAAATATATTATAATAGTCTTAAAAAGAAATATTAATAATCGTTTTAAAAAATATATTATAATAGTCTTAAAAAGAAATATTATAATAGTCTTAAAAAGAAATATTATAATAGTCTAAAAAGAAATATTATTATAGTCTCAAAAAGAAATATTTTAATAGTCTTAAAAAGAAATATTATAATAGTCTTAAAAAGAAATATCATAATAGTCTTAAAAAGAAATATTATAATAGTTTTAAAAATATATATTATAATAGTCTTAAAAAGAAATATTATAATAGTTTTAAAAATATATATTATAATAGTCTTAAAAAGAAATATTATAATAGTTTTTAAAAAATATTATAATAGTCTTAAAAAGAAATATTAATAATAGTTTTAAAAAATATATTATAATAGTCTTCAAAAGTAATATTATAATAGTCTTAAAAAGAAATATTATAATAGTCTAAAAAGAAATATTATTATAGTCTTAAAAAAATATTATAATAGTCTTAAAAAGAAATATCATCTATTATGATATTTCTTAAAAAGAAATATTATAATAGTCTTAAAAAGAAATATTATAATAACCTTAAAAAGAAATATCATAATAGTCTTAAAAAGGAATATTATAATAGTCTTAAAAAGAAATATCATAATAGTCTTAAAAAGAAATATTATAATAGTTTTAAAAAGAAATATTATAATAGTCTTAAAAGAAATCTTATAATAGTCTCAAAAAAAAGTATTATAATAGTCTTAAAAAGAAATATTATAATAATTTTAAAAATATATATTATAATAGTCTTAAAAAGAAATATTATAATAGTTTTAAAAAATATATTATAATAGTCTTAAAAAGAAATATTAATAATAGTTTTAAAAAATATATTATAATAGTCTTAAAAAGAAATATTATAATAGTCTTAAAAAGAAATATTATAATAGTCTAAAAAGAAATATTATTATAGTCTCAAAAAGAAATATTTTAATAGTCTTAAAAAGAAATATTATAATAGTCTTAAAAAGAAATATCATAATAGTCTTAAAAAGAAATATTATAATAGTTTTAAAAATATATATTATAATAGTCTTAAAAAGAAATATTATAATAGTTTTAAAAATATATATTATAATAGTCTTAAAAAGAAATATTATAATAGTTTTAAAAAAATATTATAATAGTCTTAAAAAGAAATATTAATAATAGTTTTAAAAAATATATTATAATAGTCTTCAAAAGTAATATTATAATAGTCTTAAAAAGAAATATTATAATAGTCTAAAAAGAAATATTATTATAGTCTTAAAAAAATATTATAATAGTCTTAAAAAGAAATATCATCTATTATGATATTTCTTAAAAAGAAATATTATAATAGTCTTAAAAAGAAATATTATAATAACCTTAAAAAGAAATATCATAATAGTCTTAAAAAGGAATATTATAATAGTCTTAAAAAGAAATATCATAATAGTCTTAAAAAGAAATATTATAATAGTTTTAAAAAGAAATATTATAATAGTCTTAAAAGAAATATTATAATAGTCTTAAAAAGAAATATCATCTATTATGATATTTCTTAAAAAGAAATATTATAATAGTCTTAAAAAGAAATATTATAATAACCTTAAAAAGAAATATCATAATAGTCTTAAAAAGGAATATTATAATAGTCTTAAAAAGAAATATCATAATAGTCTTAAAAAGAAATATTATAATAGTTTTAAAAAGAAATATTATAATAGTCTTAAAAGAAATATTATAATAGTCTTAAAAAGAAATATCATAATAGTCTTAAAAAGGAATATTATAATAGTCTTAAAAAGAAATATCATAATAGTCGTAAAAAGAAATATTATAATAGTCTTAAAAAGAAATATCATAATAGTCTTAAAAAAAATATTATAATAGTTTTAAAAATATATATTATAATAGTCTTAAAAAGAAATATTATAATAGTTTTAAAAATATATATTATAATAGTCTTAAAAAGAAATATTATAATAGTTTTAAAAATATATATTATAATAGTCTTAAAAAGAAATATTATAATAGTTTTAAAAAAATATTATAATAGTCTTAAAAAGAAATATTAATAATAGTTTTAAAAAATATATTATAATAGTCTTCAAAAGTAATATTATAATAGTCTTAAAAAGAAATATTATAATAGTCTAAAAAGAAATATTATTATAGTCTTAAAAAAATATTATAATAGTCTTAAAAAGAAATATCATCTATTATGATATTTCTTAAAAAGAAATATTATAATAGTCTTAAAAAGAAATATTATAATAACCTTAAAAAGAAATATCATAATAGTCTTAAAAAGGAATATTATAATAGTCTTAAAAAGAAATATCATAATAGTCTTAAAAAGAAATATTATAATAGTTTTAAAAAGAAATATTATAATAGTCTTAAAAGAAATATTATAATAGTCTTAAAAAGAAATATCATCTATTATGATATTTCTTAAAAAGAAATATTATAATAGTCTTAAAAAGAAATATTATAATAACCTTAAAAAGAAATATCATAATAGTCTTAAAAAGGAATATTATAATAGTCTTAAAAAGAAATATCATAATAGTCTTAAAAAGAAATATTATAATAGTTTTAAAAAGAAATATTATAATAGTCTTAAAAGAAATATTATAATAGTCTTAAAAAGAAATATCATAATAGTCTTAAAAAGGAATATTATAATAGTCTTAAAAAGAAATATCATAATAGTCTTAAAAAGAAATATTATAATAGTCTTAAAAAGAAATATCATAATAGTCTTAAAAAAAATATTATAATAGTTTTAAAAATATATATTATAATAGTCTTAAAAAGAAATATTATAATAGTTTTAAAAATATATATTATAATAGTCTTAAAAAGAAATATTATAATAGTTTTAAAAATATATTATAATAGTCTTAAAAAGAAATATTAATAATCGTTTTAAAAAATATATTATAATAGTCTTAAAAAGAAATATTATAATAGTCTTAAAAAGAAATATTATAATAGTCTAAAAAGAAATATTATTATAGTCTCAAAAAGAAATATTTTAATAGTCTTAAAAAGAAATATTATAATAGTCTTAAAAAGAAATATCATAATAGTCTTAAAAAGAAATATTATAATAGTTTTAAAAATATATATTATAATAGTCTTAAAAAGAAATATTATAATAGTTTTAAAAATATATATTATAATAGTCTTAAAAAGAAATATTATAATAGTTTTTAAAAAATATTATAATAGTCTTAAAAAGAAATATTAATAATAGTTTTAAAAAATATATTATAATAGTCTTCAAAAGTAATATTATAATAGTCTTAAAAAGAAATATTATAATAGTCTAAAAAGAAATATTATTATAGTCTTAAAAAAATATTATAATAGTCTTAAAAAGAAATATCATCTATTATGATATTTCTTAAAAAGAAATATTATAATAGTCTTAAAAAGAAATATTATAATAACCTTAAAAAGAAATATCATAATAGTCTTAAAAAGGAATATTATAATAGTCTTAAAAAGAAATATCATAATAGTCTTAAAAAGAAATATTATAATAGTTTTAAAAAGAAATATTATAATAGTCTTAAAAGAAATATTATAATAGTCTTAAAAAGAAATATCATCTATTATGATATTTCTTAAAAAGAAATATTATAATAGTCTTAAAAAGAAATATTATAATTAACTTAAAAAGAAATATCATAATAGTCTTAAAAAGGAATATTATAATAGTC
Source organism: Sepiola atlantica (assembly GCA_963556195.1). NCBI lineage: Eukaryota > Metazoa > Mollusca > Cephalopoda > Sepiida > Sepiolidae > Sepiola > Sepiola atlantica. The sequence continues at coordinate 156,980,382 of OY744522.1, read as the reverse complement.
TTAAAAAGAAATATCATAATAGTCTTAAAAAGAAATATTATAATAGTTTTAAAAAGAAATATTATAATAGTCTTAAAAGAAATATTATAATAGTCTTAAAAAGAAATATCATAATAGTCTTAAAAAGAAATATTATAATAGTCTTAAAAAGAAATATCATAATAGTCTTAAAAAGAAATATTATAATAGTCTTAAAAAGAAATATCATAATAGTCTTAAAAAAAATATTATAATAGTTTTAAAAATATATATTATAATAGTCTTAAAAAGAAATATTATAATAGTTTTAAAAATATATATTATAATAGTCTTAAAAAGAAATATTATAATAGTTTTAAAAATATATTATAATAGTCTTAAAAAGAAATATTAATAATCGTTTTAAAAAATATATTATAATAGTCTTCAAAAGTAATATTATAATAGTCTTAAAAAGAAATATTATAATAGTCTAAAAAGAAATATTATTATAGTCTTAAAAAAATATTATAATAGTCTTAAAAAGAAATATCATCTATTATGATATTTCTTAAAAAGAAATATTATAATAGTCTTAAAAAGAAATATTATAATAATCTTAAAAAGAAATATCATAATAGTCTTAAAAAGGAATATTATAATAGTCTTAAAAAGAAATATCATAATAGTCTTAAAAAGAAATATTATAATAGTCTTAAAAAGAAATATCATAATAGTCTTAAAAAAATATTATAATAGTCTTAAAAGAAATATTATAATAGTCTTAAAAAGAAATATCATAATAGTCTTAAAAAGGAATATTATAATAGTCTTAAAAAGAAATATCATAATAGTCTTAAAAAGAAATATTATAATAGTCTTAAAAAGAAATATCATAATAGTCTTAAAAAAATATTATAATAGTCTTAAAAAAAATATTATAATAGTCTTAAAAAGAAATATTATAATAGTCTTAAAAAGAAATATCATAATAGTCTTAAAAAAGAATATTATAATAGTCTTAAAAAAAAATATTATAATAGTCTTAAAAGAAATATTATAATAGTCTTAAAAAAATATTATAATAGTCTTAAAAAGAAATTTCATAATAGTTTTAAAAATATATTATAATAGTCTTAAAAAGAAATCTTATAATAGTCTAAAAAGAAATATTATAATAGTCCTGAAAAGAAACATTATAATAGTTTTAAAAAATATTATAATAGTCTTAAAAAGAAATATCATAATAGTCTTAAAAAGAAATATTATGAGAGTCATAAAAGGAAATATTATAATAGTTTAAAAATATATTATAATACTCTTTAAAAAGAAATATTATAATAGTCTTAAAAAGAAATATCATAATAGTCTTAAAAAGAAATATTATGAGAGTCATAAAAGGAAATATTATAATAGTTTCAAAATATATTATAATACTCTTAAAAAAGAAATATTATAATAGGCTTAAAAAGTAATATCATAATAGGTTTAAAAATATTATAATAGTCTTAAAAAGAAATATTATAATAGTCTTAAAATATATATTATAATAGTCTTAAAAAGAAATATCATAATAGTCTTTAAAAATGTTATAATAGTCTTAAAAAACAATATTATGATAGTTTTTAGAAAATATATTATAATAGTCTTAAAACGAAATATTATAATAGTTTTTAAAATATATATTATAATAGTCTTAACACGAAATATTATAATAGTCTCAAAAAAATATTATAATAGTCTTAAAAAGAAATATTATAATAGTCTTAAAAAGAAATATTATAATATTTAAAAAAAATATTATAATAGTCTTAAAAAGAAATATTATAATAGTTTTAAAAATATATATTATAATAGTCTTAAAAAGAAATCTTATAATAGTCTCAAAAAGAAGTATTATAATAGTCTTAAAAAGAAATATCATAATAGTCTTAAAAAACATATTAAAATAGTCTTAAAAAGAAATATTATAATAGTCTTAAAAAGAAATATTATAATAGTCTTAAAAAGATTTTTCCTGTCGTTCAAATTTTTCTTGATGCTGCTTTTCGAATCATTCCTTGTCCTGAATGCATTGTTTTTCGTGATGATTTAAGAATTCTAACATAAAACTTTTAAAGTTCGCCATATACATTTTTTTTAACTTGGTAAACTTTCTTTGCAACTTGTTCATAATTTTGTCAATGCTGCATACGTTCATACAAACTTATTTGTTTTGGAATTTTTTACATAAAGATTGATAATTTGTATTATTTTGATCATTTGAACTACTTTTCTCATCTTGGATGTTATTCTCACGTTTCAGCCGATGTTCGAATAATCCAAATAATATAAAATTCTTTGCTCGTCACCAATCTGTAGTATCGTACACCAACAGTTAATAGAATCAATACACTCGGACGCAAGGTTAAGATATGAACTATGTATAATTTTATTCTCAATCGCACATTACATAACAAATAACAATTACAAATATATACTCTTTATCGCCCTTTATAGTTGCGATGAGTATTATCACCATAAGGACACTAGAAACACTAATAAACCTAACCAGAAACTTTAGCTAGGAAATTCGAAGGTAATTCATAATGGAAAAGTGTGCACTACACAAGACAAAGAAGGGAAAACTACAAACAACGGATGACATGAAGCTGGTGCATCGAAAAGTGACGGGGGCGCTTGGCGAACATGTTAACTATAAATATGTGGAAGTTCTGTGAACAGACGCCATCACATGAATAGAGATGAAAGAGAAAAATAGAAGAGAATACATGAAAGATCCAGAAAGTATGTTGAAGCCAAATTATACAGGAGAAACATAATAATAATAATAATAATAATAATAATAATAATAATAATAATAATAATAATAATAATAATAATAATAATAATAATAATAATAATAATAATAAATACTTGAGCCGTATCACTAGTAAGATGCATTTTTATGGAAATCGCTCCAGACAAGGCATGACATCACTTGATGTGAGGACCTAAAAAGACTGAAAGATGAGTATCGCAAAGACGAGAGACCTTAATCTTGCAAAAAACAAGTCTATAGGTAAGAGAGAAACGGTCAGCGGGAAGAGAGTTCCACAAGCCCGCAGTTCTTGGAAAGAAGCTACCGGAATAAAAAGCTGTATTATAACGAGGTATCAAAACAGCGAATTGCTGAAGACCAGTAGACCAACGAGTCAAATAAGCTGAAACAAAGGAAGCAGGGAATAAATCAGACAATTCTGAAGAACACATGACATAATAGTATTTATAGAAAAGACTGAGACTAGGAACATCACGTCTGTGAGAAATAGGGTACAGAAAGGGTGGAGCCAATCAAATCGCAGATACGCGTCTGAACTTTATCAAGAACCTTCAAATGAGACAGAGATTCGTCAGCCTGAATATGACAACAGTACTCCATACAAAGTCTGATAGTAGATTTGTAGAGATAAAGAATAACCTCGGGTGTGAGAAAGTGTTTGAACCAACTTTACGAGAAGCAGAAAGATCTAATGTATGAACTCCAAAAAAGATTTGATGAAAAAGACCAAAAAGTTTCAGAGTCGATTTCTCCTTAAGAACAGAGCTGGAAGAAGAACAGAGGAAGAAAAGGGGCACCCCTACGATTGAAAGACACGAGTTGAGTCTTAACAGGGTTAAACGAAACACGTCATTTCGTACCCCAATCCACAACCGAACCCAAGCCAACTTCTAGATCAGCTGCATATTCCAACTGATTCCAGGGAGATGTGCGAGAAGCAACATCAGAATAGAGAGTGGTATCATCAGCATGGATATTATTTTTTTAAAGAATATCCTCTGGAATATCATTGATATAGAGAAGAAAGGTGTTAGTGTAAGATAATAAAGAGTGGCAAAAATGAATCGTGGACGAGTCCATTGTTGGTGGGACGTCGAGAAATAAATAAAGGCGACTTGATAACTGTTAAAAAGAAAAAGGTTCGGCAGTGCAAAAAAAAACTTGAACAACGACGGTTGTACCCGATACTTTAAAAAACTCGTTTAGATACCTCATTTGTACCAGATATTTTAAACTCTTTATTAGCCGATATAATTTTTTATCCCTATTTACTTATTTATTTTAATCATGTTCGCATTGAATAACAATGTGAGGAACAAAGCAGGAGTTATTCAATTCCTGCAAGAAAGATGTATTTTTACAAAGATCGATGGTTTTGTGATGTTGGACATAAAATGTTATTAAAATTTCGGGCAAGGAGATGTCAAGTTCAATGGGGTACCTTTTTAGGCGATTACGTGTAGTTTTACGACCTTGCAATTCGGACTTGGTGGTAAAGTCATTGGTTAACTGCCCTAAACATCTACAATTATCCGGAAATAGGAGATCATTTTACGTTAAATTTATATACGAAACTGATTACCCATTCTAAATTCTAAAATATTTTTCTTCCTTTCACCAAGTTTTCCAGTTTTACGTAATTGTCTAAAAAAAAAGTGCAATCACATTTTTTGGTGTTATTGAATTTTCTTGACTGGATCAATTTCGTTTCGTTTATTCTTCTTTGTTGTATTGTCTCCTC